>JAPDEJ010000039.1:0-443041 GCA_027569045.1 Aspergillus biplanus
CATTGTGGTGGTGTATAGGGGTACGAAAAGCTTCAAAAATTATCATTGAGGTGGGAATTATCGTTGAGGTGTGGCAGACCAACACGCCGAAGGCGGGTGGGTCAGCTGATTAGGAGACGGTTACTTTCCCTTTTGGGCTATGCAAATGATGCAAAAGTTACGTCCGGGCTCGGTAATATTACATCACTATTTCACCACTAGTACCGTATTGTTGGGATCATGTGATGGCTGAATCAGCAGGTTTTAGAGCTCCGAGCGAATTAGCGATGCAGAAGCCGAGGGAAGACAGGAGAAGGCATTCATTTCCACTGGATCTGCGGAGAGAGCCTTTGAAAGGCAGACAAACACAAATAGACCTCATGCTACTCTCTTGCAGCAGTCGTTCGGTGCCCGTAGCGGCTCCCATCATGCTCCATCTTATGGCATCTATCTCGATTAGCCTTCGCTGAACAACTGACCATGGCAGACCTTTCGTCCAACTCCTCTCGTAATGAGGAGACCCCCAAACCCACAGACGTCGGAATCCTTGCCCAGCACCTCGATCCCCAGTTCACCGCTTCATTGCAGGAAGAGGTTATCGCCATTCCAGACGCAGTTGAGGCGGAAGCTACGAACAGTGACCCTCCTTCTGAACCTCCACAATCCTCCCTCAAGCTACAGGGTGGCGACCTGCACCGGGACCTGTACCGTATCGAGGCGAAATCGAAGCAAGCTCGCTTGCACAAACGGGCGGCCACATTTTCCTTCCTCCCCAGGCATCAGGAAGATGTGATTGAGGAGGGTGTGGCCGCCTTAGAACCGGGGAGCTTCCGTCGTCATTTCATCCTTCACAAGCATGGTAACCTAGACCATCCCGCGATAGCCCCTTCGTTCCTCGATTTTCTACATCTCTACGGGAATTTTGCTGGGGAGGATCTAGAGGAAACGGAAGAGGAGGAGGAAGAAGAGTCGGTAGTTGAGGGAGAGGGAGAGGAGGAACACCTGGAACCGGAGAGGAGGCCGCTGTTGGGACCCAGGAAGCGTTCACGGGCTCCTCGTCCGGGCGATGCCTCCAATGCGAAGTCATTCTTTACATTGCTCAAGGCATTCATCGGCACGGGTATTATCTTTCTCCCTAAGGCGTTCCGGAATGGTGGTATTCTGTTTTCCTCGGTAACTTTGGTGACGGTGGCTGTGGTCACCACGTTGTGCTTTCATCTGCTGTTGGCATGTCGGAGACAGTATGGGGGTGGCTATGGTGATATTGGCGAGCGGATAGCAGGGCCTCGGCTCCGATCGCTTATCCTATTCTCCATTACCATTTCCCAGATCGGCTTTGTGTGTGCCTGTATCATCTTCACGGCGGAGAACGTCCGGGCCTTCCTCCTTGCTGTGCTCCCTCATGCGTTAGGCTTCATTTCTACTGGGCGCCTAATCGTGTTGCAGCTTCTCGTGCTAATACCCCTAGCTTTCATCCGAAATATCTCCAAATTAGGCCCGGCGGCACTCCTCGCGGATGTGTTCATTCTATTGGGTCTCGGATACATTTACTGCTACGATATTGCTAGCCTTGCTACCCGTGGTGCTGCCCCGACCGTGGAGCTTCTCAATCGGGACTCGTTCACTCTGACCATTGGGTCGTCCATCTTCACCTTTGAGGGTATTGGCTTGATCCTGCCCATCCAGTCATCCATGAAGCGACCCGAGTGCTTCGACCGGCTCCTCTACTCGGTGATGGCGATCATCACGGTCCTGTTCACCGCGGTAGGCGCCCTATCGTATGCCACGTTCGGTGCGGATACGAAAACTGAGATCATCAGCAACTTCCCGCAGAACAGCCGGCTGGTAAACGCAGTGCAGTTCCTTTACTCTCTCGCGATCTTGGTCGGCACCCCCATTCAGCTATTCCCTGCGGTCCGGATCATGGAGGGCAGGATGTTTGGCCCGGCTTCCGGAAAGCGGGACCCGTCGATCAAGTGGAAGAAGAATGTATTCCGCACAGGGGCGGTGTTGTGCTGTGGGTTGGTGTCGGCCGTCGGGGCCGGCGATCTGGATAAGTTCGTGTCCCTAATCGGGTCCTTTGCGTGTGTACCGCTGGTGTACATTTATCCCGCGTACCTGCACTGGAAGGGAGTGGCCAGCTCACCGTGGGCCAAATGGGGGGATATCGCGATGATCGTGCTGGGGTTTGTGTTTATGGTGTATACAACGGCCGCGACGATCTCGGTGTGGGTTCGAGGAGAGTCCTGACGAGGGGCGGATGGCCTGATGGCTGAGGGGGGAGGCTGGACAGAGTTTAATTTGGACCTCGATTGTTTCTTTTTCCCTCTCATCTTTTTTTCTTTCTTTTTTTTTTGTTTCTTTCGCTTCTCTTTCCCCCTTCCTCTTTGTCTCTTTGATTAGACACTCGACCCCGGACATGAATCATAATGATAATGATAAAGTAAGCATCAAGCACCTGATCGAATTTCTAAGAAGCCATGAGAAACAAGTTGTTGCTGCAATCTATAAACAGTCCCAGGTGGTCCTGTTGGGTCCCGCGTATCGACCTTCTGTTCCAAGTTCGTCGATGCCATTGGCGGACACCCATGCTACTCTGCAAGTCGTGGCTGGGTGTGATTCACCAGGATGAATCACCGCTTCGTTAAACGAGAGCCGTCAGCACCTCTCGACGTATAAGAAACGAGAACGCAAGCACTTGGCCCCTCTTGCAGCGAACTATTAATATATAAACAAGCTTATTCGGTAGCCGCGGGTAAGATAAGCCTTGAGAGGCTGAGCGTGTCGATCACGAATCCTGAGGATCCTCAGCTGGCTCACGAGTCACCACCTGAATCCTATCCCAGGGCCGAACACTGCCAGCCTTACCCAAAAGCAAAATGCTTGGTGCCAGTGAGATACATAAATATGAGCTTGGCTGCAGCCAGAAGAAATTTTCCTTTTTCATTGTTGTTTGCTAATTTTCTCCTTCATATTCTGATGAGTTAACGACCTGTCGAATTTTTTCTCCTCACAATGAAGCCAAGACTTTTTTTGATCCTTCTCGCTTTCGCGGCGCTCCTTTCCTTCACCGCTGCTTTCCCCAGCGGCTCAGACAGCGAAGATGAGAGTGATGATGACTCCCTCGAAGCCGGCGAGGCAGAAACAGACGCATCCGACCACGGAGAATCAGAAGTCGACGTTAGTGAACAATGCTACAATCTCGACCGCTCCATCGCCAAAGGCCACGTCCCCTGTAACTCACACGGCACGACCAACTGCTGCCACTCCGGCGACATTTGCTTGGACGATGGGCTCTGCTACATGCAGGGCTCGCACGGCCTGGGTCTCTCGCGGGGAACTTGTACCGACAAGAACTGGGGTCCCAAATGCAACGCACCATGCTGTATGTTTCCCCCTCCATATCTCAACCACGCATTTTGTTCTGTCTAACTAACATACTTTGGAACTACCAGCCGATTTCGATCGAAACGTGAGCAGCCTCCCCATCGTTCCCCTCAAAGTAGACGGAGACGATTCCGAGTACTGCTGCAACTCCGTCACGTGGGAGGACGGGGAAGCCGCCTGCGAAAACGGCGAGTCCTCCTTCGCCCTTGAACCCGGAAAAGCCATAGCCGGTTATGCAGGTCTAGCAGGGCTCATCCACGAGGAGGACGGGCCGGACCCGTCGGACTATGCAAAGCCCTCGGTGGGAATCGCGGTCGGGGTCGGCATCGGGGTCCCTCTTGGACTACTAGGGATATCAGGGATCCTGTGGGCTGTGTGGGAGCGACGACGACGCGATCTTCAACTCGCCGGAGACCCATCAGCAGCGAAGGCAATGATGTCTGTGTCGAACCTACAGCATCACTATGGGCCTATTCCTGACCCGTATAGCCGTCGCGGCACACCCACGCCACTCGAACTACAGGAGCTGCACCGGCAGCACCTAGACTTGCAGGACATCGAGTTACAGAGGCCGACGCAGGTGCACGAGCATGGGCATGAGCGTATTAGCTCGCTGGGCTCGGTGGACACGATCGCAGTGGAACAGCAGCCGCAGAGTCATTTGTAGTAGAGCACCCTGGTTTGCGGCCGGCCTATATTTTCTTCCCTACTCTTTTGAATATGTTTGTTTTTTAAGCGGGGCATAAACATGTATTTACTTAATAGCGCATGATGGCATTAATAATGTATAGAACAAAAGTCTTCTCAACAGTTATAGCTGAGTGTTCCTATGGCGGGGATCGCGAGGATGATCGTCACGTCGTCGATCTGTTCTGCTTCAGAGACGGAGTTTGATTTGTTTTCTTCACTTATAAGACCACACTTCGTCCTTATTCCCCTCTCCCCTCTCTTCTTATCCTTTCACTTCATCTCCATTTTACAATCCCTTTTATATGTAATCTTCATTTCCCTCTCTCTCGCTGTTATTTGAGTTTCTCGTTCAAATTAACCTCGCGCTATCTCGCACAGCCCCCCGCTCGGTCGATACCCTGCCAGCAACCAATAATCACCGGTCGCTTCTCGCACGAAGAACAGAGCTAAGAAAGAGAGTGAAAAAAAAGAAAACAGACCATCCATCGATTTGCTGCTCACCTTATCGCTCTTCCCCCCAAAAGACCCAAGACGGCTCTTGGTCCGACCATGGCGCAACTCTGCACGGCGGCAGGATGCCAATTTCACAACCAACGCCTCCTCCCCCAGATTCCTGTTCCAAGTGCCAGCAATAACAAATGAGCATCTTGATCTCGTCGCCTAAAATGTCTTCCCGGAAAAATAAAGTGCGGAGGTGTACCTGATTTAATTGAAGGTGGCTTGACGCCATTCCGCAAAGATCACGGATCCTATTAACGAGCGCTCCCTTGGCAAGACGCCACAGCAATCAACTTTCCTCAACATCGTACTGCAATTCCGACTGTTGCAAGGGGTATATCCCGATTTGGACTGATGGCCCGGGTAATGGAGAACAAATTGCATTGAATCTCTTGCGGTCCTGCAATTACCGTGCAGCATGGAGCATATCTGTGTGGGCAGTAATCGCTATCGAACTCTCTCCGGAGAAGAGGGTGGAGGAATGAGGCGGGGTAAGGAAAATTGAATCCTGACTTCCCCGCGGGGGCAAATCTGGTTGCAGAATGTCGATTTCCTTTTCATTTGCGCTACTGCAGCCGATAGTATATCTGGATATTGCCCGGATGAAACACCCGAGTACTCCGTGTGGGCAGGTCAATTCGTCGCGGACATCCAGGAAAGAAACGGAGGAAACAACACATAAATACGGGAGACCGGTCGGGTAGAATGGGGAAGTGTTTCCTAGCAATCAGAGTTATTCGAATTCCAGACTCTGGGTGTCAAGAATGAAAGCAAAGGCACTTTCCCTCCTGCCTCTGGCGGGTGCTGTCGCCGCACAGAGTAGTGCGTACGGCCAATGTGGTGGGAATAACTGGACAGGCGCCACGACCTGCGTTTCTGGGTATGTCTGTACGTACCAAAATGATTGGTATAGCCAGTGTCTTCCCGGTATGTTTCATTCCCTCAAGCTGTCCAAGGTCACTTGTTGATGGAAGGACCCAGGCACTGCCAGCTCGTCGTCCACGACCTTGACGACTACCACTAGAACCTCAACGACGAGTACGACCACGACAACTACCTCCTCAAGGACAACAACTACCGCTACAGCGACAACAACAACCTCTGTGCCGTCGTCGACTGACTTCCCCTCCGCCAATGGACTCAATTTCACCATTGACGGTGTGACAGACTACTTCGCCGGTTCCAACTCGTACTGGATCAGCATGCTGACCAACGACGCCGACGTCGACCTTGTCATGGACCACATCGCGGAATCCGGGCACAAGATCCTGCGTATTTGGGGGTTCAACGATGTCAACACTGAGCCTGGTACTGGCCAAGTATGGTTCCAGAAACACGCGAATGGCGTCTCGACCATCAACACCGGGCAGTACGGTCTGCAGCGCCTGGACGCAGTCGTCAGCTCCGCCGAGCAGCGTGGTGTCAAGTTGATCATCAACTTTGTCAACAACTGGGACGACTACGGTGGCATGACCGCCTACCTGAATGCCTATGGAGGTACCACAAAGACCGACTGGTACGGCAACGCCAATATTCAGGCTGCCTACCGCACCTACATCAAGGCGGTTATGGACCGCTTCATTGACTCTCCGGCTATCTTTGCTTGGGAGCTGGCTAATGAGCCCCGCTGCAACGGCTGTGACACATCGGTTGTGCACGACTGGATTGCGGATACTAGTGCCTACATCAAATCGCTGGATCCTCTCCACATGGTTTGCATTGGTGATGGTTAGTGACACTCAGCTTCCTACAAAACTACTCCTGGATGATATAAAACAGAGCTAATAAAAAAATAGAGGGATTCGGTCTCGATGAGGGCTCCGATGGTAGCTACCCCTTCGGCTACAGCGAAGGTCTAGACTTTGCTGCCAACCTTGCCATCGATACCATCGACTTTGGTACCTTCCATCTCTACCCCGGTAGCTGTATGTCTCCCCTACTTTCCCCCTTTCCCCCGCAACTGATATTAATCCTGAAACAGGGGGCACATCCTACGACTGGGGCAACCTCTGGGCCACTACCCACGGCGCAGTCTGTGCGGCCGCTGGCAAGCCCTGCCTGTTCGAGGAATACGGTGCGCCGTCCGACCATTGCACCATCGAGGTGCCCTGGCAGAAAACCGCCGTGAGCTCGACCGGTATCGCTGGCGACCTCTTCTGGCAGTGGGGTGATGTTCTGAGCACTGGCCAAACCCATAACGATGGTAACACCATCTACTATGGCTCGGATGAGTATACTTGCCTGGTGACGGACCAGATGGCGCGGATTGCGGCTCGATAGTGGAGCATCTGCAAAGTTAAAAGTGTCGAGCAGTGGGGATGTTTACCTTCTGTGTATACTTTGTTGGTTTATGTTTATAACCTGGCCAACGTTTGTTTGTCAGAGGTTCAGAAAATTATTATGCTTATTTATTACAGTGCATACATGCGTATCATGTACACCATAGCCCCTGAGTCTATCTGAAGTATCGTTTCCTCTCTGGATAGAAGAGACCGTAGACGAAACCTTCATCTCATGCTCTGTGTATACGGCCGTAACTCTTCCCAACCGCCCGGATCATCCCATTGTGGATGTAAGAAAGCATCACCAGCTTCTTATCATACTATTATACGCTCGTGACTACCCAGCATACGGATCCCCATAGGCCTTATTCTCCGACCCATCCGTCCTATTCATCCTCCCAAAAGTCGTCCGCATCGACCCCCTCGAGGCCTCCACCAACGAACTAACCCACTGATCCTCTTTACCACCCTTACCCCCCTTGACTCTGATCTCGGTACGTCCTAAACACCAAAAACCCCACCAGCATCAGCCCTCTCCCCTTAAATTCCACAAGCAAGGGAGGAAGGAAGGAAGGAAGGAAGGAACTCACCAAGTCCAATCGGGGGCGAATTAATATAAGCGGTCTCCCAAGCATTCTCCTCAGCCCAATAAACCTCATGACCCCTCATAAGATGCGGACTCGATTTCGCAATGCTATGCCACCATTTCCACCCTTCTGCATGTAAGGGACTATGTGCGAATTTATGCATGCCCTCTACAGAACGGAAGTAGGTGGCGAAGAGGTTTGTGTTTGTGGTTGCTCGGGTGCCGGCTTCGAGCCAGTTTTTGTGGCCTAGGTCTATAGGAATTGGTCGTTAACCATCAATCAAATGCATTACTGGCTCGGGGGGGATGGAGAAGGGAGGGAGGAGCGGACATCCAAATTCCTCGCCGTTTTCTTCGAATTGGCATCCCATTTTGGCCATATAGTCCGAGAGACGTTTGTATCCTGGGTCGAATATTCCGAGAGGGCTTGGATCGAGTTAGTTGATTGGAGAGGTTAAGGTATGTTGTTGCAGCGAGAAGTCGAGAATGTACCTGCTGGTTCGCGCAGAGAGGGGTATCACTCCCACTCCTTTCCCGGCAGGCTTCTTAGGGAAAACACCCTGCTCATTAGGTATCTGGGCCGAGTAATTCACCTAAGATGGTGTTGTCCATTTGTTTGTTTCGAATAGTTCCGACAATCACTAACACCGTCTCGAGTAGTCGCCATAGGAGGATAGCTGTAACGGGGCATACGGCCTAGCGCTGGGGAAGAAAGAAGGAGAATATGGCCTGGATGAAGGCTCCGAGCAGTAACCAGGTTGGGATCGAGAAGTTATTCCTGAGTAGCTAATGGTTGATTAATCCGACCGCCTGTGACAAGACAAAGGAAAAAGACTTTGTTGTAGCTCCTCACGTTGCCGTAAAAGATATGCCCTCCATCACCACGGTTCCGCTTCTGGCTGCTTGGTGGGTATAGCGGCGTCAATGCCATTATGTTCCACGCAAAAACTGAGCTTATAGAGATTGAGGTTGGACAGGGGGAAGAGCAAACAGCACAAGGCTGGGGAAGAGGGGGAAGGGGGGATGTGAGCAGATTATATCCCATTCCCCTCACAAATACCTCTGTTCCATGTCAATCACTGCATGTCTCGGGTTACACACGGTGAAGCCTGGATTCCCGAAGCCAATCAGTTTATTTCGGACCGTATTTTATACGATTGACATTGGCTTATATTGTCGTTTTGCTTTTTTCCAATTGAATGGTACCGTGGATAGTCTCTTCTAAGTCTCTCATGAGCGGTATCTTTAGTTAGTTAGGGGACTTCAGAAGGTAGTGGCATGTCTCACATCAGCACACTATCGAATTGCAAGAAAATGGTGAGAGAGAATAACGAAAACACAGAGAAGGGGGGATGGAGACAGACACTAGCTATGTGATCCATCAAACCAGGTACGAGGGTGGGGTTAGGATTGGTCTTCCCTTAAAGTGGCAGAGTGCGCTATCACGCACGGCTAACAGGAGAATAACGCCTCCCATCTAAGTGAACTAGGGAATTGTCTTGGGATAATTATTTAGATGCTTGATCGCGCTCGATTTCATCGCTGCTAAAACAGAATAAGAAAATAGAGGGAAGGATGATTGGACCAAAAAAAAAAAAAACCACCACACACCAAGACTGATTGAAGACAAACAAGAAAGGGGAAAGAAAGTAAAACTGATAAATTATGACTCGTCGTCCGGATTCAATGGCTTCTCTGCCTCGTCCCTCCAGTCACAGCGACAGTGTTGCGCCCGATATATCAGCATCACCACGAGATGATCCAGGGTGCCAATTAACTGCAGGGCTGAGGCCGTCCACGACATCCCCAAAAAGGCGCTTCCATGGTCTGCATAAATGCCCAGGGGAGCTCCGGACTGGTTGATCAACCCCACTAACTGACTCGAGAGTACACTCCCTACCACGGACGCGATACCCATGCTCAACAGACTAGTTAGGAGGACTAGGAACAGCATGGAAGACGGAGCAGTGTCACTGGATGAGTTGCTGGGACGGCCGTTCCAGATCGAAAACAGCTTCACGAGGAGCGCGAGGCCTGCCATGCTCGTTCCGATCACGTAGAATACCGCCATCGTGCGGCTGGTGGGTGCCATGGCTTCAAAGTCATCGCTGAGGTACGAAGGCCAGGCGTCTCCGGGCGGTTGTTCCATGGCCTGACTGAGCGCATCGGTCGGATTGAAGGTGAAGAGCACATTGCGATCAGAGCAGCTACGGATGGTGGTAACGATGTTGGTCTCATTTGTGCCTTCGGTTTTGCATTCTTCAGTCACGCCCTCGCAGTACGACATCACGTAAACGGAGAAGAAGTCGGGACTTCCAGGAATACGGTTAGTCATAGAGTCGAGATGAAGCTAATTTTTCCCCCTTCTATTAGTGTTTCCGGGTTTAACCTTATTGTTATGAGATAAGGTAGAAAGAATGGATGGGCGTACGGTGAGGAGATCAGCCTGTGGGAGACATTGTCGCTGAGTGCCGGAGAAGAGACACAGCATACCCAAAAGAAAGGCTATGAACGAGGTCACACATGGTATGAGTGTATGAAGGCCCTCCATCTTGCCTCGAGAATAATCAAAAGTGTCGAGAAACTTGGGGGAAAAAAAACCAGCTGGTCAACATCGCGCCGCGCTGCCCTATATACGGGATGCTGGGGGGTCGGTATTCCAAGCTGGACCGTAAACAAGCCCGGTATTCCAGCCACCGAATAGCCAACGATGATTATTCTCGTAACTACCTTTTAAGGTTTTCCTGAGTGACACGATCGCATTCTTCACGTTTGATTCGCATCAGTTTGTCGAATCGTGGTTCGGCCCGAAGGCCACCAGCTGGTATGTGGAATGTAGGAGCCCTTCGGCAGGTTGCACGGCCATTCCGAGCCTTTTGCGTTTTCTACCGGAGCCTTGAGGCCTAAGGTCCCTTTTACATAGAATAATAGTCAATTCAACAATTGTCATTGATTGCTGGCATGCTGCCCCCTCGACGGATGCGTCGACGAACTAGCATCAGATGATTGTGTCAGCCGCAAGGGATGCCATCCCACCCCCGCCTCCGCACCGTCCCCCTCTCTCGTGTGGATCAGAAATCTCCCATTTCCTGGATTTAATGTCGAAAACTTGGCCCACTATTCTTTGGTTGCAGTGACCATCGTTCCTAATCACGTGGCGCGAAGCGGCTCTTGCGGCGCAGCAGGTGCCCATATCGTAAGAACAGGACTGGAATAGGCACCAGTACCACCCCAATGCACCCCAGAAGTGTCCCGGCCCATTGAACACCGAGATTGTGAAACATCTTTTGCGTGAATAGCGGAAATGCGGCGCCGAATGACGAGCGCATGAGGGCGTTGCCTGCAATAGCAGAAGCCGCGCTGATATAGGTCAGCACACTTAGTGCAAAGGGATAAAGGGAGCCGGGGGCCATGCAGAACATACAACTCCAGATAACAGTCCAGCAGATAATTAAATCTCTGCATGTAGACGGTTGTAATGCCGAACCCTAGTGCAACTCCCGAAGCCGTCGGGGCCATCCAGTGGATCGAGGGTGTGAATCCCGACCAGCCGAACCTACAATGGTCAGCTTTTTCCGTCCCTCTAATATCAAGGCAAGACAATAAACATCTCTAGGCTTACCAGAATAATCCTCCTGTAAACACAATTCCTCCCACAATACAGGGTGGAAGACGCCATTCCGGAATAACCACGCCGCTGTTCGCCGCTAACTTCCTTTTGTATGGGCCTTGGAGCGAAAGTAAGAAAATGGTCCCCCGCAACGATCCCAATTACCACGCCGAGAAAGGGGAGCCCACTGACGCCTCCCGTCATCCCATGCACCCTCTGGAATACGTAAGGATAAGCTTCCAGGACACCGAATGCCAGCCCGTACATGAAGGGCATATACAGGCTCAGCAGAAACGCGATGGGTTCCGTGAACAAGATGAGGAGCGGCCGTGCCAAATTCTTAGCCACTAGCTCCCAAAAGCTGATCTCTCGGGATTCGTAACGGGCATGGATACCCCAGATCCGCGTCTGGTGGTGGAGGATCGCTGCTTTCTGGACCAGAATAATGGGCGCATATGTCTCCGGGAAAAAGACTAATATGGCCGCTAGACCACAAAAGCCCAGAATGGAAGGAAGGTAAAAGGTCCATCGCCACCCGAGATAGCTCTCTGCCATAAACCCGGCAATTGATGGAGTAAGGTGGGGTCCACCAAACACCACGCAGGCAAATAGAACAACCGCGACGCTACGGTGGTTGTGGTGGAAGATATCGGAGAAGCTTGCGGGCACCACAGAAATCACGCTCGCCCCGAAGAACCCGGTGAAAAAACGAGATATCATAATGGTGTGGGCGTCCTTCGCTGTAGCGCTGGCCAAAACGAACACGTCAAACACGAACACGCCAATAAGCAATGGCCATCTGCGGCCGATAAGCTCGGAGGTCGGCCCCCATATCGTCGGGCCTGTTTCAAGTTTTAGCACAGCCCAGACCCTAGACCACGCGTAGATGAGGGCCAATGTGTTTGGGACAGATGGAAGATACCAGATGCAAATCATAAAACGCATAGAGTTGTGCCCAACGCTGACACTTCCTGGCTGAGTCCGAATTCCTTGCTAACTGCCGGCATAGCACCTGCAAAGGTCAAGGCAACACAACCCACGACGAGAGTGATAAACAAGAGGTTCGACACTATTACCAAACTATGATGGCGGTAAGTATTTTTCACCTAGTCCCACCCCACACGGGGCTTGAGAGGCGTACCGTCGTGTCATCGGCCAGTTATGGGGATGTATGGGGTCATCCGCTCCCTCAAACTCCACGACATAAGCCTCAGCATCAGGTAATGCTGGTGGATATGGCTTGCCTTTTCCCAGAGGCGGCCATTGACCTTGCGGTATGGGGCAGCGCGTTGACACCGCAGACCCCTGTTTCTCTATACTGTGCCCAGTAGTTATCATCGTCTCCAAACCCTGCCGCTCTTCCATATCCAATGTAGAGTGAGAATGGTGTGGTGTGTTTAGTCTGTCGTTTAATAGATGATCGCTCGTTTGTATCACACTCATCCTCATGAGATATGGTCGCAATTCCCTAATCTTTTGTCCCTGCACACTGGTAGATATTGCAGCTTATGTACCCAGTTTGTGGCTTGTTTTTTTTTTTTTTCTTTTTTATTCTCGAGTAACCTTATATCTCACGGCCCTACAGTGTATCACCAGGTAACACAATTGGGGATGCTTCAAAGCCTATACCTTTAGCCTCTTCACCAAGGGTTTCCCTCCCCCTATCACCGAGGCCAGAGAAAATCGTCTCAGAACACATAATGAAGCCGGTCATCAACATTCTCAAATTGTGGGCGTTACCGTAGCAGTCTCTCTGTAGGATCCAAGGTTGTGTTAGTTACGCGATAAGATATACACAGACGGCTTTACATTCCCACAACTAGTTGAGATTTCGATCGCTAGGTGCACTGCCAGTTTGAATCGCATAATTATGCCACAGGCTGCATCTGGTCGCGTTGTCCAAGGCCGAGAACGGCTCTCAGATTCAATTCCAAGGTCACATCGTTATCACGTCAATTAAATCCTAGGGCCGGAGCCCGGAATCGAGGGGCTGCATGATTCTACAAGTTTTTCTTTTGTCATAAAGTTCCGAGTTCCTTGATATTGATCTGCCGTGAGATTCTGATGTGCGACGATGAAGCATTTCGTTGGGTTCAAGTTGAGCTCTTCCGAGTGGAGCCGAGATTCCTTTTCCTAGACCCTGTGTCACGCACGCGTCTAGAAGTCCTGAAGCAGAACCTCGTTCTTGCCACTGATTTCTTTCTTTTCGTTTCCTTTCTTGGGATTTCCTCATATTACTTAGGTACCCGTATGAATGTTCTTGTGCAGTTCTACTACCTTATTGCTCATAGGAGAAAAGAGTAGTCGTGCCACCATCGAAAGCTGTTCTCCGAAAATATACCTACAAGGGCCGAAGATTTGTCTGAGTAACACAACTCCAAACAGAAAGGGGGAACTCTCAACAAAATCATCCCCCAAAAGATTATTTTTCCTTGTTTTTGCCATATTCGTGACTCAAAGAGGAAATCTTGCAAGATATTTCTTTTCTTTTTGTGCAACCAATTAACTCTGGATATTGGTAGCTCTTACTAAACCTGGAACTCATCACCTCAATAACTTTGATGCCTTGCTGCCTGCGGCCACCACCGGGCTCTTTTTAAAGTCGCCGGCACACATCCCCCCATCCCCTTCAATATTCCCCCGCCTCACCGGATATACAAAAAAGAGAATAAAATATGCCAATCGAGCTCTGACTCACACTGGCAGTGCAAGAGAAATAAGGCTGGCTGACGATTCCTCGAGAAAGAATGTAGATACGACTCCGGGAATGATTTTCCGGCCTCAATACCGATTCCCGGACCAGACGCCGATGATGACAATTGCGAACCTTCTTTCGAAATGCGGGGGTTAGGTATTCTTCTACCTAGGAGTACGCTCCTCCGGCCGCAACTTTTCTCTTTCGCAACTGCTCCTACCAATATTCCCATTCTCTATCATCATCATTCTATCGCGAAATAAACAATAAGGGAAAATAAGAGAAAATATGATCACCGGATTAGCCCACGTCAATATCCTCGTCCCACCAGGGACACTGGACCAAGCGGACGCGTTTTACAGCCAAACGCTCGGGTTGACATCTGCCCCCGTCCCGCATTTACAAAGGGGCACACTGCTGTGGTGAGTTCTTATTTATCTTGACTATCAATTGATGCTTTTTATGAATGTTTCTCGTACTGATATAGGCTGGGGGATAAAACAGGTTCAACATCGGAGACTCGGGTCAACAAGTCCACGTCGCACTGGGGACAAACGAACCCAAATCCTCGCGTCACCCATGCTTCAAGATCGGCTCGCCAGAGGACCTTCAACGGTTACAGCAGCAGGTATGGGATCATCATGTTCGGGGTGGGGAGGCAGCACCATTGGAGGCGGATAAGCCGGGAGGCCAAGATTCGGGTATGTTGATGCTCTTTTGCATACTTTTCTTTTCTCCTTTTTACGTTTATGAACTATTGACTAACGTGGACTGTGACGAATAGGTGCTCAAGGTGTGGAATATCCGACTCGCTTTTTCGCAAGGGACTTTGCTGGGAATCGGCTCGAGTTTAGTCTTTGATAAGTTCGTAGTTTGAATGAACATCTGGTTGCAATTAAAAGGCTATTTCGATTAACTATCCGAGGCCATAACGTGCAATAAACAACCTTCAGCACAAGAGGGGAAGAGGTAGGTGTTTGATGATTATCTCCTCGAGAAAAAAACAATGTTAGCGATTAATTCAGAACAACTCCCCCAACCTGTCAATCACTTTTTTCATTACTTCCTGGTCCTTTTGGCTCATGCTGCCTAAAGTTGCCTTGATCCAGTCATCTGCCTTATTCTTGACAAGCTCCCAAATATCCTTCTTACCCGACGCTTTCTTCTCAAAGAATAACGCAGCCAAACAGGTCGCAAGGAGGTTTCTCAACAGAGCTCCATCCAGCGGAGCAGAATTTCCGCCCGAAACCTCCTGATAAAGCTTCTTAAGTCGAGAAAGCGTTTCTCCCTCCGCCATATCGATCGCTCTGAGAACAGTTTCTGACCATTCCCATGGCCCATCGAATGTCTGCAGGGCGATGAGGGAATACACCTTGTCAGTAACCGGATCATCTCTGCTTTTGGAAGTTGCAGAGGGCAATGCCCCGAAGCTTTCCTCAGAGAAAGCGGGTGCACCGTAAAGACTGCCACTGGTGGATCGACTCTTCTTCTTCGGTAACTGCGCCCCGAATAACCCCCATGTACTGGGGCTTGGTGCGGGTGGAGGCGGTCCGGCAGGCATAGCCCTCGTATCCATAAATCCAACACCCCCCGGAGGCGGCATGGAGGGATCACCCCTCGCGTCTGTAAACCTCGCGACACGCGACATAGGTGGAGGTGGTGGGGGTGCACAGGCAGCAGTCTTAGGTCTGATACTCCCTACACGATGAAAACCGCTACTCGCGCATTGGGCCATGAACATGGGCAGGGGCGGAGCTGAGGGAGGCGAAGTGAACTCCGTCTTTGCAACATTCTCATTATCGGTCGTAGTGTCAACAGCCACAAAAGAGCAGCTTTTCCCTGCGACCCGGAAACAGGTGCCCAATCGTTCACATTCTGCCTTGACGAGCTCATCAACGCGACTTTCCCACTTTTCCCGGATCAGGGTGCCATTGCGGTCCTTCGCAGCTCTGACCCACCCACCCCCCTCCTCAAGGTCGACCATAGCCCTCTTCGCGGCCATTTGGTGGATAGTTTCACCCTCCCCAACATCGGCTACAGGGATGTCGAGGGTCAAGGGCCCGTATTTGCTGGTAGCACGTAGCGTGATCTTGTCTGGGGATGGGCCCGCCTTGGAGGAAAATAGAATGTAAGCTGTCGTCCGAATGAACGGGTATAATGGTGGAATGATCGTTGGGGATTGGATAACCGCCGGGACACTGAGCTTTGGAGGGCTCAGGCGCGGTAAATTTGCCAAACTCTGGGTAACAACGGGTTCCTTGAAGTCAGCATCATAGAGAGAGATGGGTTGAGAAGGCACAGGGTTATCCGGCTGTGTCTCCATCGCATCTGAAGGGTTAGTGTCGCTGGGTTCGATAATTTCAAAGTCGTCATCTTCGGGAGCAGGTAGGTGTAGATCCAAGGTGTAATCGTCAACGTGTGGTGTCAAAGCTCCCTTAAGCATTCGAATCACTTTTTTATCCAGCTCTTCGTAGTTCATCACCGACTGCGAAAACCCCTTTCCTGCGCGGGAAATCCCCTCAATCAAGGAATGGGAAGCGTCATCCCCGATCCCAAGACTGAAGAACCGTATGGGATCCTCTGCAACGCTTTTACGGACAAAGTCGAAGATATTTGCTTCATCCCAGACCTGTCCATCGGTGAGGAGTAGAACTTCGAGGTCTTTATCCTTGAATCGCATTTCCACCGCTGCTTTGAGAGGCCTCAAGATCTCGGTGCCACCCATATCAGCGTCGACTGTGTCTGTGAACTTGAGGGCCTCTACTAGGCTGTCCTTATCATAAGGCTTACTCCTGGGCCATAGACTTTGATGTTGATTTCCAAACGAGATAATATTGAAGTGAACCCCCAGTGGGAGAGACTTGAGGAAAACCCGTAATGCCGACTGCAGAGTCGATATTTTGTCGCCCATACTGCCACTGCGATCAATAATAAAGACGATCTCGGGAGTACCTGGTGGTAGGCCGAACTTCGGGACCAGCGAGACCATTAGCGCCCGTTGGTTGGGAATCGTTGGGTGAGTCTCTATAAGTGCACTAGGGATATCTTGTTTGTCTGAGTTGATATTCAAAACAAAATCCTGCTTGACCAGGACATTCTCGCCGCCAACGCCCAGCTGTGCGGATGCATAGCAAGGCTCAAATGTAGACTCTGACATATGAGACGTGCGGCCTAAATCAACCTTGATTGGATGGCTGGGAGACTGGATGCTGCGAATCACCAACCCCTTCTCCATAATGACGTCCACCTTGATAGATGTCTTACTTGCTGCAGCCGTCGATGTTGTGGGGATGTCGTCATTGCTTACCCCGTAGCGAGGCGCAATTGTATTGGGCAGGGTATATCGCAGACCGTCCGTTTGGGCATCTTGTTTCAACTCCCCAAGGACGGTGATTTCCACACATATTTGGCCGTGGGCGGGAACATTTCCAAGACGGGTCATGAAAACATCCGATACCCTATTAGATTGATCAAGACTCGCCGCAGTTTTGCCCTCACTCTTGGCCGCTTCGTAGATTTCCTTCGCTTCTTGCTTGGGTTTCACAATACCATGTATCACTGTGTCACGGACATGACAGGTAAAGTCCACCACACTCACGCCCTCATAGAGAGGGAAGGCGTATGAGACTTCGGAAATGGAGTCTTTCGATGAGTTCACGAATGTTTGGGTAAGCACGGTTCGAGAGTTGTTGGAGAGGATTGTTGCGTGGACATCCAATCCAACTTGAGGGAGGTAGTATCTTCTGGGGCGGTAGGCCAAGGAGGGGGGTTGGTAGAAACACCCGTAGCGCTCCATGTTTCTTATTTCCGCAGTATATTAGTGAGCATCGATAGTTATAAAATATGGGAGGGAACCATGAAGGACGGTGGGAGACAGAATTAATATGCCTTGGAGTATTGATTCTGCCTAAACACGGAGGCCACACTCAGTGAAACCTAAATGGCTGGCGATCAAATCCTGTAATACTCATCCAACTCTCAACGAAGCACAAGCAATCACGGCGCATATTTTCCTGTCGTACCAGCATCCAGTTTATTATGAATATGAGTCACTTGCGGCAGGCTAGGCCATGGAGAGTTGTCGTATTCAAACCTTGTCTCGCCCAGGTGGGGAAAGGGCCCCTGACGAGTGTTCAGCCGCATGAGATCAGAACACCGTCATCGATAACGACTTCCAAGTCCGTCAACCGACTTGAAATGTCGTTGCCTCCAGTCAAAAAAGATTACTTTTCCTCTATATCAAATTCTGCCTTGCCATTCTCGCCAAATCATCGAAGCATAAATCTAAAGCGGGGTAGGGGCGTTTTTTCTTTCTTTCTGATTCGTATTAACTATTGCCATTCCAATCCCTCCCAGCCCCATCCATCTTCCTTCGGTCCTTTCTCGCCTGAAATTTCCAAATTCATATTTTAACCCCCAAAAACGTGACAGGCCACTCACCAATGCGCCGTGCGCCCTGCCCTTTCCCTAGCGGTTTTCCATATGAGAATGTGAACGGTTCGGTGAGGATGAAAACGAACGAAAGTGGACAAGATTCCAGATGCTGTCCTGTAGGCAGATGACCCATACTTATTAACAAATATGAAACGCGTTTCACCATTCTAAAGCTTATACATAACTTATACCCTAATTAACCAACAGTAGAAAAGAGAAATTGAAGATGAAAAAGGAGCTCGTCTTAGCTTCACCGGAACCCGGTTACTGGACTCCAGCACCACGGTGAGGTGAGAGCTCATGGCTGGAGGCCCGGTCGTAAAGACCGGGCACCCATTCGAAAATGGGATTTCCGCCCGTTAGCAGCCTCACTGTCTTGCCAAGGCAAGGGACTGAGTTTTGCGTCCGGGACGGCCTCGCTGTCTTGCCAGGACAGGGGACTGGGTTTTGCGTCCGGAGACGACCTCGTTGCTACAAGAGCATGGGGCTTTGTTTTGCGTCCGGGGACGACCTCACTATTGTGCCAGGACAGAGGACTTGGTTTTTCGTCCGGGGACGGCCTCGCTGTTGCCAGTACAGGGGACTTTCGGCTCCCGCCAGTGGTCTCTAGAAATCTCATGGGATGCATCTAACAGGAGGCCGTATCTAGCGGGTCCAAGTCCTCACCACCGTCAGCGGTGTCACTCGGGGGCAACTCGTCGCTGGCGGGGTGTGTTCGATCGCCGTTTTCGGCCTGCTCGGGCTGGTGGCGGCGGGGACCAGGTTCACTCCTCCGCATTGTTAGTATCGTTCCATCTCCATCAAAGCCTGAAATCACTTACTGGAGTGCTGCTGGAGGGCTTGGCGGAAGCCTTACCCTTCTTGCCCTTGGCACGAGCGTTCCCTTTGCCGACTACACCAGAACCTCCCTGATTGGCTTTCCGGGCAATAGCTCTGGCAGCCCGCTCGGCCTTGCCGACTTTGCTCCTGCGGCGCGGGCAGCGTCTCTTTGCACCGGGCTCGCCCCATTTGCCCATCTTGGATTTGAGAGACTTGGCGCCCTGTCGTACCATGAGCAGTCTATCAAGTATTCGCAGCGATGGATCCTTACCATGGCCCCAATGATGCGCATTCCCTCATCCAGGGCTAGCGGGCGCTCGTGGTCAACGTGGCCAAGCTCACCACAGATGCCGAGGCAGCGGCGTGTTCCACGGTGTGGCCTTTGGCAAGACCACCTGGATGGAGGCGGTTGGGATCTCTCCCTCCCGCATCACCTCTAGGAGCATTCTAGGGTGCGCTAAGTCCCTTGGCAGCGCGAATAGACATGGCTTGGGTTGCCATATCCAAGAAAATTGGAAGGGGAAGGGCAGGGGGGGCAAAAAAGATGAAATAATGAGGGGAAGAGAGAGAAGAAGAAGCAGGCTCTGTTGGTGCTGGTGTTGGTGTCGGTAGAGTACCCGCTGGTATGGGAGAGGGAAAAGAAGAAGAAGAAAAGAAAGAGGAGGAGGGGGGAGAGGAGGGAAAAAATGGAGTTTCTGTTGTGTTGGTCCCAATTAGGAAATATAGTCGAAACCAGCGTGTCCACGCGCGTCTTTCGCACAGTAAAGTCCAATATGAGGTAAGTAATGCACTTCCTACAATTTAGGTGGGCTTCTTGTACCATTCTCGAACAAACGTAGCAAAGTTTTACCCTGGGTAGAATTCCATGGAACCCACAAAACAAGATAAGCAAAGGAATTCAAGAACTTCATGAGACTTATCATTCACACTGCTCTCGTCCCAGTTGGCCTCTTAGTCTTTCCGCGTTTCCTTTCCGAATATCTCCTAGAATGTGTCTAGGGAAAAGATGTTCAATATGCCGCGGAAGTGGTGAATGAGGACAATCTTAGTGGCATTTCTTGAAGCACACCCGTCGACACACGGGCCGACTGGGTATCTAAGATCCCATCACAGCCATCGCCCAGTGGTACCTCTTGCCGTCCTAGAGTTTGGTGACAAAGCTTCCTTTAGCAGAGGGAGGATTTCAGTTGCGTCAGCGGGAAGAGTCGTCGGGTCCGTGAGCTGGGCGAATGACTGGTGGCTAAACATGGTGATTCTTCATTCGGGACTCGAGTGTTGACGACGACGATGATGTTGATGGATGTGAGAAAGGGACTAAATACCTGCGTCCTAAGGCTCAGTCAAGGGAACCAGGCAACGGTTCAAAAACAAGATTCTGGATATGTTCTTTTGGGCGGAGAACCAAAGAGCTCCTGATTTCATGGGGAGGTTGGTGTTCGCTTTCTTCCTTCAGCGGCCTGTTAAGGTAGAAACGGGCAAATAAGTCAATCGGTGCTTGTTTCTCCCTTATAAAGCTATAGAGCTTTGTCTGTTTGATCATGAGCTCGCCCCCATCCATGCACGCATAGAAGACCCTTCCATGCTGTTCTCCCACGAATGAAAGCATCAAAATCGGAAATATTTGCTCCCTTGGAACTCACGCTTGTGCGGGGGATACTCCCGTTCGAAGTCCCGAAAGAGAGCTTCTTGCTCCCCCTCATTCCCGCGTACCTTTGGCTGGTTGGCACAGTTTTTCCTAGCCGTCAGGATGATAGCCAACTCTCCAAAGAGCATGGAACCCTCTTCGCCCTTCGCCCCATGGTATGAGGATAAAATAAGGCGAGGGTAAAGGCGCATACCATCCTCTCTTTCAGGCTCGAGAACCATGCCACTGCCCCATCTTTCCCGTTTATGGTAGCCATCAAATGCATTCCATAAGAAAAGAGGATGTGGAAAACTTGAATTTGATTAGTTACATGGGTTTGTTTCTCGACTATTTTGAATCACTTACCACACCACTTCCAGTTTCTGTTTCTCGACAAAGGTAGATAAATCCCCGTCTCCCTCCTCTATGAGTGAGGGTCTGTTGGCGATAGCGTATTATACCACGTATTCTTTCGTAAGAAGTGAACAACGAAGGTATTTCCAATCAAGTTCAGGTTCCAACTCAGGTCGATACTCCCTGAAGCTCCGAAGCTCGGTATCTAAGGAGTGCAGAGGATGCTTGATCATCTCCTCCTGGGGTAGTGGTAGAAATAGGAACGGAGGCTCCTGGTTGAGGTTGACCTCCTTACCGTCAAGTTGGTCAAGAACGAGCTTTCCACCGTGGGCAATTCGATCGTTCTCAAAGGATTTGCTGGAAGAAAGGTCGCTCTTCCCCTAAGCGTTCATCAAGGTGGTCCACAGCTCATTGAGCCTGTGCGCAAGGCTTTTCCTACCTTGGGGCATGTTGAGAAAAAGGACGAAAGATCAAGAAGAATAGTGACAGACCAAGTGCTCTCTTTACCAGTAGGCCGCAGCCATAAAATAGAGACAACCTATGAGCGTAAAATACGAAAGAGACAGGTTTGGGAATGATAGAAGCGATGTAGTGTAGCTATCAAGTGAGGAATTTGCTATTCACTTTTGTGATGAGCCTAAATTACAGAATACTCACGTAGATTTGAGGTTTGGCCACCCTCTGTAGAATGTTCCTAGATTACAGTCCAGTGACTCTCCTATGAGGTAAGATTAACTTAGCAGTAAAATGCCTCGGTTTATTTTCAAGTATGACTTGACTATTTAAAATTATCAACGGTGCAGTAACCTTACTCCTGCAATTCTATCATTGCTTTGGTTTTCTGTCCCTGTACCTGTCTAGCGACTCATTCACATGCCATGCAGCGACAACCAGCATTACCCAGGCCATCTTGAACGTATGACTACTAATAATATTTTTATTGCAACCAATATTTAACGGGAAGAGTTTCACTACAGTTCTTGCCATGTGTTTCATCCCTATTATCCACTAATCGGTATTTCTCCTTGCCGCTCCACCTCACTCGTTTGGTTTCAGTGAAGACAGGGCAAGCAGTACCGCAAAAGCCTTCGTTTTTACAGTGCAGCCAGCGCATCGTACTGCTCCTGCGTCACAGCAAGGACCGACCCGTGGCGCATGAACGTCAAATCATGGTCCGAATTCCGGGTAAACAAACCAGAAGTAGGATCAGTAGATTCCCAAGCCGAGATGCCCGGGTTGCTTCCCACAAGATCGCAGACCAGCCATGCCTTTCCGTCCTCCACATTATCCCAGAACGGATACGGTCCCTCATAGCTAGATGCATCCTCGACCGCGCCCTCGGGAACAGCCCAGTCTCCGGAAAGTCCGTTGGTGCTTACCTCAACATGAACGCCACTGTCCACCCAGAAGCGCACAAATGTGTTCTCGTCCACAGTCAGGAAGCTCAGGTCAATAACTGAGGTTGTGTCGTGGGTTATATAGGTCTCGGGCTCGGTGAAGGTTTCGAAATCGCTGGTGTATGCGTATCGCAGGCTGGTGATCAGGCTGGGATCTCCAGTATGGTCCGGGTCGTCCTCGGAGTACTACCGTAGACTCGTTAGACAGGTGAGTGTGGAAAATAATGAGTGGAGTCAAGCTCACCAACTGCGACGCCCAGTGAACGAGGTACTGTCCCTGCGCCGGGTCCCACACGGCATCTGGAGCCCACACCATTCCTGCGGTTTCATCCTCGACCGTAACGAGCCTCTCGTTCGTCCAATTGACTAGATCCGTACTCTCCCATACGAAGATTCCTCGTGAGCCGGTTCGAACAGCGGCATCCCAGTTCGTCTATTTCCGTATGTTAGAAGCCAGTCTCGTGAGTCTTAGTTAGTGGGGGGACCTATAACCGTACCGTGTCAATATCCAGATCAGTTCCGATAATCCAGTACTTGCCCTCGTCCTCGCCCACGCCAGCGACGAGACTAGTATCTCGGATAGCTTTGGTTCCAAGCGTAGGCGACATGATCGCGTTACCGCCATTGAGGTTCTGGAATCCCATGGGGTCATCGTTACTGCTCAGGGCGAAATAAACGCTCTCGTCCTCGGTCGTCCAGTAAACGTACAGGTAACCGACTTTAGTTGGATCGGCCTTTTTCTGAAGATTGTTCATCCATGACCCAGGGAGGGCAATGGCCGGAGAGACAGCCAGGATAGCGCTGGCAAGATATGTGAAGCCTCTCATTTCGTTTTTCTTCTTTTCTTTTATATATTCAATACAATTAACAAGAACCGTCACGAGGATTTGAGAAACTTCAGATTGTACTGAGGGGAAAACTCGGAGGATCCCCCTTCTTTTAAAAATTTCTCTCGGGCAAAACCCCACGCTCGTCTTCATTTAGCGACAGAGACTCCGAGTACATCCCCGTTCTACCTCGACAGGGGTCCTATATTCACCCGATCTTGGCAGTCCTTTGAGGGCAGATCATTGCTGGAATCCGCACACTACTAGTGCGACTTTGAGACAATCGCATGAGGATGATCTGCACACCACCGGCAAATCTCCTAAACGGGATCGATGATTTTGATCTCGGTGGAGAAAAACTGCAGATCGACCCCACATCAAGACCGACCAAACTTCTCCTGTGGCATTATACCGAATAGGCTTATTTCTAGATTAAGATTTGGTTATAATATTCCGGGGATATCGGGAGGAATGGGACAATTGCATCACCGTCCCCGCATTCCAGATCTGGGGAGATTCCCGGGGGAATAGCGGACTGTTTCCGATCCGACGAAACTGAAAAGCTATCATTTTCCCTCAAGCACTCCAGGTATTTCCAAGTGCGACTCCATCTCTTGAGTCTGAGGTTGGAATTTTGGTTCAACATGATCATATATAAACATAATCCAAAAAAAACAAACCCAAAAATATTTATCAGATAGGTCAATTATACAAGTCCGGAAAACCTGGCGTGTGATTGAGATACCTGGCCCTAGTTATCCGGACTCTCCTCGGTCCGCAATGGAAAGCTACTCCAGTTTGCCTTCCAGTTCTTTTTACCCGGACTAGGTGGCCAGATGTCAGCCAACAGCTCCTTTACCCTCTTTGTAATATGATATTCTCTGGATACAGAAGCTCGAGCTACCAGGAACCACTCCCACGCCTCCCGTCCGATTCCTTCTATTTTTGGGCATTCGCTGGAGTTGGACCGCGTTACCAGAAACGATTGGCACATATAGTCAAGAACCTGCTTTTCCTCCGGGGGGAAGAAATCGCCTCCAAACGGCACAACCCGCATTCTCCGCAAACGACGGGATAACTGCTGAGTGGAGATCAAGTCCCAGATTCCCAAAACAAGCTTCTCATCCGTAGCAGCATTCATTATTGCTTCACGAAGCTCCGGTATTTTCGTAGGGGCCTCAAAGACCCGGTGGGAATGGGGGTCGCAATGGAGGTCGAGGACAAGGCTGTGGACTTTGTGGAAAGCACCCAGGGCCTTGTAGAGCCCACATTCCTGGGGGCTGGACCGTTTGACCTGAAGGCGAAGCTCCTGGATCTCGGGGCATTTCTCAGCTAACTGATTGATCTCAAGCGCGCTAAATACGGGATAGATGTATCCACTATCCAGCTCTTCCATGAGACCATGGGCTTGAGCGTAGGGCTCAAGTATAAGCCCCCGTAACGATTCGCCGTGCTGTTCAAGAATAAGGGACAGGTTGGAAACACTCCGCAACCCACGAATAGTAAGAAATTTTAGCGGATTCAGGGCCCGTATTGCAGATATTGCATTGATGTCATCAACACCGATGCCTTGCCTCCCTACAGGCTTTCGACTCAGAGTAACAAATAGGCGTTCCAGACCCGGCAGCATAGGAGTAGCTCGAACAAACAAAGCCGGATTCCATGATAACCCAATATCAAGTGAGCGGAGGCGACAAAGATCGGTAACCTCTCCGAGTTTGAGCAATACATCCTCCCACGGGCCCGCACGAACAAAAGAGAGCGATTCCAGAGAAGCCCTTGGGCTCTGGGGTCCGGTGGCAGTGAGTAACCTCCACTGATGGTTCTGGGCATCAACGGAAAAGCCATTACTTGGATCCTGCACGGATTTATTTATAATAAGGTGCTTCAGGTTGGGAGCCATAAAAACTGCAGGTAGCATATCGCTTAAATGCCTTCCATGGTTGAACCCAGGTTCGGAGTAAAACTCAACAGCCAGGGTATGCAAGCTTGGAGAATGAAGGGTATCGAGGTCGAATCTATAATCGAGCCAATGCATGTCCAGATTAACCTGCACTGTCCTTCTGAGAAGTGCGAGGTGAACTGGCTGGGAAGACCAGATATTCAGGCGACAGTGCGGATGAAATTTCCCCACGGCTTGGGTGAGAGCGGCTGGAAATGAGTTCCGGGCAATAAAATTTATCTCGTCAAGACGCTCGAGTCGGGACATGAGCGACTCTATCTTCCACCAGTGGCCCACTGTATATTTGTCAAGGTGATTCATAGGGATCCTTAATTCGGAGCCAGAGCTTGGTCCCGTCAGGTGTGAGTCCAGAAAGGTATCAAATGTCGCAGGTTTTCGATCGTGCAAGGACTCCATACCCAAATCCTTCTTCTTCCAGATCTCCTTTTCTTTCGAGTTTTTTAATTTTGGAGAATTGAGACACACCACATCAAGTCTGCGGGCGTACTTCAGGAAGTGCCGCCCAAGCTTGTCATTCTTCACCTCTTCCACGACATCATGAAGGCTTTTGCCCCAGTAATCCCCCTTGTCATCCCGAAATTTAAGGACAAGGGTTTCGTAAACGTAAGGCCTGGCGAGATGATTCCAATCGCGGTTTGCAAGGCTAAGGGAAGAAATATCCTTGGCTGGGCCATGTTTGACCTAGATTTATGAGTGTGTGAAAGGATGGCAATAAAAGACCTTAAAGTGGCATACGTAGAAGCATATTTCCCGACGAAGTTCTGCCGGGAGACTGTCCATTGTGGCTTTCTAGCCCAAGCACCGGGACTATTAATTCTCTGTTGCGCTGAACCCATTGCCCAGATGGGCAGCTTCGGGAATACGACCTAGGAGATTGAGTTCGAAAGGGGGCGAGCGAGTGGTGCCTTAGCTCTTTGCAGCCTGGAGCCTGTTTGTCGCCTCGCTTAATTCTTCCATCCTCTCCATCGCCAAGCACAACCCAACCAATTCGAACTCCAGCATCAAACAAAGATTAATGGACAAGCGATCAACAGGATATTGCGGAATACACCTTGTCATAGTTACTCCGCTTTCAGGTTGGTGTTACAATTTCTCCCCGTTCGTTGTTCCTGGGTTCTGTATAACACAAGCAAGTCCACATTTCCCCATCGCGCTTCACATACAATGTCCCTTCTTAAAGAAGGCTCGGGGGGTATCTATTCTACAGTCTGAATGTAGGCAGCTCTGCAATATGTAACTTTGCGCTACCATACGGAACCAGGTCAATCTCAAACGGGTCTCCCTTGCAACTACGATCCTTAGCCAAGGGCGGATTCGGGGCATAGCCATTTACCAACGTCCAATCGATCTCACACGCCATCGCAGTGATAGTGGTAGGGGCTCTGTTGGACCACAGTGGATTTGGAAGAGCCTCCGAGTTGTCGTTCACGCCTTGAAATCGAAGCGTGTTTGGATCGATCGCATAGGCCCACCCAGCCGTTGGCAGCAGCTCGTGGTTCAGTACCTGAGCCGGGGCGTCCGGATAATATGGAATTCGGGAGGAGGTGAGATTATATGAAATTGGAACAGCATAAAGAAGGGTACCGTGGTACACAGAGACCGTGTCGTTGTCTCGCGGCTTGGCATGAATATCTGCAGATAGTTTGAGTTGAATTTGTGAATCGCCCTTCCCCATTTGGATCTTCTGCATTCCGGTGTGGACGTCCGGCTCTGCATTTACTAATTTATGTCCGTTCACCCAGATATTAGCCTGAGTGGACCACGTTGGAATGCGGACAGAGAACTCAAACGAATCCGTTGCATGAACAGTATACGATAGTTCGAGCGAGAACGGATAATTTGTGTCGCAAGCTATCTTCACCGCGACGCCTGACTTGGTGGTAGTGTTGACCGCGGTCGGACCAAGCAACGCATGGGCGATTCCATTGCGGCCCTCTCGAACAAAAGAGGCCGACACGAACTTGGGGTAACCCTGTGGGTGGTTAACTGTACAACACGGGTAATTGGGCTCCAGTCCGAATGTCTGGCCTGTATCGCCCACGTTGTAAAATGGAGGGTCGTCCAATTGGTGAGATATCGGTTGATTAGTCTGCGCGACGTACTGATGCGCCCACCAGTCTGGTAAAGTCATCACAGGAAGAGCATTGTAGGCCGCCAATTCGCATCGGTCGGCGAACGTTTTTTCTCCAAGAGCATGATACAGATAGCTGAGAGAGAACATAGTTTCAACAACGGAGCATAACTCTACGCCGCGGACAGGACTGAGTCCGGAGAGACGCTCATCAGCAATAATCCCTCCAGACGGGGTTCCGTGATAGCGAAAGGTCAAGTCGGCGCCCTGCATGGAACTATCTATGAGTCGGTCATCGTGTGTGAACCGTCTGATAACGGCGCCCGCTTTCAATCCTTGTCCTGCATTCACTCCGTGCTCGAAATGGTAAAAAGTCTCTGTGATGTTGTCCGGAAGCGTGTCAAAGTCTTCTCTAATGTACGGATATCCCGTGAACCACTGTGTCCAGTTGTACGCTTTTTGCTCGAAGCGATCCATACACTCCAGCAATTGCCGTGTTTGGTTTCGTGGGTCATGCTCGTACAACCACTGGAGGGCAGCAATCATGTCCGCCGCACGAGACCGACCCCACTGTTCGTCGAAAGAATCGCCCGGATGAGCCACAAAGCCACGGTAATTATCCAACAACATAGAATGAGTCAGGTCAATGAATCGGTGAATACTGTCCAGGATCTGTGTCGCTAGGTCTGTTCCAGCCTCCACTTCCGCCAGTTGCTCCAACCCGAGCAACATGGGATACCGTGCCCAAAAGTTTCGAGTCGTGAGGTCTGTTTCGGGGCCCAGCCAACCATCACTCTGCTGATTCTCAAGGACATAGTTAAATGAATCAAAGACCTGCTCCTTCAAGCGCTGATCCCCAGTGAGGTAGGCCAGGGGGACAAGCCCGTTGAACCAGTAAGGAAAGGCCTCATTCAAGTCACTGTAGTCTTGATCACCGCCCAGCCAAGGATTCTCCCTGACGATACTGTAAAAATCATATTCGTGGCCTGGAAGCCCGTCAGCCATCAACCGGAGTTGCTCTCCGAGCCAACCGCCAGGCTTTACCGATCCAAGCGGGAGTGGCTCGAACACAAAAGGGAGCACTACATATGCCAGTTAGAGATATCATTTTGAATAAAAGAATGAGGGGGGGGTCAATACTCACGGTCCCGGTAGCCAAACTTATCCCCCAAAACAACATTGCTCACAGCAAGGCCGGTTTCGAAGAATAAGAGACTGGCGAGGTGAGCATGACGTAATTTCACGCCATTGAAATGCATGATCACCGAGTGAAGAATCAATTGTGGGGGAACACAAGAGTCTCCAGTCGAGACGCGCGGGCAGAGTTACTTGGGGGCTGGATTAAAGATAAATAGCTCTCGCATGCTTTTTAAAGTCAAAACTTCACCACCCCTGACGAGGAAAAGCTGTTAAGTTGTTGGAAATGGGATCACTTTGCATAGCTTTTCATTGGTATTGTTTGGCCTTGAACTCACGAGGGGAGAGAGATCATCCTGTCAGCTTACGGGAGTTCGCAAAAGATGAAACAATATGGTGCATCAGTGATTTAACGTCGGTGATTCTGGAGGAGCCACTGCTTATAGAAAGGAAGAACTCTATTCCTCAATGGTGAGCTTGCTGCCCGCAGCGGTTGCCATCCTGTTCTCGATGCTGGGCGGAGTGGAAAAAATGACGCGTTCGGCGGTCTGTCAAGATGGCCCCGGTTCCGCTGTGCAGACACAGCCTCAGAGAGACATCCGATCTTTCTGCTATCGGCTATGATCTGTGAATCTCAAATATATTATAGTTATGGTTCTTATTATTATTTCGTTCTCTTCTTTTTTTTTTTCCCCCTGTATATTCATAGCTGTATCCCCATTCATAAGAGTGCGGCCACCACCTGCGACCAGGAAAAACAACCTTCTGAGCCTTGGTTGGTACAGGGCTGAGAAAATATATCTCTGCCAATGGCAGCTCGGGAACGAGCCATCCGGTACCTTTTTACTTCGCAGGATTGTTTCTATTTCGCCAACAGTCTCCTCACTTGACAACACATCATTCATAGGACTGAACGGTTGTTTATGAAATTTTTTGCCCCAAGGATTGACTTGAACAGGATCAGTCCAACAATGGAATCGCCGCAACTGCAGAGACTGATTTTATGTTCGTAGACCTTCGGAGATGTATGATTAGAAATCCCCAAATTTATTGTAATCAATCAAATCTTTCACAAAAACCAGAAGATAGACATCGAAAAATAAATTATGGAGAATTATTATTCCCCACTCTCATCTTAAATTCTTGTGATATTGGCTGGTTAATGTTATCGTCGGTCGCAGGGTGGGTAATGCTTATGTCATGAGATACAAATTGACTGGGAAAATGGGTTTGCTACGGAGTACTCCCAAAGTCCAAACTATTCCTCGAATTGTTATTGACCAACGTTTCTTGGTCTTAAGTCGTATCGACACTTGTCCAGAATGCCGTGATAGATTAGTTACTCCCTGGAGCAGAAAGTACTAAGAAGGAGGAAACTGGCAGGACGTGGAAACGCGCTCATGGTTGATGAATTTCTTTATCCCCGCATCGCTCCACGGACCCTCATGAAATAAATCCATTTCCTTTTTTTAAAAGCCATTGTATTCACATAAAGTTCTCAACAAAGGTTTATTATTTCTATTATTATTTGATTTCTGAACCCTGGATCTCCGGGCACACAGTACCGCTGGAAATT
Organism: Aspergillus biplanus; assembly: GCA_027569045.1. Lineage (NCBI taxonomy): Eukaryota > Fungi > Ascomycota > Eurotiomycetes > Eurotiales > Aspergillaceae > Aspergillus > Aspergillus biplanus. The sequence goes on from JAPDEJ010000039.1 coordinate 29,930, forward strand.
GGTCCACGTGTGGATGAGGCTGAAGAACTGAACCACTGATCCTTTCCCCCCTCCCAGAGAAGTGGTGGTGGCTCAGTCGCACTAACCCAGTCAAGCCAGTCCGAGTGCCGTTGAGCCAGGTCCTCTTCGTGGCTTCTCGTTCGTTTCCCTCGTTTCCGTCCTCGTTTTCATCATCATCCTTCAGCTTCTCGCAGCTGGGCTTTTCCTTTTCTTTCGTTTGAATCTATTTCCAGTGATTTCCATGTTTTTTGCTGTGTGTTTTGTCTCTCTCCCCTTCCCCCCTTCCTTCGCTTCTTCGGGGATTTAATCTCGTTTGCACCCTCTTCCGCCCCGGATTTCTCCCTCGTGCGAGTTGCGAGCGACCGGGAACTGGACGATCCGGACACGGGCTGGCCTCACCCTCCCTTTAGAATGGCAAACTATCGCGACGGCAGTCATGCCTATGGTCAGCCTAGCAATAACCAGAATACGTCCTCTAACCAGCCCTCCCGCTACGATATCTACGGCGCTCAACCTCCCAACTCCCCCCCCCTCCGACGCATGCCCAGTTATAACGCGGGGGATGACTCGAGCCTCTTTGCTCCTTCGCAGTCCCACAACTCGGGCATGACCGATGCAAATTCTCGATATTCGGTTAGGGCGCCTCCAACAAGCGCTGGCGAGAGACCAGGAGGTTACGGCCCCCCTAACAGCACCCGCGATGAATATGCTGACCCTCGATACTCGCACATTCCCTCCGTTAGTTCAGCGCAGTCCACCAGTCGGCCGCGCGCACAGTCCCAATCCAGCTACCAGTATCAGTACTCCTCGTTGGCTGTCGGACCTACTTCCCCCACTCAGTCTTCCTACAATCCGCAACAATATGCCATTCCCTCTACGCCTTCGCAGTCCCAGGTCGGGTATAATCCGCTAACATACGCCTCCACTTATAATGGCTCTAGCACCACAGCTTCAGCACACCAGCCCTATAACCCGGCAGCATATCAGACGACGGGTGTTGGGAACTTGGGGTCTCCTACAATCCAGCGACAATCAAGCATGGTTTTCTCTCAGACACCCCTGTCCCCTCTACCGTACAGCTCTTCACACGCTCCGTTACCCCCCCCACCCCCTCCTCGTGGACCCGACCATCCATACGGCGGCCGCCAAACCTCTCAGTACGGTACTTCACCTGGAACGCACTACGGTTACTCGGCACCACAATCCGCTTCGTCCTCAATTACCACCTCTACTTCCGCGTCTTACAGCTTAACTTCGTCCCCTAGCACATCGCGCCCATACTCCAGCGTAGCTCCGATTCCTGCCTACATTTCACAGCGCCGCCCGGATCCAATCCAAACGTCCACATTAGAAGAAGAGCCTCCCCAACCACCTGCCCATTGGCCATCTGGTGAAGATCCTTATGCGAAGCAACACAACCCTATTCGAGTTGGGTCGGGGCGGTCGCTGCCAACTCCTCCCATGCACCAAGGCCAACCACCTGTGCCCCCTCGAAGGACGGACACCCTCACCCGACATCCCCAATCACGCCCTCTACCCGGACCTCCGATCGACACCGATAGCGATCGATCCTCACTGGGCTACTCAAATGGAACGGGCAATATGCACCTACCCGCGAACCAACGGACGGGGTGTGATGACCTAATGAAGGAAGTTGAGGCTGCGTTTCCGGACACTCAGTGGACCTCTGGGTCAAGGCCCAGTAACGGTCCGCTTCAGGCAGATAGCCGAGATCATGCTGATAGTGGGAACCCCTCAGAGCCGTCGCACCCTACCCCTTCTTCTGAAATGTGTCTTTCGCCTGATGAGAGACACACCCATACTAATGGTAGCATGGCGACGGGCACCGGCCAATATGTCAACTACGATGCGTACAGCGATGATAGCGAAGCGGAGGCAGAGGCTGGACTTGCCATGTTACGGATGGCAGACGAAGAGGACCGGGTACAGGCAGAACGTTTACAACGACGAGAGACCAATACTTCAATCACTAGCGCCTATGGAAAATATTCGTCTGCACAGGCATCTCCCCGTCTCCAAAACTCCCGCCAGGATACCTTTTCGCCATATGGGGGAGGAAGTTACACGACTCCTTCACCGTACGACGAATCCCCCCACGCAAACGGCCGGAACGAAGACTTGGAACAAGGTGGCCGTCATGTCTCCGTGTCTGACTCCCGACGAAGCTCCCAGAACGCGACCCCAGAAGACAACCAGGAGTACTCCGATGAATATGAATACCCGCCCTTAGAGGACGACGACTACTCATATGCATTCCCCCAATTCCCCACCGCTGAATTCCCAACAGCTGCCAGGGTAGATGCTGGGGGTACCGGAGGCCTATCGGAGCCGGGTGCGTATGGCCGACGCATGAGCTTCGATTATGGCGATGAGACCGACGGCTCGATGTCGCAAATCCGTCGGTCGCACCACTCAGGGAGCGAGGGCTCAGAAATGGGTGAAGAGCCAGGGGAGCTTTTTTTCCATCCGGGGATGAGACCTCTTCCACCTCCTCCTGAAGAGCCAGCCAATAATGCTAGTGTGATCCCCCACTTGATGCCAGCGGGTACATACCGCCGTCAAGACCAAGGGGATATCCAGAGTCCTTCACAGTATACCCCCACCACCTTCTCTGTTGCTACTCCAGACTCGTATGGATCGGCCGTGCCAAGCCCCACTCAAGTTCCCCGGTCGACGTCCTTATCGAGTCATCCCATTGGTCCTCGTACTGACCCCCCTATCAGATCTAAGACCGATGCAGACCGGGCGAAGTACAAGCAGCAACTGGAATTGCTGCGACAACAGCAGCAGGGAGCTTTCAAACTGGAAACATCCCCAGATGCTGCTGCGGGAGCCATCACCCTGGATCTGCCCGCGATCCCCGCTGGCCGTCGCAAGAAGTTCAACCCAGCCAAACTTTCGTCGGATGATTTCCGCCGCTGCCATGAACCCTGGGCCCTCAGTGCCGTTCTGGCCTGGATCAGGGATATGACTGAAGAAGAAACTGACCTCAAAGAACAGGCAATTGTCGATGCTGTCGTAGCCCTCTTTACTCACAAAGTGCCAACCATGAACATCGCGGATGCCGAAACCCTTGCAGCGCGTGTGATCCAGAACATGCTCGAGAACGGCGCTTTGGTTAAAGATGAAGAGTGGGTAAAACTAGGTAGCGGAGCCTTGTCTGGAGTTCTGTTCCAGATTACAGGAACTGGGTGTTACTCGTCTCGGTTGCATGAACAAGAGACTGAGATCCTTGGACGCTGCTATTCCCACCACTGTATGCGGACGCTTAAAAAAGTGAACTTGAAGGCGCAGGTCATGGAGCCACAAAAGAAAGCGGAAGACTGGGTGACCTTCTATAAAGTCCCGAAAGAGGTATGGGAGGCGCACCCGAAGAAAGAAGTTGACCGTCAGAACAACTTGCATGAAATCGTCACCACGGAGGATTCTTTCATTGGCCAGCTTGATGTTCTTCGTGAGCTCTACCGGGATCGACTCAAGAAGTCGGAGCCTTCAATTATCGCCCCTAAACGTATAGAACGGTTCCTGAACGATGTTTTCGGAAAGGTTGATTCGGTTAAAAAGGTCAACGAGGACCATCTTCTTGCGCAACTTAAATACCGGCAGAAGGAACAAGGGCCCTTCATTGCTGGTTTCAGTGATATCTTCCGAGAGTGGATTCGGAAAGCAAAAGCAGTTTACATCAGCTACGCGGCCACATTTCCGTATGCAAATTATCTTATCCGTAAGGAAGCAGAGCGGAATACCATCTTCCGACAATTTCTCGGCAATGCTCGTGAGCATAAGCTGTCGAATCGACTGAGCTGGGATACGTTCCTCAAGGCCCCGATCACCCGAATCCAGCGATACACACTCCTTCTGTCTACCGTTCACCGCAATATGCCGAAGGACTCGGAGGAAAAAACAAACTTGGCTCAGGCTATCGAAGAGATCAAGCTTGTCGCTTTGGAATGCGACAACAAGGTCGGAGAAATGAGTAAAAAGGTCGACCTTATGGAGCTTTCCTCCAAGCTCCAGCTCCGTCCGGAGATGAAGAAAGACGTGGAGCTTAACCTAGAGCACCTGGGGCGGGAAATCGTTTTTCGCGGGGACCTACAACGACCAGGAACGCGGACGAGGTTTCTTGTGGAGACTCATGCCATTCTTTTCGACCACTACCTTGTGCTTGCGAAGTTATCCGCGATACGGGACACTACCCGTACAATCAAATACGAGAGCTACGATGTGTCGAAATTGCCTATCCCGATGGACCTTCTGGTGCTTGAAAGCACCAAGGATGACCCCGTGGTGAAGTCCTCTGTTCGAGGTGTTGTTTCTACTGGCCCGCAACCCCCAGCTGCCGCTCGAGGAGGTGGTGGCAATGTTTTGGCCCATGTCAACACCGGGGGTTCTGGCCATACTCTGGTTCCTGCCACAGTACTCGAGACCCCCAAAGATGACAAAATTTTATATCCCTTCAAGATTAAGCACCTCGGTTTGAATGGAACATACACACTCTACGCTAGTTCTCAGCAAAATAGAAAGGACTGGTGCGAAAAGATCACCGAGGCCAAGACCAAGCATGCCGCTGCCTTGTTCACACAGAATGCTGAGCCTTTCCGTCTTCGCGTTTTGGCAGACACGGCATTCGCCCACTCTGATCATTCAGCTCCCTCCAAAAGCGTCACAATCAAAGGTACCCCGCTTGACCGTGCCATCAAGGAAGTGGAGAAGCGATATTCCACCTCAAAACAACGCCCCGCTGCCATTTGTAGAGCCGCGGTCCATTGCGCTACTGTGTTCCAACAACCTGCCGGTCGAACGATGTGCGCAATCGGAACGGATTATGGAGTGTTCATCTCTGAGTATAACGACCCTCGCGGTTGGACCAGGGTATGTCGCGTTGTTGCTTATATCATTCTATGGCTCCCTGGCCTTCTTTCTTTTGATTATATGCTCATTATCTTCATAGGCTATACCCATTTTACGAGTCACGCAAATCGCTGTTTTTGAGGAATATAATCTTTTCCTCCTAATCGCCGACAAGTCCTTAATTGCCTATCACTTAGACGTTGTGTGCCCTACCAGCGGTGTATCCGCTCAAACAACGAACGATTCTGCCCGACGGGCGCCGCAAAAGCTGTCCGGGAATCGTGAGGTGGGGTTTTTCGCGGCGGGACACATGAAGGATCGTACTCTTGTCATGTACAAGAAGCGGGACGGGCTGTCTTCGACTTTCAAGGTTGGTTTATTCCGTTTCCCTACTCCGCGATGGTGGTTACTTATATATGAAATAGATTTTGGAGCCTGTCCTGCAGAAGTCCGCTACTAGCCGAAGTCGTTTCTTCCATTCACGCCGTTCACAGACCGAATTCTTCCGTGAATACGATGAGTTTTATATCCCCGCTGAAAGTTACGGAATCAATTTATTCCATTCCTCCCTAGCCATTTCAACTCAGCGAGGCATCGAAATTCTCACTCTCGATAAGAAACAGACATGGTCGGTTCCCGAATTTCGAACCGAATCGGCGGAAGCACAAGCCCATCTCAGCAGCATTGCTCATCGCATTCTCAACCTACGACCCCTTGGTATGTTCCGTCTCAGCGATAGTGAGTTCCTCGTCGTGTACACGGAGTGTGCTGTGTATGTCAACCAACACGGCGATGTGTCCCGTAGCGTGGTCATGGAGTTCGTGGGCCGCGCTCACTCTGCCTGTTTATACGGAAGGTTTCTGGTTCTGTTTAATGATGACTTTGTTGAGGTGCGGAATGCCATGAACGGCCGTCTACGTCAGGTGATCCCGGGACATAATGTCGTCTGCCTCGACGATGGCAGCAAGTTCCCAGGATCTGGCGCAAACAGCATTCCCACAAGCTCAGGCGGTACAGTCAACCTGACCAGTGGATCCTCGAATGGCTCTTCCTTAGCCAACAGCGGCCGTACGGTCAAAATTTCCATGCAGCACCCCGAGTACGAACGGTGCCAGATTATTCTGGAGTTGATTGAGAACGAAGGACAGAAGGACTAGGCTCCTTTCCCTTTCTATGTTTAAATCGATTTTTTGATATTATTTTTCCCGATAGAGTTCACAAAGATTTTGGCATATCTTATGAGCTGACGGCCGCACCTTTACCTCCTTAATGCCCTTCTCGAGACTCTTCTTTTTTTTCTTTCATTTTTCTTTTCGTGTTTGCATTATGTGCGGCTCTTTGCAACGTCTTCCCTACTCTACCTTTGATCTCTTTCTCCCAACTTGATCGGGCATGATGGAATGAAATCATGGTCATGTGCATTTTTATGACTCTTATTTTCTTCTCGTGGCATAATATTTTTTCATTTTCATATTTTTTTCTTATACCCCGTTATCTTGTTCAATGTTATTGGTTAAATCATTTTCCATCGGATGTATGGTGTCAATGACCGATATTTCGAAATGTTATTTGATTTGGATTCTTTTTGTACATATTTCATGACTCTATAGGACATGCATTTACTAAATTTTGTTTGGATTGCAACAAATATGACGCATATATTAAATAACCAAAGAGTAGATGGGCTGCTGGTATTATCCCATGCCATATACATGGAGGTAAAATGAGGCAAACCGACTTTTTGACTGCCATAATGATCGTACCTGTAAGCCATCACCCAAAGTATTATCTGCTTCCCTTTCCCACCCAGCACCTCAAATCCACCCCTAACATCCAAGAAATAAGTTCAATCATGAGACCCATAATATATGTTGCGTAAGTGCTCCATCCTGCATGGCTGGGTACTTTATACCTCTGTGCAGAAACGGCATGCCAGACATGAGTGCCCCCTACCGCAAATTGAACAAAAGCAATCCAGCGCTGCATTTCTCCCGATAATTTATTACCTTGCAGAGCATTATTCAAAGCTTCGTAGTGGGCTTCCTCTTCTTTTTTAATTCGAGCCTTTAGACAAGCCAATGCAGCCTCCTCCGAAATCCCTTGGTGTTCGGCAATTATCCCCACGGCATTATATTTATTTGCAGGCGTAGTCCCATCTCTTTCATTTCTAAGGTTGAAATAATCATCTGATAACACAGCCGCAATCTTCAAAGGCCTGACGATAGGGTCTATTTGTGCATACCCCTCTGAATCAAGGGTTGTATCCATCCCCGTCGAAATCAATCCCACGAAAAGCCTTGGTCACAAGTGCGGAGTTAGCAATTTGTCATACCAGGCTTTTTGTACCAAATATCTGATGGGAGCCGAACTTACCATGTTGTGACTAAACTAGACTGGTTCTCGATATACTCTTCCAGCGTGGCGGCTTTAGGGATCTCTTTCGCCCTGGCGGACCAGGCCTGACGCGCAGATCTCAAAAGTGACTCTGTTCCCTGTGGTTGGAGATCAAATGCTTCGAGGGATAGATCTGTTTGAAGCCTTCTGAGTTTCTGACCCGAATTGAAAGTCACACTGTTTGCATGTCTGAGGATATTCTCGCCTTCGGTGTTCTAAACGCTGTTTAGTCAAGGTATGTTGTCGCGCTTAGGGTAGATACCGAGATAGATACGGGTTTAAGAGTCTAAGATATTTACCTTATTCAAGGCTCCGACCGATGTCGTCAAATCTGAACCCTGTTAGCCTAGCTTTATAGAAACAAAAAAAAAACTGAGCTCCTAGTCGAGGATAGGATGGGAATCCACACCATTTTCCAGCAGAGCGTAGTCCACAATCTTCGCTATCAAACCCAGCCGGTTTGGTATACACTCCGGCATAGCTAGGGACGCCAAATGCCCCAGTAGGCCTTGGCCACTGCGGCCAAGAACCTCGTCGACCTTTTCACCGGTTGCTTTGGCCCATTCTCCTAAAAACCGACGACTAGCCCTCTCTGCTATGGTATTGTCATTGTGGATACGAACGGGTAGTGTGGTGAAAGAACCGAGTTCTGCGAGGCGGGCTGGGTCGAGCTCGTGTGAGAGTTGGAATTCGATCATTTCCAGGTAGATTGGTAGGTGTGGCAGGGGATCCGATTAGAGACATGGTCCGGAAACAATAATGGACGTATGTAGAAGAGAGGCGAACAACAGGCCGCAATGTATAAGTATTAGACAGCGATAGCAGTGTATGGCCAATGAGAAAATATGGGATTCAAATGCATCGTTTGAGCGAAATAGAGATGTTGGAAGGACACCTTTCCCCTCCTTCCTCACTTTTCCCCCTCTTTTTCTTTTTCTTTTAAAAAAGGCTGATCAATGCAATTCCAGTCACTTCCCATGAATTTACATGAATATGGCTCCTGTCAGATTTCAGCTGTCTCACGAATCACAACTAGCTCTTTGCACTATTGACCAACTATTGATTTCCCTTAAGAACATCGATAAACCTTATTTAAGCAAAATGGTATTCGTACTTCGAAGAGTCACATTTTGCTTTTTCTGCCCTAATACGGAGTAAATTTCCTGCGACAATCTAATGACGACGTATTTCAAATCATGGTCAACTGGGGAGTTGTGGCGTGCGCGAGAAAGATTTCATGGCATATCTGATCTCTCGTCCATATAATGGCCCGTGAAGATTTTTCTGGGGCCTTGTGGGAGTGAATTATTTAACTCGCAGGTTATTTTATTATGAAACAATGACACTTTCCATGATCTACGAAAAAGTGGCTCGATTCTCTCCTCTGGAATGGATCTCGTCATCTCTTGAAGATATCCTCATCGAGACACTTCAGCAAGGTCCTATCCCGAATCATATCGCGTTTGTACTGGATGGAAATCGGCGATGGGCGAAACAGCGTAATCTTCCCATATTCTACGGACACCGTAAGGGTGTAGAAGTACTAGAGAAGGTAGAGTAGAGGCGATTTCTCGTGGATTGAATCCGTTACTGACACCAGGAGAGATAGATTACCGAGACGACTTTCAGATGCGGGACTCGAACTATGACATTCTTTGTGTTTAGCCTCGAAAACTTTCACCGATCAGAAGATGAGGTCAAAAAGCTTATGGAGATTATTAAACACTATCTTCGTTTAGTATCTCTCCCCGAAGGTCTTGCGAATCGGCATGGCATGGCATTGCGGGTTTTAGGAAACTTGAAATTGCTGGATTCTGAGATGCAGGAGGCAGTCCAGCAAGCAACTGATATTACAAAGAATAATAAGGGGGGTATTCTTAACGTTTGCTTTGCATATACGTCCAGATACGAGATGACCTCTGCAGTCAGGAAAACGGTATTGAATGCTGTTGGAGACGGACTGAAGAAGAACACTCCTCCGATCTCCATCGAGGAGCTCGACGCCAACATGTTTACCGCCGGTAGCCCGCCGTTGGACCTGATGATTCGGACCTCTGGAGCCGCTCGTTTAAGTGACTTCTTAATGTGGCAGTGCCATCAAAACACTCATATTGAGTTTCTCAAGACTTTGTGGCCTGACTTCCATGCTTTACACTTGTTCTATATCATACGGAAGTGGCAGAGCAGGCGACTGTGATAGCGTATTATAAATTTCTATCTTCCAAAACCAATAATGGCCGAGGGGAATAAAGTAGCTGGAGAGCTTCCTCTTTCACCTACTTTCAAGGAAGTTGAAACGATTTCGGATTTAGCAGCCATTGCAATAATTTGTCAGGGTTGTACTAATTTCTCAATAATAATCGCCTTTGATCAACACTCTGTCTCATTGATAAATATTTAATGGGCGTAAGTACCAGTTGCTTTTGAATAGTAGTGAAAATTCCCGGGTCGATATATTCAGGCTTCCCCATCGTCGGCCACATCAGCGGAGTTTCTATAACTCCTGTATCATAACAGCAGCCCGAGGAATAATATTCCGTAGCATCGTCCATTTCCTTCAACATAAATATTCCATGAATTACCCCTTATCAAATAGGACATTCATTTAATGACAGTTTTATCCCTAAAATCCTACTGCGGCTCCCCTCGAATCTTTAATACGGATAAAAAAGATAATCTGATTCTACGATTAAGTAGTTCAATGCTCTATCATACCACGATGAATACGTCTTCCACTCGACATCATAACGCAAATATTAGCTTATACTGTGGCCTCATGTTTACGAGTTTCTTCCTGCAACCGGCTGGTGGGATTGCCCCCAGTATCCCGCAGCAAAGCGCAAACAAGCTTCAATATGTGCCCGACTCGCATTAGGGCTTACCTCGACGGTTTCTGAGGTGGACATATTTTTTTAAGGCTCACTAGTTCCTTAAATGGCAATATAAATCAATCAAATCTGACTTGCATTATTCATCTAGGTTATGACATATTGCTGATTGCGGATTTTTGAGAATTGACAATCTTCAGAATTATCGATTTTGGTCACATAAATAATCTGCATCATAGCCAATCACGCAGACGATTATCCCTCTCCCCTTGGTGTCATATATTCCAATTAAACCGCTTTCAAACCCGGCATACGAGAGGGGTCCATGTCTGAGTATTACCGCGCTGCTGGCCGACAAGTATCTTCAATTAACTTCAAATGATGATTGACTTACCCTAATCATAGCAATTTTTTCTTATAATCGCTACCACCTGACCTGGCAAGTGCCAATAAGGACAAAAGTATGTCAATTAATCCAATAAATCACTCCAGAGTGGTTATTTCTCCACCGAAGGAAACCCTCGATATCCGAACACCCAAAAAGGGATATAAAGAGGGAAATCAAAGACCGAAATAATCCAAAACAACCTTGTTGTATAACTGTAATAGCGACACACATTTATACCAAATAAATAAAACTGATTGTCTTTAATGCTCAATTAAGCTTTATTAATATAAGTATAGCAGATGAACATGCTATCATTGTAACACACATCATCTGTGGTCAACATTGTAGAGCTCGTCCAAGTACCAAAAGCATCGCAAAGCAAACGAAAAAAGCTCGACTGGTAAGTCTGCAAGATGAGAGAGATGAGACAGATGAGAGAAGTCGCAATAAATGCGGGGGAAATAGTATAAAAGTAAATAATATAGGACGTCTTCCAGAAATGGAACTATCTAAACAGGTAGTATAACAAGTTGAGATGATACGCGGGGGACAATTATACGTGGGGTGGTGCCAAGGGCCACAACAAAAATACTTAAAAATTGAACAAACGCGAAAAAGAACATACAGACATCATGACTCAAACTCCACCACCTTGCTAACCACATTATCATCTCGGGCGGACTCAGACGAGCCTTGCCCAGGATCGCGCCGAGGATGGTGATCTGGGTGCTGCGCATCATGACCGTCCTTACCATCGAGTGAAGACGCGTCATCGCGTTTGTGGATACTAACGACCTCCGCGCCTTCAAGGAGGTCACGGTCTGCTTCTCGTACGCTACGGCGTTCAGGGTCCGCACCGTACGCGCCAGCACCCCAGCTGGAGAGACCACCAACGATGGCAGGAGTAGAACCAACACCACCATGAACTTCGTCTTCATCGTCTTCATCATCGTCCTCCTCACGGTTGAGGGCGTTGCGTTCCAACTCACGCTGCGCTTCGTCCATGCGCTTTTTCACTTCGGCCGCCATACGGATGCCGTCAGAAACTATGTTGTCGAGAACCCCGCGAAGACCTCTTCCGGGCGGAACGATGCCACCGGAGGCTCCGGCAACAGGAACGCTAGATGCTGCGCCAGATTGGGGTCTGGCGGCACCGATATTCGAGAATGTGGTAAGATTAGACGAGAGAGATGCGGATCGCATGGCCAGGGACGGGCCCTGGTCCGAAAGGTGGAAGGACTGAGGGAAGAAGGAATCGAAGAATTGTTCTAGTAACTCATCGGCTAAGACGACCATTCGGAAAGTAGGAAGTGTGATATGGAGAGGATTATTTGGGTCAAGGGCGGGGTTTGCGGTCTCCGACATATGTCGATTATGCTGACCTGAGTCGGTCTTTTCACTGCTCGGCGTTTCGGGTGTTTTCATCTCAGGAGTAGGTGTCGATGATTTGGATTGAGCGTCGTCACCGATGTCAATCAAATCCTCTTCTTCATCGTCCCCAATACTAAACGAACCTAGCTTTTCTGCTGTTTCGGTTGCTTCTTTTTCTTCCTCCGCCGCCTTGTTGCTGGGGTCGGCGTATTCAAAGCAGCGTCGGATGAAGGAACTAACACTTCCTAGAAATCTTTCACCGGTGCTGAGCTTATCATTTAAGTTCCCTTCACTTCCAAGGTCTTCTGTGCTAGGACTAGTGATTAGGCCCTCGAAGCCCCGGCGAGATAAGAAAAGAAGTGCCTCAGACATTGCAAGAATTCCCTCACGATCGACTTTGCCATCTCCATCGTCATCGTAAAGGTCGAAGAAATAACTGATATTGTTCATGATATCCCGTGGGCCCTTGAGGCGTGCGATCCCGTTGACTACGTTTTGCAGGCTAAGACCCTCGACAGGATCCGTCGCCCACTTGCGGAAAATTCGCTCCATGAACTGGTGATTTGCTGGTTCGGGTTTGTTGTTCCAGATAGATGATGATCGTCCGAGTCCTCTTAAGCTGTTGGTGTAGTAATCGGCTGTTGACTCCTTCCGCGACGGTCCAGGAGAGTCACTCAAGGCCCATCTCGCAGTGGCAGCGAGGAATTCTCGGAATGCATCATAGTTCATGTGAGTTGGGCTTGGCCCTAAGCCTACACGACCAATCTCACGATCTACTGGCGGGCCAATGACGGAAGCTCGTTCCACTTTCTTCTTCTCTTGCCTTTTCTTTTCCTCATCCAATAGTTCTTGTCTCTGTTGATAGTCGTAAAGGACCTCATAATAGCGGTCATAAATGACACCCAGGTCCTCCATGCTAAGTTTCTTACTCTCAGGCCCAAGATTCCGAATGGAGGTGCGCTTGGCGAAATTTTCGATATTCTCCAAAACAGCGTCTTTGTGTTTATCCCGTTCTTCGGTGATCGTGTGATGTGTAATCTGGGAAAACTCCTTAAAGGCGACAACCATGAGCTCCTGGAAACGGGTGATAGCCCTCAGCTTTGGGTTTTCAGATCTTGGGTGGGCAGATTCGTCTAATCGAGAGAAGTATGACTTAAGCACGGAGATGAAGGATCCATCGTCCTGAACATCCAAAAGCTCTTCGCCGTTTATCCGGAGAATCGCTAATCCAACCTGGAATAGGACCTTCGGTCCTTCTAGGAAGAAAACGTCCAAGACTCTGAAGGCGAAAACTAATGGCATAGAATTGATATACAAGGAAAGGAACCAGGGAAGGGACACAACCGAGAGCTGGACGTCGGATTTGGCAAGGTGTTCCCAGAGCACAGGCATCGTTTTCTCAACGAGCGACTCAAAGACCTTCTGGTCGAGTAAAGTACCATACATTGTAGTCGAATAGTAACCGGGCACAAGGCGGTCACAAAGAACGGACAAAAGGAAGAAAGCCTGGGCTTCGGACATGTAACTAAAGGGGTTCGTCAGTGTTTACAACATGAGGACAGAGGGCAGACAACATACATTAGTAGAGCTGCCACCACAATATTCATGGCTTGACAGTATCCAATTTCCGCGTTCGTCCAACTGTAAGCTGTGAGGACCCTACGAAGGCGCCCAATGCCCTCTTCGCTTTGGAATCCGGGGTATTCAGGTAAGCTTCGATTCAAGTCCTTTTCGATCTCATCAATGGCCAGAGACTCTTGACCCGAGAATTTAGAAAGGGTTTCCGTATATAATTTGGGGGACCGAATGCGGAGATACAAGGAACCAGAGCTCACTTCCCAAATCTCTCCACGTAAGCGATTAGGAAGTCCAACCCGAATAAGCTTATGGAATGTTGGCTGTCGGATCAAAGTCGCATTACGACCATTTTCTACAGGGTCTCAATTTATATCCTGCGGAGCAAGGAAATATTTCATCAAGGGTGGCCATACCTCTGAAGTACTCTCCCCATAACCTCATTTTACTGCGATCCCGAAGCTTACGGGCATCGCCGGGAAAGCGAAAGAGCATCCCTAGACCGGCATCTGGTGGCTGGCGATTTTCCGGGTTCTCAGTGGTTTGCCCTTTGGTTTTCGCGGCGGTAAGTAAATATTCCGAATAGCAATCATTTACGACTACTCGCAAATTATCGATTTCCTTCATAGACTCCCGTAACCCTTTCTTCAAGCCATCGCAGAATCTTTCGCACGCCTGTCGGCTACCAGCAAGTTGTATTGTAAAGCGCTGAGGCACGGAGCCGGGGCCCTGCTGCTTTCCTAGCGCACCATTCCACGTTGTTAAAGCAAGCGAAAACACATGGCTCAGGCTGTTCAATCGTTCGACGCGGCGTATGCAACAAAGAGGAATCGTGAACCCATTCCCCGACGGTCCGGTACCGTTGGTTTGGCCAGCCCAATGAGTCGAGGCGCTGAGAGTGGCGGATGACACAAAACTGGTGGGCTGGGTGGAAAAGCATATGAATCGCTCACTGAGGTGTAGCCGACCGGCATACCGATTTCCACCACGGTCGATATTCCGCGGAGGGTTCCCATCCGACGTGGAATTGGATGAGGCGTGTGGCAGGGGGAGGATCAACTCGGCTGTAATCTCTTGTAAAGGAGTCTGAGAATCAGGGAGGCGGAATTGTTGGCGGAACAAGGAGGCTTTTGAGGGGTTTCGGTCGGAAGAAGTCAAGGTCGGGATACTAAAGTTAGCCGGGTCGATAAAGGACTGAGCCTTTTGAACGAGGGACGACCACTGCATCATTTTGGAGGTGGATGGTATCAAGGAGCCCCCTGACGAGCGAAGGATAGGCAAAAATGGAGGAGATGACACCTAGTGCTGTCAAGGTGCTGAATATATTGGTATTGGTATAGGCTGAGGCTGAGGGCCTAGGTCGGCAAATAGCGGCAGCTGCTGAAGCTCGGACAGCAGTCAGACGAGGGTGAAAGGGATGGGCGGAAGCCGACAGGTGGTCAGCGAGCAATCCAAGGACATTGTAGATGGCTAGCGCAACATCTTCAAAGACCGTTCAGGGACTGCGACAAGCAACAAGACATAGGGCTGCAACTGTGGTGTTACCAGTCGAAAGAGGGGAATGTCTCCAGACAATCGTTCCTGGCAGGCATCCGGAACGAGCCTCACGTGACGTCAGTGCTCTGAAACACGCCAGGTCAGCCCTTTGTATCAAAAGATTACGGGGAATTATTGCGTTACAAAGAGGGAAACACTCGAATAGCTTTTAGAGAAGCAGGGGGGATGGCAAAAGCCCCGTAAGCTCATTTCTACGGTATTATGGAGAAATAATTCAAGTCGGTGCAATCTGATGGGGTTTACGGAGTACTGCTAACCTAGGAAACTCAACAAAAGACAAGAGAGCGTAAGGCGGGAGACAAGAACTGAGAATAAGCTCAATAATAAAATATAAAATGGAAGAGTGAAGTGAACGGAAAAAAAAAGGAAAGGAGAAAAGAAAAAAGTCACAAGTCGACCTAGAAACTTCGCTTTCCTTTCCATCAACTACCAATTCCCCAAGCTTTTCCATTAAATAGGCAAGCCCCACCTCATATCTTAAACGGTTCTCATGTAGAATACATCCTAAAGACAGTTTGAAATAACCAGAGGTATCAATTCTTTGCACTCTCTTCTTCAGCACGAGCTTCAGCATCAGAGTAAGCAGGGGGAAGATCATCGACGGTTTCGTCCATCAAACGCTGCTTCTCGTCCACGAAGCCCTGTTCATCGGAGGCCCGAGGGACAGCGCGGCGGTTGCGCTGCCACAAGAACACAACAATTTGCCCAACCAACATACCCAAGGCGCTGGCAGCCAGACCCGCCAAGACGCCGAGGACAGCCGGAACAACAATGAAACGAACGACGCGGTGGACAGTCCGATGCCAGCTTCCACGGTATGAGTCGTGGAAATGATGATGATGCGGGCGATGATGGTGGTGGTGGCCGGGACGTTCCATATTATCGTCATTCCAGGAAAGCTCACCTCCCTCAGGCCTGGAGAACGGGAATCGGTCGAG
This sequence comes from Aspergillus biplanus, assembly GCA_027569045.1. Taxonomy (NCBI): domain Eukaryota; kingdom Fungi; phylum Ascomycota; class Eurotiomycetes; order Eurotiales; family Aspergillaceae; genus Aspergillus; species Aspergillus biplanus. Next base: position 45,853 of record JAPDEJ010000039.1, read on the forward strand.
GTCTAATTCATCGTGATGGGGTCGAGGAGGGAAAGGAGGGTGGGCTGCGCCAGCGCAACCTGACCCCTTGATCATCGAAAGAAGACGCTCCTTAGCGGATGCAAACAAAGACTGGATGCGATGCGCCATGAACCGTCTCAAGCACTTAGGCTTTCCACCACACTTCTTCCAGGAGCCACGGTCGGCGGTCTCTTCAATATCGGTCTTTGCGATATAGAGGTTTCCTACGCCGTCGTGAATAAGGGTAATGGCAACGGTATCCAGAGGAACAGGGTAGCCGTCAAGATCAAGAACGGTGAATCGAACAGCCACCATTTCAAACGGCTCCTCCGGTGGAGATGGAAGCGGCATCATTTCGACCGCGTATCCCAACGGGACTGGCTCGGACTCTTCGCCATCGTAGAGTCGATGCTGAACGGCAGTTATAAGGCTGGGAGGAGCTGGAGGGAAGATCTGTCGGTCGTTGGCCAGGAGAAGACCATCTTCAATAGAGAACTTCAAGGTCTATACAATAATTAGCAAACATATGGTTTCGGTCGCAAATTAAACTGTGGTGGAAAGGGAAGCATGTAGTAGTCCTGACAAGAAAGGATGAGAGGAGACGCGCGGCTGGGGTGTCGACTGACCAATGAGGTTTCATCGCCACTCTGGACGGCAAAGGGGCATTCGGTGCAAAGAAGATCAACTTGCTGCTGCTGAGCAGCCTGAGCCTCAAGGGGGTGGACGGCTGCGATATCGCCAGGGAAAGCGAACGCATCCGAATCAACTTCAGGAACCACAAGCAACGCCCTAGCGCCGCCAAGGGCGAGGATACTCCCTGCAACGAGCGAACGGAAGATCATGGCGATGGGGAGGGAATCTAGGCAAAGTGCATCGGAGGGCGGATAAGGAGGGACACGGTTAAGAAATAGCCAGTATTTAAGTTGATGAAAGTTTTTATGAAGTTAGAAAAGAAGATGAATGAAGAAGGACAAGTGATCAACTGAGTTGAGGTTTGGCTGGAGGGGTGAGGCTGGCTGATGAATGGCTGATGAATGCGATGCCGCTAGTAGCCTAGGATCATGGATAATACCCGGTAATACCAAACACTGTGGAAGAAAAAGAATTGTATTTAGGTGGCGCTGCGCCCGAAGGACTGGTGACGCAACTGGTAATACCGTAATATTCCGGGTGCACTGGAATGCGATAACCATACCAATACAGGCCGATGGTGATACAGTGCATTCATCATCGCCCCGCTCAGATGAGTTCTGTCTGGATGGTCAAACAAAGTGTTCTTGGGAGCACTTTCTCCAGGCAGCCTTATGGTGTTTTGACTAGCCGCCCCTTTGTCACCGCACTACTATTTTTAAAGAACCCAAAACTGTCTAATAAGGTCCAGGCCCCGTAGTTATGCACACAAAAAGACTCGGAGTATTCTTCCTCCTGAAGGAAGAAGAGGATAAGAATCAGATGAGCCGACTTCAAGAGCAGGGGTATGGCAAACTCAGTCCAGTAATAATCAGAATGCCCAAGAATGGTGGCGGCTGTTCTCTCAAATTTCAAGTGGAGGAAAATATATTTCGAAACGAGCACGGTAAAGTAACAGTTTCAGCATTGTCAACTATTAAAATTAACAACAAATCGACTGTGACGAGTTCAATTTTCAAGTATGAGTAAATACGGACAAATTTAATTCCTTTAATACAGGCCTGATGTCGAAGCGGATCTGATACAAAATCAACTTGAAGTTCGATGCGGAGGGGGTAGCGTTGATTCCAATGCATCGGGTAATCAAATAATATGGATTTCCTGAATAGCCTCAAATTTTGACCAAATTTCCAGAACGGCAACGTGGCCGAGTAGCATGAGGCGCACGGTTCAGACTATTGAATCTGAGAGTGTTCTCATACAACCTCTGTGTCATTAATTTTTATCAATCTTTTTTCTGCTTTTCCTTTCCAAATGGATGATTTTGGCAAGAATGATTTTTGGTCGAAAGTTAGCGCCCGACATCCCTCAACCACCAATTCCCCCTCCATTCATTTCTTTGCCTATGATGAGTCTGGTAGCCATTTTAAAAATTCATAATTTATATAAGTCTTGGGCCGCGCCTTAAATAAGTGGTATGCGACGGACGAGCCTTAATTTTTCGCCAGTTGGTTTTAAATTAGCATAACAAATCCGCTAATATTATTGGTCCTCCCAAGGTGGGCAATCTGCGACGTCACTTTTTTTTTCTGCGCCAAACAATCCATCCAGCCTTCCATCGTCTTTCCTATCCAAGGTTCATCACTCCCATCCCTCTATTTCGTCCATTCGGCAAAAATTTCTCTATTCCAGCAGGTGGAACTCGGCACATCAATCGCTGGGAACAAACCTTCTTAATCTTGAGAGCGTGGTGGCTGGATCACTACTATCGATAACAACCCGCACACTTGACGCTCGATCATGGCGTGTCCCCTCACCATCAGTAAATTTGTTGGCACCATCTCTCTTGGCCTATTAACAGTACGTTTACTGAGTCGTCACTATATGATGTCTCCAGAGCGACTCTCGCATACTGGATTTCCACGCCTATAGCCACATGTTTAATCTTAGTGCCTTACCTCTAGTCTTTGACTGACATTATCATTTTCATTATAGGGCAATTCCTTCTCCTCCGCTGCCGTTACCATCCCCTCTCTAAACAGGATCCCGAGTGCTTCACATGCATCTAAAGCGCTCTACAATCTCAAGCGCCTAAATCGCAAGTATTCCTTGCGTCAAGCCAACATTTCCAATGTCTGCCTTCTCTTCGCATACAGCCTCTCATCCAAACACCGAAAGCATCCTTATTTGATCTGGATGTGTGCGATGTCCACCATAGCCTCCTACGGCGTCGATTACTGGTTCCATCGCCACGATGGCTTCAAAAACTGGGTCCGGAGCGTCATCCAAGACACCGATATTCTATCCATCTGCTGTAGCAAGAACACTCAACAATCGGAAGAGGATATTGTCGTGGTCGAGGCTGAAGAGGATATGAACGGCGAAATCATTCAAAATGCTATGAACGCGGAACGTAGGCTCCAGGGGACGCGGATGGTATTTTCTGGTATCGGGTTTGTGATGGGGATTGTTGGGCTCTGGGGTGAGAGGAGACCCTAGATCTTTTCAAGTGTCACTGATTGAGACGCTATTGGACACCCGTTCGATATCGACTGGCTTCTGGATTGCGTGTTCTGGTTTCGTTGCGATCTCTACGCAGTTGTGATCTTCCCCCCACCCCCTCTATACCCTCAGTGGAGCGGGTTATTCGTTGCCTGCTCCAAATACTGCTCTGTGTTCTCCGCATCCTTCCTTTCATAAGATATCGTTTCCCCTCACCATTTTTTATTTATGACTACGTGACGTGTTGCACTCCACTATTTGATTTTGCTCGGGATATGTTTGCGGCTTCGGATCTGTATAATGAAACATCACCACTAGGAGTATTAGAAGTTTTTAGCCATTTTCTAGTTATTATTATTCCTTTTCTATACAAAATAGGATGTTATCTTCTCCTTTGCGGTATTCAAGTAGTTGTTGTGCAAAGCGCAACCTGGTTCCGTTGTGTTGTATATATTTGGCGACACCCGGGAACCCCGGCCCCATATTGCTCACGTCTCCGCATCCACACCGACTGTGGGGGTGGGGGTGGGAGGAAGCTTGCCGAACTGGCCGAAGCACATCGTTACCCCGATTTCATCTTGTGACATAAATAAAGACACGAGGCTCACTCAAGATGGATATGAAGACCCTCATCCCTCAGTTTCATCTTTCATATCAGAAAAATGCATCTTTTTCTCATCCTTGCTCTTCCTTTTGTCCTCATCGTGGCCAGGCACGTCTTGAACCTACTTTGGATCACATTTACGACCCGTTCGCTGAGTTCCGTCCCGGGCCCTTTTTGGGCTCGATTTACGAAACTCTGGTACTTCAAGCGTGTCTGGCATGGCCATTTCGAAGAGGATAATATTCGTCTCCATGAGCGATATGGACCCGTTGTGCGCATCGCACCGGACCATTACAGTATCAATGATCGGGCAGCGATGAAACCCATTTATGGGACAGCGAGTAAATTTGCCAAGTCTGCCTGGTATGAGGGGTGGAAGCATCCTGATCCTGAGCGCTGGACTTTGTTTCCGGATCGGGATATGAAGCGACATGGTATGTAGGAGTTTGCATATTTACTGGCATTTTCTGAACATATAATTGTGGTACCGGGGCTTTTATTGATGAATATAAAAAAAGGCTAATACGAAAGTGGTGTAGCTGATACTCGAAAGCGATTCTCGAGTCTGTACTCGATGAGTTCCCTCGTGCACTATGAGGAGTTCGTTGATGTGTGTGCCGATATTTTCTCCAAGAGATTGACCGAGTTCGCGAACAAGGGCACCACCTTTAATCTCGGGAGCTGGTTCCAGTTTTACGCCTTTGATGTTATTGGAGAGATCACCTATGGGGAGCGTTTCGGTATGTGATAAGTTGTTGAGGGTTGGAAATACTGGTCTGACTTGGATAGGGTTTCTGGACAGGGGCGAAGACATCGATGGAACCATCGCCGCGCTTCAAAACACAATGGTCTATAGTACGCTGATTGGGGTATATCCTGAGTGGCATCCACGACTGTTTGGACCCCTGGGTCGATTTAGCTGGTCCGGGGCGGGTGGTAGGGCGTACCTCATGCGTTACGTGCAGGAGAAAATATCACAGCATGGAGTTGAGGCTAAACACGACCCCGAACAAGGCAGCTTGAAAACGCAAACCTTTCTGGAGAAAATGATCCTCTCACGAAACAAAAACCCCGAGAAGGTCACTGACCACCACGTCTTTATGATGGGTCTTTCGAATGTAATTGCAGGGTCAGATACAACTGCTATCAGCCTCTCATCGATTATGTACTACCTCCTCCACTATCCTGATGTTCTTAGGAAGCTCCGTGATGAGATCGATGAATTCACCGAACAAGGCCGTTGTAGCGAGAAGGTGACCTTCAAGGAGAGTCAAGAAATGCCCTTCTTTCAAGCTGTGATGAAGGAAGCCCTTCGCATGCATAGTGCAACCGGTCTGCCCTTATGGAGAGTTGTCCCTGCGGGCGGCGTGGAGATTAGTGGGCGCTTTTTCCCTGAGGGAACGGTGGTTGGATTGAACGCCTGGGTGGCACATTACGACGAGGAAGTATTTCCGGATGCAAAGACCTTCCGACCGGAGAGATGGATCGACGAAAGCGACTCGGAAAGGTTAAAGACTATGAACGAAATGTATATGCCGGTAAGCACACATCCTTTGGCCCTGAAACTTTGTCTGCATCTTCTCGTGCTGATTCGCCCCAGTTTGGTCTTGGATCTCGAACGTGTCTCGGAAAACATATCTCTATTTTGGAAATGTCAAAATTGATTCCTCGAATTATCCGTGATTTTGACTTCAGCACCCAATGTCAAAAGTGGAGCACAGAGAACTACTGGTTTGTGAAGCCCACTGACTTTGATGTGAAGGTCGAGAAGAGAATGAGGCCTGCTTAGTTTGAGTGATAAACCAGTTATGAAATATAATAGTGGTTAGAATTTATGTAGAGGCTCCCAGGCTCATGCGTCGATACTCCATAATCAAACCATTTACATCCGTCATATCGGTATGATCGTATCTCAAGGGTCCTTGGCTCTTGTCATCGGGGCATGATTCTTCCGTGGTATAGTCGTTGTCTTTCCCAATCCTGTCGACAATGATCCTGGCCAAGTGCCAAAATTCGGGAGAGAAGCGGAGGAATCCCAATTTCTTCCAGATGGTTAATGGATGATCTGGGATATGTGTGTCTTCGGGCTCGTGGTTGTCCCAAATATGACGCCAGTTTTCGAGGCCGGTTTTAATAGGGGATAAGGTTGATTCAAATACCAGGGAATTTTGGAGGTGAAACGTGAGAGAATGCAAAGCTGTTGAGGAATCAGTAAAATTGCTGTATTGGCAAGTGCACGTCGGCAAACCTTGAACGGTTGTAAATAAGTTCAGTGTCCCCATTCGAGAGTACTCCTCTACGGAGGATTTGGACAGCTCATTTTGGCAGATACTCCTCACAACAGCTACAACGGAAAGCCGCCTGCGCCAGAAAATACTATCCTCCCAAGCTTTCAGGGCGGCAAAGCATTCCTTTGCCGAGGCAGCCTGAAAACATGCTTCTGGGCAAGCCATGTCCATCTTCAGTTCCGAAACAACCATCCTTGGTGGTGAATTGTGAAAGATAGTGAGGGCGGCATCGAAGAGGAAAACGTAGATCAAAGTTCTATAGAGCTTGTCAGTATAGATATCATACTTGGATAAGAGTTTGGCCATCTTACCGGATCATTCCCTCCTCAACCGTAAACTGCCGCCACCAGGACTCCGAAGCATCATCCACGCTAAGACCCCGATGTGACGCAGTCCCAAGCCCAATATCTCTAGCGAGCTACCAAGTGTTAGCTTCTGGCATGTGAGTGGGGCGAGGGGGATTTATCGCAAGGGGACCTACCATAACCATTGTGGCATGTCGGTACCTGCGAACTCGGCTTCGCGCTTCTAGTGACCCTTCTCTTTTTTGTAACGAGCATATTAGATAGGCCGTCTGAACACATTCCAGACGCTTCCTCTTCCTCTCGATTTGGTGGTCCAGGACGGTCGATGTTGTGGGTGTCTTTGCTGTTTCTTCCTGAAAAGCATTGTCATTAAAGGCCAGTTCCTCCACACAATCTAACCAGACTCTTGCCAATTCTCCATCCCGAGAATAGGGTGACAAGCATGCGCCAATAATAACCATCACGCAAAGTAAGGCTGGTGGAGCGGTTTGGGGATCGAAAGAAGCGCGGTGCACAATGGGACAGTTTGGGTACCAAAGGGACCAGAAATATTCTAAAAAGCGGGTTATGTTGAAAGGGGAAAAGAATGAATGACAGGATTCTTGCAACTCGGACGTCCAGCCAAGCTTCACGATTTTGATATCCCTCTGACTCGTAATAATTGAGTGGAAATGGTGCACGATCTCATAGGTTCGTGGGACAAGAGGGTCCACATCATTTGGATTTATGTGTATCATCGACGGCTCGATCGTATTAGAAAACGCACTTATAGTTGACTCCGATGATATGGAGGGCCTATACGAAGAGGTAGCCGGTTCATGTTGCGAAATTAACTTTTGCCTCTTTGCAAAAGTTTCTCGATCCAGAAATGTCCGCATCCCGCTAGCACTGGTAAAGTAGGCTAGGTATTCCAGTCGCTCAGCGGAAATGATACTATCAGAAGGGAATCTTGTGGTATAGAGCCAGCCTAAGGAAGCAAAATTGCAAGGGGAAGGGTCGTTATGCAGGATGTCATCCGGTTGAGCCACTCTAGGCATTTCGCCATGCGTAGGGGCTGTGTTTTCATCTGGCTGTGGGTCGAGGAGGCCCCCTATTTGGTCATCGAAGCTTATTTTGCAGGTTTTCTCATGCCGTTTCAGGGCATCTCTATCCATGACATTACAACTTGTACCTAGAAATAAGTTGGCGGAGAGGGGGCATACCGCCGGGTGAATGACCGTTGGCAAAGACCGCACTCGTACGGTCGCTTGTTTTCATCTATTCTAGTAATTAGTTGGGGATGGTACTTTATCGCGCGAGGTACCAAACTGATAGGTTTACTTACGTGACCGTAGGTGTCGTCTTAAATGCTCAGAACGACTGAAGCTGGTTTCGCACAGGGAACACTGCCAGCGGTTGAGGGACATCACAGTGTTACACCGATTCTGCATGTTATACTTTGGCGAAAGTATTGTACCGTTATTACTAGAATGTATGGCCGTGGATAGAGATTGTGGTCAGTCAAATTAATCGGTCCACACAGCAGCCATTAGGTTAAAAAGCAATTTAGCAGCGACAGTGTCTCAGGGGAGGTTTGCCCGAGGTTATTCGAGCCAGTGGGAGGCCCGGGATCCCAGTCTTGGGGAGTCCCGACTCCCGATACATCCATCAAACCTTAATCACAACACTACTACTAGACACCAGACACTCTACACTCTACAACTCTCCGCGTCCTATCTAGGTATTTCCGCACACAGAAATTTACTAAGATGTCTTGTATTCTCAATTCCAAGGGGTTTTCGCAGGGCTGACATTGCTAGAGGTAAGCTACGTGTCAAAATATCACCATGCAAGGTATCCCAAGACCCCGGTCGCGTTTGCATGATTGGGGTCTTTCTTGCATGATGTGTCTCCCTGTTACGCGATGCAAATTCCTTCGGGGAAGGTATCTCTTTACTATCCGACAAGCTGTGGATATTGTGAAGCCACGGCGCTAAATACCGACAGGTTGGATACTCTTGACTAGTTGTTCCCGCCAAATGACGGTGCCTCTGTAAGGGAGCTCAGAAAATAGATCCGACAGGGGAGCAAGGGTTGAATCGACCTAGAGGCCTTGCAACACATGAAGGCAAACATGGCAAGAAAAAGCCTGAAAATATTTGCGACAGGATGGGAGGGCCCCTGCAGCCATCTGAATAGAGGTCATGGATCTTGGTCTACTCTGAAACTGCCCTGGACGTATAACCAAGGTTTTGATGAATGGCAACGTAGAACGAAACATGTGGGACAACTTTCCTGCAAATCTATATACGTCTTCACGCACCGGTCGAATCAGACCCACTATTTCTTGGGGAACTTGTTTTCATGTTACACAATGTTTCCAGAGAGGGACTCTCGCATATAATAATGGTATCTTCGACCAGGAACGCCAGCCTAAACACTCATTGTCGTTTCATTCTAACAAATTGGGTATGAGCATAGGTTATTGGAGCGCCCAAGGGATTGAGAATAAATAGTCTGGGATTGTCACCCACCTGGCTGCTCGAGAGCCCGAGTTTGTACATCTAGAAGAAGAATAGCTAGGTTCATTTAATCTTGCTTACCATAAAAAATAATGCCTTTGGTTTATCCGCCCCCAACTGCAATCCCAAGAAGCCAATGGGCATTTGTCAACAAGCATCAAGGTATCTGCTAGCGCCCTTTTTGCATGTTACATCCGGAACCCATGCTGACAGGAATAGACGTTGAGCAGCAGAAGATCCCGGTCCTCCAGCCCGGTAAGGGTGAGGTGTTGGTCGAAATCAAGTTTACTGGTGTCTGTCACTCGGATCATAGTTTATTGAAAGGTTATATTTTTGGTTTATCTTTTGGAATGATTTCGTATATTGACGATGCATAGATACTTTCGGTATACCGCCGGGAACTTGTCAAGTGGGTTCGTTGCAAACCCTTGGGAAGGGGAGGGATCCCCTGATTAGTACAAAATTTCTGATAGCGATTTTAGGGGGTCATGAAGGAGCAGGGGTAGTCGTCGCACTGGGGAAAGGAGTCAGTGATCTCGACCTCGGGGATAGGGTTGGCATACAGGTAAGCCTGCACCTCACAACCTACCTACCCGCCATTGGAGCTTTACGAGGCATTGTTGACGGTAATGAAACATAAGTGGATCAATGGGTCCTGCGGAAATTGCGATTTTTGCTCCGTTGGCGAGAAGTCGTTCTGTCCCAACGGTGAGTTTTCTGGATACAACACAAATGGAACTTTCCAGCAATACACAATTTGCAAAGCGGAACACGCCGTGCGAATCCCGTCAGAGGTGCCCCTTGATGCTGCTGCTCCGGTATGTTCTCTCGCAGACCCATATATTGACAAAAATTTTGACGCCATTATAATTTGAAAGATCCTCTGCGCGGGTGTTAGCTCCTACAATGCCGTGAAAGAGAGTGGTATTCGAAAGGGGCAGGTTCTGGGTTGGTCCTATTTTGCCCCATGCCTTGAGACATAAGCAACTCGTACTAAGCTATCCCAGCAATTGTTGGCGCAGGTGGTGGTCTGGGTACAATTGCCTGCCAGTATGCGAAGGCTATGGGATATCGGGTTCTCGCTATATCTTCTGGCTCCGAGAAAAGGGCAATGTGTATGGAGACTCTGAAGGCCGATTATTTTGTGGATTACTCGACCTCTTCAGATCTAATCGGTGAAATTATTTCTCTGACGAATGGCGGCCCACACGCTGCTGTCGTACTCTCCAACGTGAAAGGGTCATATGACCAGGCAATCCAGGTAAGAGGGACCTTTATCTCCAAGTGCAGTAAGGAAAGGAGACATGGTAACTGGTTACAGTACGTCTGCCCCGGAGGAACAATCGTTGTGGTGGGAATCCCCCCAGGAGATCTGACGGCCAATTTTTTCTCGTTGGTTACTCGAGCTCTCAAAATCAAGGGCTCCTATGTTGGTACTAGGGAGGATACTGAGGAAGCACTGAGGGTTATTGCTAGGGAAAAACTCCCAGTTCAGTATAAAGTCATGGATTTCTCCGAGCTTCCTAGGATATATGACATGATGGAAAAAGGTTTGTGATCCCTTACCTGAGAAATCCTCGCTAAGCATCGGAATTACTAGGCCAAGTGCAGGGTCGAGCTGTTCTTAGGATGCCAGAAAATGGGCCAAGCTTTGGAAGAATCTCTAGTGCACTCCTCCAGCCTTCTTTTCACCAGCCTGAGTATAATATAGGCACCCGGTTAGCCTACCGAATGGAGGAGATTGGGTTGTCGCATTTCTTCGCCGTGCCAGGTATGCTAGAGGAACATAATATTCTGCTTAACAGAGAAGCTAATCTAACCCGTTGAATAGGCGATTTAAACATGAATCTCCTGGACGAGGTTTTAAAGAACAAGTCATTACGCTTGGTTGGCTGCTGCAACGAACTTAATGCCGGTTACGCTGCCGACGGATATGCACGCTCCTCACCCCTGGGAGTAGCTGTTGTTGTAGTGACCTTCATGGTAGGCGGATTGTCGCTTGTGAATGCTATTGCCGGTGCGTACTCGGACCGACTGAAGGTTATCGTCATCTCAGGCAGCCCTGGCAAGAAGCTACTCAGCCACCCCTTGATCCATCACACTATTGGCGCTGCAGACAGAGGCCAAACATTGAGGATATTTAAAGAGATCACTACAGCCTCTGTTCGACTGGACCCAGCCAACAACCCTGGGGAAGTACTTGATCGGACTATTGCCAAATGTTTACAAAGCTCCTTACCCGTATATATTGAAATACCTCAGGATATGGTTTCTTTACCCTCTCTGTCCCCGGACGTGTTGTACATTGATGAGAGCTTATCCGACCCAGAATTGATTACTGAGGCACTGGAAGCCGGTATAGCGAGTTGGAAGCGAGCAAAGAAGCCAGTGGTGATTGTTGGACCCCGAGCAAGAGACCTGCCATCTGATATTCTTCTTGCCCTGGTTGAGAAGTTTGGCTGCGCAGTGTACTGTCAGCCAGATGGTAGATCACTTGTCCCAGAGACACACCGACAGTTTGCCGGCGTATTCTGGGGCAGTCATGTCACGCCTGAGTGTGATAGTGGCGTTCAGGAATCGGATCTCTGGGTGGTGGTTGGCGGTCGCTGGTCCAACTTTCACACCCTTGGAGAGATAGACATCAGCCATGAATCACACCGGATCCTCGACATTCAGGATGGATGTTTGACAGCATGCGGCACCCGAATCGATGGGGTTTCACTATACGAAATAACGGCCGGTTTGCTAGAGTCGGATCTGCCCCCCAACGATACAACGCAGAGTTCAATACGTAATTCTGTTGATGATCCAAGCGAAGCCTTGGTATTAAGGGAAAACCGGCCTGTATCAACAAGTGATATCGTCCGGGTGATCCAAAGAACTCTGAGGCCAAATGATACTCTCATTGCCGAAACAGGGGACACTTGGTTCCATGCCCACCAGATTCGATTGCCTAAAGGAGCTGGCTTTCAAGAACAAGTACTCTACGCATCAATCGGCTGGAGCCTCCCAGCAACCCTGGGTATCCAGCTTGCTCGCCCATCCGGGCGAACAGTGCTTATGATTGGGGATGGAAGTTTCCAGATGACGGCGCAAGAGGTCAGCACCATGATCAAGATGAGGGCTAACCCGATCATCTTCATCTTCAATAACTTAGGCTACGCAATTGAGGTGAGTTGCCATATCTCCCCCACCCGCTGCAAGAAATTCAAGAGTCCCATCTCACTGCGATAAATAGAGAGCGATTCATGATGGTCCTTACAATTATTTCCCAAACTGGAATTATGCATGTTTAGCCACATCCATGTGTACGATGCCCCATGCTGTTGGCGACAGTCCTTATATTCCGCATAACATCGGCACCAGCTCGCCTCTCATTGCAATGCAGATCAAAACCACTGCGGAATTATCTTTGGCCCTGACACTAGCGGAACGCGAGCCTACTAAGATGGCAATTTTCGACTGTTGTCTTGATCCTCGAGACATTAACCCCCTTACGCTTCAGTTTACTGCCGGAATCGGTAGGTCTAAAGAGACTATTTATGGATCTCAGAAGTGTAATGGCAATTTATAATATTCTGGCCCTCTAATTGGCGTGGGAGGAGTCTTTATAATGATAATGATGATAGAATAAATCTTTTCAAATTAGAGGAAACAAGAGCTCACTCCATAGGCCTTTCTCTATCTCTCCCCCTCTCTTATATTTGTTGCCTTATTTCCATGAATTGAGAAATGGTTTAGTGCATGCTAGCAGTGCTAGTTGTCTTTTCTTCAGTCCCTCCGTACTTTGCCGCTAAAATAAATACTAGCTTCTGAATCAAAGAGAAAGGGCAGCATAAATACTATCTGATGTAGAGATTCCCATAAGGGATCTACATTATGTATGCCTCACGGTTAAGATGACTTGTGTGGGCCTGGATGAGTTGATTTTGTGGCGGAATACTTTCGGGTTGCTTTCCTTCACATACCAACTACTTTCTTTACTTTCTTGATCATCAGCCTCTTACCCCCCCTACCAAGAGATAAGAGGAGATTCAAACCCGATTAATGACACCAGTGAGTGATTTCCTTGCCCTAACTATTCCATGGGTTATGGCGCCTTTGCCCGGGTGTTCTAACCCGCTACCCAACTCAAAACATAGCTAACAACGACACGGCTACAAGTGCTTATATTTTTCTGCAAATATGCCCAAAACTGGTTCAACCAGGCTGTGTCAGCCTTCAAACTGCTATAGCTAGCTTTAGTTGGCGATTGAGGCCTCTGAGGCGTATTTTCGGCGTTCACTAGAGTAAGGCTTGTAGCAGGAAAAAAAAAAAAAAAAAAAAAAAGAGCCTAACCATGCCGTCGATACTGGTAGCCGACCACTAAGAATCTTGCTAGTATTTATAATGCCTTGCGAATATCTTCATCCTGCCAAGGTTCACTGATCAATTGGCAGCCTTTAGCGCCTGCTGCTTACCCCGCCACAGATGGCTACGAATATAAGAGCAGATCGAACCGCCGATCATTTTGCTCGCACCCGAGACATTTCGACCAATAAATACTTCATCATTTCCCCCTTTTCGCTGCTCATCATTCACAGCCATAATGCATGAGCTTTCCGACATCCAGCCAAAGAGGCGACCCAGCTGTTCGGGTGGAGGCAAGGTAACCGTTGTTGAGCATGGTCAGGGCTGCTGTTTCCCCACAACTCTCAGAGATATACTAATAAAAGTTTCTTCCAGATGGAGATACAACCCAAGTGAACACCCAAAACGTGGATAAATTTCTCGCAGATGACAGCACAGCTTCGGTGTCTTCTGAGGACGACGGAGGTGGTTGGATGAGGAGGAAGACAAAAATCACGAAGGAGGAGGAGGAGAGTGATCCCAGCCTCACTTTCATGTACGTTTTAACTACCTACATCTACTAAGTCCGACTTATATCTTACGGAAACCTAGCTTTGCAAGGCGTGAAGACTTTAAGCCCGAGCACCGGGAGCGACGAGAGAGACTATCGGCTCGGTATCGCCTCCCTTCGTGCATATGGACTGACGTCTGTCAGCGACTCCAGGGGTATTTCGGCTATGAGAGTAGCTATGGCGATGATTATCTCACGCTCAGCCGGCACGGTTGGTCCCATCCAATAACAAACCTCCTACTAATCTGTTCTTATGAATTGACTGATAACGAACCCTACACAGTGACATGGTTTCATTTCGAGGTTAAATTCCCGTTTTACACAGATGAACGAAACAACTCTACACATTCGTTACAGAATTACTCCTATAGATGGTTCAAGATGGGGTTCGTATCCCTCTGGACCTCCCCAAACCAGTGTACCATCGTTTGCCTCGACGCAGATCCGGTACAGAAAGACATTTTGGAGCCGCTAGATTCTTCGGAAATACGGTTGAGATTTGAGGACCCATACTGTGTGCAGCTACTCATCATTGAGTCTGTCGTTGCACTCTACGACAAAGCAGTCTGGAACCTACGGGATCAGCTTCGTAATTTCGAAACGGTGTCATGGCCTTTTACGCTCTATATCAGGAATGGCTACTGATGGATTCTACACAGGAACGACGCAAAAAAACAAACCAAGCGTACGCTGACCCGGATCGAAAATTTCACGTGCTCCACGAGATCCTCCGGCATGCCCTTCACGCGACAGAGACTCTCGGAGTTGCCGTCAGCACGCTCAACAGTATCTCTGTTCAACAGCAGTCGTTTTACGACGAGACCCCTGGATCCAACATCCCCGGTCTCGTGAGAGCGGAGCAAAAGAAGGCAAAAGAACGCATGGCATTTCAACTCTCGATGCTTACGGGCCTCGAAGCCCGGTCTAAAGCAAACGAAGCCCGCATCCGCAATGAAATCACTTTGGTATGCACCCTCCCCCGCCCCAAAGCGTTCAAGGCAGCTCCTAACGATATCTTATTGAAGGCATACAACCTGGTCGCCCAGCAGGACAGTCAGATACAGATGCGGATAGCGAAAGACATGCGCACCGATAGTTCTGCCATGCGAACGATAGCCATCGTAACGATGGCATTTCTACCCTCGACGTTTGTAGCGGTTCGTTAGCCCTAACCCTTGATAATCCGTACGGTTATACTAACTAGGCCCCATTGACACAGGCTATATTTGATACAAGCTTTTTCAACTTTGCCCCTGGTGATAACAAAACTGTTTCTGGTAGATTTTGGATCTTTTGGGTGGTGTCAATACCACTGACAGTGGCCGTCATCTTGGCATGGCTTGCTTGGTTGGTGTGGCAGAAGAGACGACCGTTGCGGCCGGCCGTTTTGGAGTAAAGCAATGGTAAATATATTCGATTTGCAAGATTGAGACATTACTGCGGACATATAGCATGCATATTGTGGGATATTATATAAGGGGTTAAAAAGGTCAATATTTTGAACATCCATCTATAGCCTCATAGCTCTAGTCATGATCTCCAATGGTGGTTGGTGGGTCTGCCGTCATGACTCATGTTCTTTTCTCACCTCCCATGTTTCCCTCTCACATAAAAAACCTCTCCCACAGCTTGAACTTCTTGGCCGAGCCAGTCGATAATAAAAAAAAAAAGAAAAGAGAAAATGATCGAATTCCCTCCCCAACCCACAAGGGTAATAATCCCCTCCCAACTCCAACCCATCCAAACAAAACGTCTCCTCCTGCGGCCTATCGAATTATCAGACGCGAACTCCATCTACGAATTCCAGTCCCGAAAGGAAGTAGTCGAATGGCTGTAAGATACACATGCACCTTATCCTCTCATCCACCACCCCTACCCATTTTGTATGTATAAATTTCTAATCTCCATACCACAGATGGTCTAAAACTAGCCCTAGCAGCGTCCATGATGTTGAAGCAAAGCTAGAAAGCAAGCGTTTCTCCACACCAGATGCAACAGGCGCAATCGGAAGACTCTTCTACTTTGCGATAGTATGTGCTGGTGATCCGGAGGGGAAGGTCATTGGGGCCGTGGGAGTTAATTCTCTTATTCCTGCTCCGTCGATTGGGTATGGAGTTCACCCGGATTATTGGGGGAAGGGGTATGCGAGTGAAGCTGTGGGGGCAGTGGTGGATGCGTGGGGGAAGCTGGAAAGGAAAATGCCCATATTCTCGCACGAGGAAAGTGGTGGTGATGAGAAAGAGGAGAAATTGTTTGCGGCGTGTAATCCTGTGAATATTGGGAGTGTGGGTGTGCTTACTCGGAATGGGTTTAGGATGTATCGAGAGGCAACGGTAGGGGAAGAACCAGTGGCGTTTTTTGAGCGCGAGATGTCTTCTGGGTGAGGATTAGGACGTGGCATAAATTGATTCAAGCTTAATTGGTATGTACAGGCTGGTTCTGGAATCGAAATAATATTAGTATACAGTCAAGTGCTTTACAGCAGGAACATTCCACCCATCATCATCGCGAGTATCGCTAGATGTTTCACCCCAACGACCTTCGAAGGATTTCCACTACTGTTCGGATCGGTCGGAGTTTCGCTGCCTGTCGCGCCCCAAGGTTGCTCTGGCAAAGTCTCGTTGCTGGACGCAGCGAACGCGGGATCGTAATCGTTTTTGAGCACGTCGCAGTCCACTCGATCATCAGATTCCTCAATTCCGTTCGATATAGAGATTGGTAGGTTGAATATCGTGTAGTAGTCCTCCCCCTCATAACGGAATGACTGGTGGATGGAGATATTGTAGGTGCCTCGTGCGGAGTCGTCGCTGCCCTCTCCTTCACCCTCGAAGCACTCCGGCCATATCCAATCGACATGCTTGACAGTCGATGAGGGTTCAAGATCGAGGATGGGGCCCACGTATGCTTTAGAGTCGGGTGTGGTACCGTTGGAGATAGTCAAGTTCCTCTCCTTCTCGTCCGATGTTAGGAAGATGGTAATCTGGTGGAACCGTGTGGATTCATCGTCATCGGCATCGAGACTTAATTTACCATTACCGGAAACTTCAATAGCCACATGGAGAGTATCTTTGCTGGCACCGTTAGCGGATACGACTCTTATGACAGTGATCGTCGAGTGGGGGACTTGCCTCCTCCAAGTGGGGTGTAGGGCTGAGGCGCATCGATGATGGCCAGGCCTGGAGTGAAAATCTGGCCGTTGACAATTGCAAACGACATGCTGAGCTGACAGGATAAGGTAGATTCCCTTTGGTACCAAATAGAAAGAGGATGGCGGAGTTTTCTTTTCTTAAGAACTGTTGAAAGATCTCCTGCGCCAAGCCGTTAATTTCCCGGAGATCCGATGGAAGTGATGAAATTAAGGCTGGGTCGTGGATCCACCTTTTTAATTGATGTCCAGGGCACTATCGACGTTATTTACCCGGAGAACACATCTGACTGGCGGGGATTCACTACGTTTTAATTAAGTGAAATTATTTGAGGACATTTTCGGTGGTCTCTCCGTGCGTTAATCCTCCCAGGTGGATGACGAAATTAAATCCAAGTGGACAGTTCCATGATTTCAGTCGTTCCTGACAATTATAAGGCACCAGTCAAAACCGGCTTCCCCAAGGGGCATTGGTTCTCATACAGATTCAACAATATCTTCAGCCTTCAGGGGCTGCTACCCATTGTACCTACCCAATTCTCCTGTAGAATTGACTTCTCGGACGCATTGTCGACAGTTTGATTACGTAATTTTCGAATGATGTTCAAGCCGGTAACGACTGAAGTCCTCCAGATGCGCCGAATATATGTGGTGAACATAGCCAATGTATATGACGCCAAATAAAAGCTATACATAAGCAGGAAGGTTTTTTGGCGGTTGTGGCTGAGAGTAACTTTATTGTTGATACGACTCCAGGGTCGGTCCCGCCAAGACATGAGTCATGTTCGCTCTCACTGAGAAGTATACAAACGACCACCAATGCCTTCATCGGTTGTGCTCGTTGGCTGGATTCTGTGGATATGAAGTCCTTCCGAGAACTGGATTATACCGAGACTAAGCTTCAATTGAGGCATAGGCTTATCAGATAGTCAATCGACTCATTCTAGGTCACTTCGACTGAATGACATCTTGTTTACTATCTTCGTGCCAATTCACCGTTCTCGATGGCAATGGTAAAGACGAGGGCTATAGATAAGAAGGCTGTTCCTCTGAACCAGCATTGAATGATTAGCACACAATCTCTTACAATGTTTTCGCATTTGCCTTCCCTGGATCGAAAACTCACAATTCATAATGATATCCCGACCAGCACTGGTATTTGGCAGGGGGCTCGTCGGGAGAGTTACTCATGAGGAACACACCTTCCTCAAGCCCGATAAAAACCCTCTCATAATAATGCGGCCCCAATTAAGGCGTCGGGTATCTCTCACCTACCACCGGTGCACATTGATGTCGGATCGACGGAGACATTCCGAGACGAGAATGTCGAATATGTACAAAAGCTATGGTGAGATGGAACGCAGTGCGAGCTGCATGCGTGGGTGTGTGCGTGGGTGTGTGCGTACCATGGGTTCGAGAGTCCTAATCCACAGGCTCAGCCATCGATGATGGCGAGGAAGGCGAGGACCGACTGGTTGCGGAGGACGACGATGTTTGCTGATAGAATTGGATATGGGAACACTTGTACCTTGGAGTCGCTGCTAGGCAAAATAGAGAGAGATTTTATAGAGCAAACAAAACAAAGAGGAGATAATGGAAGTGTTCAACGACTGGAGAATGGTGTTTGTCAATGGAAAATTGAGCGTATTCTAAAGAATAAACGCGTCGAGGGCCTATGATTACTCCGGCTGGCCTGCCGATTTACAAGGCAACCAAAATATTACCTAGGTAGCACGATAATCATTATACTTTAAATATGTATATTGCCGTCAAACAGTCAATAATGAATGTTGATCGCTATTGGGGTTGTCAGCGGAGGGTAGAAAGAGTTCAATATCCGGATAGGTGCATGTCCCACATCCTGCTCATCTACCGGTCAGAGGGGGTGTGGCAACCTAAACATTTTTGGATGGTTATAATGTTTGGATATTAAATAATGCTTGAGGTCACTGCTATTGCGGCTACCCAAGGTGCAACCACTGGTATAGAGCGTGGAGAATTATTTGGGTTACTCATTGGGCACAACTATTTTTTTTCAACTTGCAAGTCAGAAGAATCAAACAATTCCAAGAAGATATTTTTTTTTCCTTTTCTCTTTTAACAAAGGAGCGCGTAGGGGCATAACTAACCCAAAATTTAATGCGTTTTCCCTCCAAGTTGGCGAGCCGGATTCCAGTCCCCTTCTGCTTGCTTTTTTCTCTTTTCCCCCATATTAAACCCCGATAATTCGGCATGGCACCTCAAGGACTTTCATCTCTACCAAGGACTCAGTTAATTCTCATCTCGAGTTCAATATTATTATCGTGTCTGTTATTTATGTTTTTGGACCTGGCTAAGAAAGCCCTCTCATTGTCTCCTAAGGCGGCCTACTAGTATTTACCATCACTGGAAAGTGAGCCCTTCGTTTGCAGCTACCCCATCTATAAACCCTATTGGTGCTATAACTGGGGCTCATCCTTTTGCAAGCCCTTGACAATGTCGTTGTATCGCGATGGAGACGATGACTATCACATGGACAGCCTCTTTACCCTCTTCCTCAATGGTACTTATACGGACCTACAAATTACATGTCATGGTTTTACTTTCAACGTCCATCGCGTTATCGTATGCACTTAATCGGCTTTCCTTAGAGAAGCTATAAAGCATAAGGGCAATTTAGGGCTAGGCGGAATCCCTCCGATAAAAACAATCATTTGCTAACCGTCTTAAACAGGAAGTTGAGATACCTGAGGATGAGGGTTGTTCTCCCGAGATTTGGAAAGCGTCCTTGCCTATCTATACCTCAAGGACTGAAAGCAAAATGAACACTACCTGGCCCTGAACCATTCGGCTGAGATAAATGAAGAAGTCCAGGAACAGCAATCCATCTCCTCAATAATTATCTGGAATCTGTACCATCCAAATTCAAGGACAATGTCGGCTACATGCACCTGCAAGTATATCGGGCTGCAAAAAAGCTTGACATCTCTTCTTTAAAGGGCTTGGCAGTTCAAAAATTGCGTACTTGGATGAATATTTACTACAACACCCCTGGTTTCATCAACCTTGTTGAAGAAATCATGATGCACCACGAGCAGCTTCCTATTTGTGTCCGTGTGGTCATTGCGGTCATCGCAGACAGCGTTACTGAGCCCTTGGGGAGTGAACCAATTCAGTTACTCCTGGAGAGGTTTGGATTTCTTAGTTCTGGGGTTATTAGATGTCTAATAGCCAAAAGGAGAGTTTTACCTGCGGCGTGTAACCCGCCCGTAAAGAAGGAAAAGCGGTTTTGGAATTGAAGAAACCGATTGCCAGCAGTGGGAGTGAGGGTGGATAAAGAAGGCTATTAGCCCTGGAAAGCCCTTTTTGAGGGGCAGGTTTGAGCGCCTGTAGGTTAAACTGGTTTATAGCAACGCCTGCCCTTTGGAGACGTTTTTGGGGCAATAAAGTGGGATTTGATAGAGCACACATACTGAGAAGAAATGGAAAGTTGAGCGTATTTTGAACTGAACCATCATCAAAACAATTCTTCTTTGCGGTTGACACCGCAAATGTCTTTCTATCCCTCGTTTACCTCCAGTGGATGCCTTCGTCGGCATCGAAAGGGTATACTTTCAATGTCCACTGTGCTAACAGGAAGATAGATGGATTATTAACTATATACTGGTTTGGGGGGATCAATCCTCTTTTTTTAATCGAGAAATGAAAGAGAGTGTCTCTCTTACGAAATCTTTCTGTGTATGTGTTGCCCCAGAGGCATCCATCCCAGCTTTGAACCTTGTCTCCTTTGCAAGACTCAAATGATCACCAACTTAAACCCTCTCGTCATTGATTGTCCCGAGCGCCACCATGGTTGGGGAGCCCATATTTCTCTGGCGGGTATCAAAGATGTCAGAACATATCTTGCTGATGAATTCTATGTCCTCGATGCCCTAAAGTAAAACCGTGTTTACTTTCGACTCACCCTTGCATTCTTCGTGCTCCAGAACATATCATGGATTAATAGCGAGGCTCTAGAAAGTTGGAAAAGACACTTGCTGGGCTATCAGGCTGTGGATTGAGTAGAAAGCGGCGGAAACTTTTGAGCCACTCCTGGGACTGAATGATACTCTCTAGCGGGATCTCTAAAGTAGATGCCAGTACTGGAGATGTCCCTGCCAGGATCACCCAGCTACATTCTCAATGTAGTAGGCGGAGTGCGCCCCACGCAAGGCTTGCGGCCCTTAACCCTCGTTTATGTCGGGCTCCGGCACGGGAAGTTTGTCTTCGATAAGTCGGGAAACTAGGGCCATGATGAGTTCGAAGCAATCCTGTTCGGGAAGACTACCACGCGTCCCATCGACGTGCCCAAAGCCGGCTGCATGAAACTCGCTCCCCCCGTGCTCCGCGGGTCCAAGGGCATCCATGCTGCCGTCGTCAAACTACCACCAGCCCTCCAGCAGGCCGAATATGAGATCATGGAACGGGGATTCGGCTATTTCCATGAGAGTCAGGACGCCACTAGGGTGAAGCGCATCGCTGATGTTCTTCAGTGAGCTGACCGGGCCATGGGTAGCGCGCACTACGTTGACTGCAAAAGATGATATGCTGCCTACACGAAGCTAGCCATCGTGGAGTTCCTCGAGGGTGCACAATATCTTGTCACCCATGTAATTGTGAACAAGCTGGCGAAGATATTGCTTCTCCCCGCAAATGAAATTGAGCTGAGGAACCCTTCCTCCTAACACGGTGGCGAATTTCCAGTGGTCATGGAGCTGTGGAATACCCTGGTCTCACAGCTGGCGGCCGAAATTTCCATCTTTGCCAACCTCCAAACCGCCTCCTGAGTACACCTGGCGGAAGAAGTCACAAGGAGGAGTGGGCACGTCAATTTGTATTTGCTGGTTGCCATCTGAGCTCTCACCTGTTTGAGTGATCAGAGTGAACGTACCTAGTATATCAATAATACTTTCGGTGCCAGACTGATGGGCAGTGGACCCAGTTGGTGCTGAAAGTGAGCAGATTTAAACCTCGATTGTATCACGTGGAGGGCCTATTAGGGACACAAAGTCTTCAACACAAAGTCTTCAGTCATGATCATCACATCTAAACACCAAACGACTCCTAAACCGGTTTTGAAAATGCCAGCTTCTGAGGCGGAAAAAATCTTGAAAGACATGTTCCTAAGTGGCCACTACTCTGACATGAAGATTATCTGCAATGGTTTTATTTTCCAAGTTCACCGTGCCATTGTGTGTGTGCAGTCAAAGTATTTGCAAGAAGCCGTGGAAAATCAAGAAGAGGTAGGAGGGGAAAGAATCTCTTGCTATAAAATGATGAGATGTTGACATTTGTTTATCCACAGGGCACATCGAAGCCGGAAGTCAAACTGCCCGATGAGGATCCTGAAGCTATAGAGCGCGTCCTTGCATATTTGTACTTGAAGGAATACAAGGAAGATGGGCACTACCTAGAGATGGACTTTCCCGACAGAGCTCCTGATGCAGAGAAGGATGGGCAGCAAATTGTTGCAGTAGGTGGCCAGGAATCATCCAAACTCAAAGACAGCATTGGGCACAATCACGCGCGGGTTTATTGGGCCGCCGCAAAGCTTAAAATCGTGCCTTTACAGAAATTTGTGGGTGCAACTTTGTTGGCTTGGATGCTATCCAACTACAACACGACTGCGTTCATCGACCTTGCTCAGGAAACCATAGCGCGCTCCCCCTCTCTCGACTGCTACCTTCCCAAGCTTATTATTAGGACCCTCTCAAAAAATGCCACTGAGCTAGTCGAGAGTGGTAAGATTGACCCTCTCATGGAGAAATTCGGGAGTCTTGGCTATGGCATAGTTAAAGATCTAGTGAATCAGAAAAGACTTCTACCAATACTAGCAAACGAGTCATCCACAAAGAAAGCAAGGATCGATTAGAATGGAAGACGCTAGTTGCCAGCTTGCTTACTAGCCTGTCTACTCTACCTAGAGGGGATTGATAAACATTCATGTATGTAACTAACACTGTGGGGATCCATCAACCCTTGAGTTTGGGGATGTCTGACATACAGCATTAGCTTGGAAGATCATTCATTCTTTTGGGAAGAGAGATCGACATCGAGATAGACAATCCTATAGGAACACAGACTTCCCTAAACCTTACCTCAGCTTGTGTTAGTCCATGTTGTAATACTCACCGGGCACTCGAAAATGCCCAAGGAATGCCGTACCACAACAGCGACGTTGGGGATAATATTTAAATCACATTGTACCAAACCAAACTATCCCACCACCGCCGCTTCCCCAATTGCAAACCAAATCAGCATGTGGAAAAATACTCTTGACCCTCGTTATGAAATACGCCGTCTTGGTCCCGAGCACCTTGACTGGGCGATCGCTATTTTCGTCCACTCCAACACCCTCGATTCGTCAGTCTGGTCACGTCTCCAGTCCAATGATAAGACACACTTCATCTACCAGCAGTTTCTTACTGCCGACCCTTTAATCCGCCCCGCGATCCTGTCGGGCCTCTCATACGGCGTCTTCGACCGCGAATACATCTACAACTACCCCGAATCTGAAAAGTCCGGCGGAAAGCTGCACTGGGACACCACCGATTATTCCGTCACCGAAGAGCAGATCCTCCAGCAAATGGATTTCCCGCTTGTTTCCGTCGCCATGAGCGTAGAACGTACCCATTCTTTCGATACGAAAACACTCGAGCCCTTCTGTGCTGTCCTCCCGGGTTTCGGACATGCGATCTCGCGTATCGAGGAGCTGGACAACCGCAGTGAAGAGGAAAAGTCGAAGGGTCGGGTTTTGGATAGACGGGGCACGTCGACGCGGGCAGATTACGAGCGGAAGGGATTAATGAGGTATATGGCGTACTGGCTCATGGATGAAGCTGCGAGACTGGGCTTTGACGCTATTGAAATCACCTCTGTGAATGATATGGTGATCCGAGTCTGGAAGAATCCGCCGCCGCCGTATCGTGCGACGACTCTTTGTGGGTATAATATTCGGGATTATGAGGTTGAAGAGAATGGGATGAAGGTGTATCCCTATAAACATGTTGACCAGGTTAAGTGCAAAATCCGGGTGGATCTTAAGTGAGACCGGGTCCATGGCTCGGAAATGCGTGTCTTATGCTACATATCCAAATAGGAAGCAGCCGAAGGCAAATACAACCACTTCACTGAGATGTGATATTACATCTTCTCTCTCTCATTTATTAGCCAAGTCTACATATCTACCACAGAAAAGCCGACAAGTCTACATAAAACTAGGATGAATCTTCCCCGCTGCTCGATCTGCCAACCGAATAGGCATCAAGGTCTTGTATACATGTGCCGCCCAACTGCAGACAACACTCCTTGTGTCCTTCGGGTCAATAATCTCTTCCACTCCGAAGGCATTCGCAGTTCGAACGGGGTTCATTAGCCGTCTATATTCCTCCTCTAGCTCTTGATAGCGTTCCGCCTTCTTGCCAGCCTTCTCTGCCTCGCGGAGTTCGTGACGGTGACCGACTTCAATTCCTCCCTCCAATGGGAGAGATCCCCATTGTCCGGATGGCCAGGCGACCTGCACAGTGGGGTCACGGGCGCCCAACATCACACCACCAGCAACACCGTAGGCGCGTCGGGTGATAACACTGAATATCGGGGTTGTGGTGCCGAAGTATGCCTTGGCTAGCTCGATACCCCAGCGCATGGTTGCTGTGCGTTCGGCGACGGTACCGATGGCATATCCAGCTGGATATTGGTTAGCCTCGAACATACAACACGAAAATATCATGATGAAATATAGGTAAGCGGGTGGCTACTTACGAACGTCAACAAATTGCAACACAGGGATATTCATCACATCGCAAAGTTTGAGCAGACGAGTGAGCTTCTGACTTCCAGCTGCGTCAAGCGCACCACTATTCACCTCGCAATTCCCAGAGATGATTCCCACTGGATGTCCACCTAGACGAGCCAGACCGCCGATGGCTGTACGACCCCACATAGGACCAATTTCAAAGAACGAGTCCTGATCGACTACACTCTTAATGATCGTCCATGGGTTGTACATGCGGGTTTGCTTGCGTGGAATAATGCGACGGAGCGACTCATCCTCTCGGTCTACGGGGTCTGCGCATGTGATGACGGGAGGAGCTTCTCGGCCGCAATTAGGCAGGTAGCTGAGCACTGTGCGGATCTGCTCGAAGCACTCAGCTTCATTGGCGGCTATGTTATCGATGGTACCGTTTGTACAGTGGATGGCGGGGCCGCCGAGCGTTTGGAACTCGAGGCCTTCCTCGAATGTTGCGCCCTTGACTACTTCCGGGCCTGCATTGAATAAGGCGCCGATATCAGCTGCCATTACGGAGAAATGGCAGGAGACGACACGGGCTGCTCCAAGACCAATCTATCCGACGTTAAATTTGATTTGATTCCCCTAAACCGGGGCGGGGGGGGGGAAAGGAAGGATATACTTACTGCTGGTCCAACAACGGCCCCAAGATTCGGGATACCCTCATTCAATTGCTTGATGACCTGATGATACATCGGCACATACGGGACGTAACTCCAGCCCTCTTTCCGGATAGTCGTAACACTACCTCCACCAGAACTACCATCAACAAGCTTAATAACTGGGATCTTGAGAGCAACAGCAAGCTTCTCAACATAAATAGTCTTGCTTCCAGTAGCGCCGTCCGCATGTCCACTTCGCAACGAAAAGTCATCTGCAGTCAGGAGAACACGCCGACCGCGCAATTTCCCCATTCCCTGGACATTATTACTAGGAATGAAAGAAACGGGCTTCTCCCGCATTGGTCCCGTCTTCTCCCACGTCACAGTGCCGGATATCGAACCGATTTCCTGAAAGCTGTTCGGGTCAAGGATTTGCTCAAGACGCTCGCGCACCCAGAGCTTGCCTGCCTGCTTTTGGCGAATGTATCCACGACGAGAAGTGTCGGGAGTGGCGGCGATATTCTTGAGAATATCGATATGTTCGCGCACATCGGCATAGTCTGCGGGGAGATGCGATGTTACTTGGCGGAGGCGCTTTGAGGCCGCAGAGGCCGTGGGGTTCTTGTCGTCTGGCATTTTTGGTCGCTTGGATATTGCGTTGCATTTCAAAAGCGTGCAGAGCGTAATTCTATAAGTAACTGCGGTGTTTGATGGGTCGTGGTTGGGGCTAGCCTCGTATCCAATCTCCCCATGAGGGGTAACGAATGGTAGTTGGGAGATCCGAGGGCCGAGGGTTGGAGGACGACTCCAACATTAACATCAACATCCAAACAGCCATCCCAGAGTTTATTAATGTTCAAACCCATGTAACCCATCTTCGAATTCATATCAAGAGTATACAACTATGTCAACTCCGCGTCCTATCCAGCGACTTCTGATCGCAAACAGGTACTACTCAAGTTCTGATATCAGGTGCAAGGTTGAAGCTAATTAGATAGAGGCGAGATCGCCGTGCGCATTCTCCAGGCGACGAGGGAGAATTGCCCATCTATTGAAACATATGCTCTATATACAGAAGATGACCGCTCGCATTGCGATATTGGCCGTCCACACCAAGCCCTGCTAGTCCCGTCGGCCGCAGCGTACTTGGATATTGACCTGTTGGTCACTTTGGCTCAAAAGCATGGCATTGATGCCGTCCATCCAGGTTACGGTTTCTTGAGCGAAAGCCCCGAGTTTTCCAAACGCATGCAAGATGTTGGAATCACAGTCATAGGCCCAGGGTCGGAAACCCTGGCTCGCACAGGTGACAAACTCCAAGCAAAGCAATTGGCGATGGAGTGCAAGGTACCCGTTCTGCCAGCTATGGCACGCCCCACGGCAAATATAGAGGAAATACGGGCTTTTGCGCATCAGGTCAAATACCCCGTAATGATCAAGGCCGTCGATGGCGGTGGTGGTCGGGGCATTAGGCTTGTCCGTAAAGACGATGAACTCGAGAACGCCGTTAGAGGAGCTACGGGCGAGTCACCGTCACAGACCGTGTTCGTGGAAAAGGCAGCCGTGGACGGCTTTCACCATCTGGAAATCCAGGTAGTGGGTGACGGCACCGATGCCCGCCATCTGTGGGAGCGTGACTGCAGTGTGCAGAGGCGCTTCCAGAAGGTGGTTGAGATCGCCCCGTCCCTAGCACGCAACCGGAGTTTGGTCCAGCAGGTGGTGGATGCAGCACTGAGCATGGCGAGAGCGATCAGATACCGGTCCCTTGGGACGGTGGAATTCCTGGTCAACGAGCAACAAGGAGAATTCTACTTCCTTGAGATCAACCCCCGGATCCAAGTAGAACATACGATTACTGAGGCTATCACGGGATTTGACCTGGTGCGAACCCAACTCTTACTAGCACAGGGATACTCGCTAGCCCAGGTTGGTCTTGAAACCAGTCCTGCGGTTCCTGAACGCGTGAATTCAATTCAATTGCGGCTGTGTGCCGAGGATCCACGCAATCGGTTCTCCCTGAGTATGGGAAAGATCACCGAGTTCAGCGTCCCGACGGGCCACGGTATCCGCATCGACAGCCATGTCGACATGGCCGGGTCGAGTCCAGTTGTGGTGGGTGGAGACTTTGACAATTTACTAGCCAAGATTATCGTTACTGCATCTAGCTGGGAGGCGACCGTGCTGAAGGCACGGCGAGTCCTAACTGATACCAAGATTTCCGGCATTCAGACCAACCTGGACTTGCTGCGGGGGATCATCGGGCACCAGGATTTCCTGGAGGGGGCAATTGACACCCAATGGCTCGAGAAGAATCTCGAGCAGGCGATCCAGCTGGGGGGGAGCATCTCGCAGTCTCTTCGGAGTCAGACATCGGGCCCAACATCCCGCGCTTCTGGGGCTCCAAGCCTACCTTCATCCAATCTGTTGTTCCGTCCTGGCGATGCCTGGGCTATTACCCTCGAGCCGCTGGGCGGCTCCCAAGGGCAAGAGCAGAAGCACCATCTCGAGCTTACACGCGTCCTACAGAATGATTTCCCCGGGTCTATTTCCGCAGAGGTGAAGTATACCACGCCAACATCTGCCAGTGCCTACCGGTTGAAAATGGAGACGACATCTACCACCGCTTCCGCGCTAACCAATACTTCTCATCGTCGTGGGGACCCACGCAATTCACGTCATATTGTCCTCCCTCTATCAGGAAAATTGATGGAAGTCCTGGTCGCGCCTGGAGAGGCGGTCGCAGAAAACCAAGTTGTCGCATTCGTCAAACAGATGAAGATGGAGCTGGAGGTGCGAAGTCCGAGGGCCGGAGTGGCGCATTGGGTGTACGAGATGGAGGACGAGGAAGAGGATGTGGCTGAAGGGATTCTGTTGGTAGAGTTGGAGGAGGAGCTACGGGGGAAGCTGTAGTAGTTTCGCTAGACATTTGCCCAGCCGATTTGTCGGCTGGATGATTAGTTCTTGTCCATACCAAGGTTTTCCCTTGTTGTAACTTGCGAATATGGTGCTTTTTAAACAGGCGTTTAATTGTATGGGCCGATATCTTCCGCCCTGTGGCTGTCTGAAGCTGGCTCACTGTAATCAGCGGATTTTGGTTTACTGCCAAATCAACCAGGTAGGCCTCATCCTCGGCAGAAAGCGCTTTCGGACGGCCACTGCGGGGTAGACTTTGTTGATCGTCCCGGTCTGTTTGTTTCTTGATTGTATGCCTAATGGTTGAGAGCGCTATTTCGGGGTATCGGTGGCGGATTTGATTGTAACCCCAACCAATGTCGTGGAGCTCACATAGCCGGGCGCGCATTGTTGGGGTAAGTTCTTTGCGTTGACCCATTTAAACAATTGTCAGGAGAAATTACTGGATGCTTTTGTTGTAGTGATGTATGTGGTGAAGCGAGAGCTATCGATGGAGAGGAATCCGGTGAGATTGGATCCTGACCGCTATTTCGTGCGGAGTTGACACTCGAAACTCCAACTCCAAAAAAGGAGGCGAAGATCGTCGCTTCATTTGCCTTGCAGACAAAATAGGAAGGCGGTGGGCATTGGCTTATCGATAACAGATCCGTCACATGGACCGCAGCATCATCGCTGTCACCAAGTGGAGATGAGCTGGAAAGCTTCACGAGACAGAGCTTCCATTCCCCGGCTCCTTACTACGTCCCCTCAGCACGGAAACCGTCATTATGGACGCTTTAAACCTCTATATCTTAACGTTTAATTGTGCTCGAAATCCTGTCGACGTTATCCAGCTGGGTCGCCACTTCTTCGATGCCCTCCCCCACACCGATAATTCCTGCTCCTCTCCACCTCCGGACCTCATCGTGCTCTGTCTTCAGGAAATAGCCCCAATCGCCTACTCTTTTCTTGGAGGGTCATTTTTGACACCGTACTTGGTTTCCTTTGGCCAAGTGATCGACAGCGCTGTACGCCAACGAGACTGGAATTGCCAATATAGCAACCTCGTGACGGACAATGTAGGAATGACAGGGTTGATGGTGTTTGCACGGTCGGATATAATGGATAACTTTTCTTCTATCGATATCGCCCGGGTTGGAATCGGTTTTCAGGAAATGGGAAATAAGGGAGCGGTTGGCGCGCGGCTTCTTTACTCGCCTGAGGAATCACCGCAGGATGCTGTGGAGCTGACGTTTGTGGGGGCCCATCTCGCACCTATGGAGAATGCCGTCTCGCAGAGGAATGCAGATTGGCGTAGTATTGTTGAGCGATTGGTGTTTGATGGCTCGGACAATAGGGAATCTAGCCGTGTCGAGGACGGAGATGACGGAGAAAGTGCAGCTCTCCTCCCAGGTGATGAGGCGCAACGGGGTATTTTCTCTCCGAACACATATCTGTTCCTTGGGGGGGACCTTAACTATCGCACATCCGACACCTCACCCCAGAAAGAAGACCACTTGCGTTTTCCCCAGGCGGATGCTGGTTCTGATAGCCCTCTGCATTACACTAATCTGTTAAAGGAGGACCAGCTCACGCGGGAAATGCAGCAATCCCAATGCTTCCAAGGACTGTCGGAGGCCCCCATCACCTTTCCACCAACATATAAATATTCACAGGCGGCACAGGATGCCGCGCGCGAGTTGAAGCCAAATGGTACCACGGGTGAGTTCGGGTGGACGCGTACCCGGTGGCCCAGCTGGTGTGATCGGGTGTTATACCTAGAGTCCCCTTCCGTGTTAGGGGATCAGGCGCGTCTCAGGGTTCTGAAGTACGACGCCCTGCCGGTCCTTCCAAGCTCTGATCATCGCCCAGTTGCCCTCTCGGTGTCTATCCCAATATTGTCAACGAAAACCCCGAGCGAGACCAGCCTGGAAACTCCGTTTGCCATCGACCCTGCGTGGGAACAGAGACGCGATACGGCACGGAGAAAGGAGCTCGTCGTGGGTACTTTGGCATATTTAGGGTGGACCTGGGAGGGGAACAGTTTGGTTGTGGCATCGGTGATTGGAATCGCGGGGGTATGGTTCGTAATTCGGTCGTTGTTCGAGGCGTAGCGTCGTCCATGGTGTTGATTATTGGACACAGGCTCACCGTTGGGTGTATGATTTTCGAAGGCATTCCGGAAAAGCCATATCACATCCAAAAGGCCGGCCAACCTACGCGGGAGGGGCTTTGTTGGCGGCTACTACTCCATGTAGCCGCAGTTATATATTAACTACTCCAACCCGCCCAGATATATTCCGGGCAGCCCATCCAGCAACACCATAGGCATTCCCTGAGCTTTGGGTTAGATTTAGCTTATCAGGAGCGGTTGACACCCTTTGATTTAGATATGCGTAATACCCTATCTACACCGATCTAATATAACATTCATAATAATCTACACAAAAACCTCCTGCGACAAAGTAAATCCTCTCCGAATGGAAATATGGTCCTTCTTCAACTCCCTCCCCTTGACAAACTCCACCCACAGCTCCTTAACCTCTTCACCGAGTTGTTTAACCTCGTCCATCGCCCCCTTCCCCTCCAACATAGGGGCCTCCTCCCACGCCTCCGGCGACCCCAACACAAACGGAATATCAATACAATGACATGCCCCCAACCCATTCCCGTTCGCCGCCCACTCAAACGAATATGTCGTTGAATTTCCCGCGGCCCCGAGTACTAACCGATGAAACCACTGTGATGGCCACATAAAATAGCTCCTCGTAACCCACCACGTCCTCAACCTCTCCAGCCAGCTTCCTAGTATTGGAACGCTTAACAACTTCAACCACAAACCCGGAAGCATACTCGCAAACGGCCTCCCATCATGCCCCGTCCAACCAATCAGGATCGGAATACCGCTTACCCTCTCCTTCACCCTCCTCTCAAACTCGTCCACCTTAGGCAACGGATAAGACCCCAACGCCGGCGCAAAGAGCATAATCTGCCCCCGGACCGGATCCATCAATAACTTCTTCTGCAACTCCAGTAACTCACTCACCCCCATCTCCCTCGGGTCAGCCTTGATTAAACTCTCAGCCTGTTTAGTTAGAAGCTCAACCGTCCCGCTCTCCGCCCTTTCCTTAATCTCCCGCAGCGGCGGAGAAAGTAAAATAGCCCGGTGAAAAAGCCCCTCCGCCCCCTCCGACACAAGAAGGCATATAATACTGTCTGCACCCGCACTCTGCCCGACCATCGTTACATTCCGCGGGTCCCCGCCAAACGCGGCAATATTGTCCCGGATCCACTCTAGGGCTGCGCGCTGGTCAAGCAGACCTAGATTTGCGGGTGCGATGCCAGGGAGAGCTAGGTACCCAAAAACACCGAGACGGTAGGTAACAGTCGCGCAGACTATACCGCGGCGCGCAAGGTCGAGCGGTTGGTAAGCGGACAAATCACCGCCGCCGGAGATGTAGGCGCCGCCGTGGAGCCAGACGAGGACGGGAGCATTTTTCGTTTCTTTTGGGGCGGTGATGGAGAGGTGGAGGCAGGTTTCGGAGAGGGCGTGGCCGGTTGTTAGGGGGCCGAGGACGGTGGAGAGGCGGGAGGGGAGTTGGGGGCAGAGGGGGGCTGGGGTGGTGCAGTCTATAGGTTGGTTGTTGGTGGTGAAGGTGGTGAGCGGGGTTGGGGGCGAGAAACGGGTTGCGGTGGCGTAGGGGATACCGCGGGCGTGGATGAGGTTGTCATTGTCATGGCTGAGGGCATTGAGGGGGCCTGAGGGGGTTTCGATGGTTATTCGGGTCATTGTCGAGGTAGATGTAGATACCTAAGAGGTATGTATGGTTGGTGTTTTTTGAAGGGATGGGAGGAAAGCAGGGAGACGGGGAAGACTTTCTAGGGAGGGTTGGATTCAACCCCGCACGGAATTGGGGAGAAGCTTTATCTCAGTTGACAATTTAGCTCAGGGATATTAATTAGTTGATAAATTAATTTGATTGGAATGTAGATCGACGGGTGGGTTGGGATTCGGCGTTTTGAGTCGGCGACTTCATTTTCTTTGGTGACTTCTTAGTTGGGGTAGTTTGCGCGCAAGATAACAGCAGGCGAAACTTAGAAATGGAAAAGAGTAGATAGTTATAGAAAACAAGGGAGAAAAAAAGGAGCTCTCCTTTTCAAAGTTCATGGTCAAGTAACACAAATTCAATTCCCAATCAGCCCTAATTAACTAGTTACACGCAACTCAATTATAACCCCATAAACCCTAACATTAAACTCAAACATAATAGTAGGTATGGTTACAATGAAGCCCTCTGCGTCGCCAACGCATTGAATCCCGACACCTGGAAGATCGGACTGTCCTCGTGCAGGGTGTGAATATCGTGAGCATCCAGACAAGCATGCCGACTCATAATCACAGCCTCATACGTGCGATCCTGGACTTCTTTCTGATAATCCTCAACTGCCTGTTCGAGGGACTTCCCTCCGTCCCGCCATTGCACCAACTGGTCTCTTAACCTTGCTGCGTCGTAGATGCCGTGATTCGCTGCCTCTCCTCTATCTATAAATCCATTAGC
Source organism: Aspergillus biplanus (assembly GCA_027569045.1). Taxonomy (NCBI): domain Eukaryota; kingdom Fungi; phylum Ascomycota; class Eurotiomycetes; order Eurotiales; family Aspergillaceae; genus Aspergillus; species Aspergillus biplanus. Next base: position 78,588 of record JAPDEJ010000039.1, read on the forward strand.
CTTCCCCATTCCACTCCCTATGTCAAAAGTTGGGAATATGAGGTAGAACCTACACATTGTCATCGTATGCGCCGCATCCCCAAGTAGTGCCACCCTCCCTCCCCTCGACGGCCACTCCCTCGTTGGCCAATCCTCCAGCTTAATCTCCAACACCGGACTACTCTCCGTGATATCCAGCACAGCCTGCTTCAACGCAGGGAAAAACCCCGTATCCGCCAGCGCGGCCTGCTTCACCTTCCGAATCTGCTCTGCGCCTGACTGCGGCGTCGGCCCATTCTTCTCCACCAGCCAACTCATATTAAACTGGCCCTCGTAGTACTCGTCCTCTGTGCCTGCACTCCCATTACTCTCGGGTGTCGACAACATTGAAAAAAAGATATAGTAGCCGGAACCCGGATGCGTGCCTTGCCAGAGCACAGGGTGGATATCGCGAAACGGCTGCATTTTCTCCCTCGATAGACGGAGTGAGATGCCCACGAATGCGACGGGGAGGGGGTTAAGCGCAGCGCTTTCCTCGCCGATGAGGAGACGTTTAATACGGCTATTCTTGCCATCGACGGCCAGCATCATAGAGCCTTGAGTGCTCGTGCCGTCGGAGAAATGAACAATGACACCGGAAGGAGTGGTGGTGAAATCGGAGACGCGCTTGCCCCAGCTAACGGGGATATCGGTGCTGAGGAGCTGGCGGAATTTCTTGCGGTTGAGGCGGTAGTGCGTGGACGAGGGGAAGTTGAATTTATCAGCGCCGGTTTCGAGGTTGAGGAATTTGTAGCGGTCTTTGTCTTTGCCTCCCTCAACTGGGTCGACTTGGATAGAGAGGAGCTTGTCGAATACGTCGGATGGGAGGCAGGATTGCAAGGCTGGGAGGGCCCAGTGCATGGTGATTCCCCATCCTGCTGGGCGTTCGTCGAGACTGCTGTCGCGGTCGTAGATTTCGAATGCGAAGCCTTCTTTCTTGAGCGCTTGAGCGATGGTGAGACCGACTAGGCCGGCTCCGATGATAATGATGGGCGAGGACATTGCAAAGGGCTTTGTTCAGGGAATACAGGAAAATGAGGCATGTTACTCCAAGGTTCAGGCTCCGTATGTCATTTATGCTTGGTATGCTTCGAAGGTATGGAGGAGTCTGCATTTCTTATCAGAGTCGCCGTCTTCTTTTGGAGTGTAGTGAGGTCATTGGAATGCTATATCGGCGACTTCCCCGCAGGTTATCTCTCGCCGATTCATTCACTGATAACCTGTGCGGGGAACTTTGTATACTCCGGTCGATTCTATTCCCTCAATATATTCTCTTCTTCTTTCATCTCAGCTCAATCCACCTCAGCTCAGCCAATTCCTCTTCAAACCTCAAACCTTATCAGAAAGAAAAAGAAAATGCTTCTCACACAACAAATCAACGGCGTCGAAATCGCCTACGACGAAGCTGGCACAGCGCTCGGTCCCCCCATCGTCCTCCTCTCCGGCTGGGCCCACGACCATCGCCTCTACGACCTCCTCTTCCCCCTCCTCGCCTCCAAATTCTGGGTAATCCGCATAAACTGGCGCGGCCATGGTCCCTCCCGCAACCCCATCCCGGACTTTGGCGTCAAGGAGCAAATCTCCGACACCATTGCCCTCCTCGACTCTCTCCACGTCACCACCTTCCACCTCGTCTCGCACTCACACGGCGGATGGCCTGCCCTCGGTATAATCGACACCCTCAGTAAGAGCCGCGTGCTCTCCCTCCTCATGATCGACCAGATCATGACCCCGCCTCCTCCAGCCTTTGCCGCCGACCTAGCCCTCATGCAGCATGAAACGCGGTGGAAAGAGGCGCGCAACGCATTGTACACCGACTGGGACGCGGGTAGTGGGAACGAAGCCGTGAACGATCACTTCGTGTACTCTTTTGGGAGTTTTGGGCGGGATATGTGGGCCTTGTCGTGCCGGGTGATTGGGGATGCGTACAAGGAGTATGGCTCGCCGATGAAGAGGATGGAGATGCTGAGGGATCCACCGGCGATTAGGCATGTGTTTTCGCATCCTTTGAATAGAAAGGAGTATAGGGATTTACATGAGGAGTTTGCGCGGAAACATGAGTGGTTTTCGTATACAGATTTGAAGGGGCAGACGCATTTTCCTAGTTTGGAGCTTCCGGAGAGGGTGATGGAGGAGATTGAGGGGTTGGTTAAGTCTGTATCTTAGGTAGCTAATTCTGTCTCTTAGTTAGAATGTACGTGCTTAATTGACATGCTTACAAAGTTTCTTATCTTGATTCCAAACCTTTTCTCGATTTACCGCTATCTCTTTTTTTTCGTCTCGTATCTTGTGTTGATCTCTTGTGTTGGTGGGGGTCAAGTAAAGTAAGTCGCCGATATGCATGAGACGCCGAACCCCTGAGCTACCCCAGATACCAAAATTCAGGATCAAAGTCTAGTATCATCCTGGCTCCGACTCTAGCTTATCAGGACCTGCCATACCATTCATCCTCCAATGACAACCGGAGCGATGATAATGGACGGCACAGTCAACGGTTATAACCCCCTTCCTGCCCTTCGAGATGGAGAGTATACTCACTGCCAACCAAAATGGCATCCGCAAAAGACAAAGACATCGAAAAGGTTGTTGAGAAAGATGAGATAGAGTCTCACGGAAAGCCCGAGGATGGCATCTTGGAGGATTTTGTCACCCCCCGGTCTGTTACCAGTGTGTTGAAGAAACTCACCACTGCTGGGGTGGAGATGCGAGGGCTGGAGCCAATTCCTGTTGAGCAGAGGAATCATACCAAGTACTACAACATTTTCACCCTTTTTGGGGGTTCTTTTCTCTCGATTCTACCGTACGTCCCTCTCTCCGTGTCTAGTTAACCAGCTCTAACCTCAATTCTAGAATGAGCATCGGAACCGCACCCACGCTGGCCTTTGGATTATCATTCCAGCATGCGGCAGCCATGATCGTCACTATGCAGTTCATTTTCGTTCTTCCGACGCTCTACATCCTCACTCTCGCTCCCATGCTAGGCATGCGACAATCAGTCCAGTTTCGCTACGTCTTCGGGTACCCTCCTCTCTTTACCTGCCTCTTATCGCAACCTAGAAAGCTAATGAGAACAGAAAGTACCCCAACGCCCTCATCAGCCTGATCGTCATCCTCGAAGTCCTCATCTTCGGCATCCTCGCCACCGTCTCCGGCGCCGAATGCCTCTCCGCCGTCCGCGCTGGCACCCTCCCCATCGAGGGCTCCATCGGCATCATCCTCGCCATCGGGTTTGGCATCAGCTTCATCGGCTACCCAGCCCTCCACTTCATCTGCCAATACATCTGGATCCCCACCGGTATCTCCCTCCTCATCTTCGTCGGCTGCGCAGCTCCCCACCTCAGCAACCAAGCCGTTACCAGTTCACCTATTCCAGCGCCCTACCTAGCTACCATCTCCATCTGCGCCTCCAACATGGCCACCTGGGGCACCATCATCGGCGACTACGCCTGCTACATGCCCCCTCACGCCCCGCGCCCGCGTCTCGCCCTCTACTGCTTCCTAGGTCTCTACATCCCTTTTACACTGATGATGCTCCTCGGCGCTTCCCTAGGCGCTTCCATCCCCGCCATCCCCTCCTGGAGCGCCGCCTACAGCACCGGCGGTCTCGGCTCCGTCATCGGCTTAATCCTGACATCCCGCCTCGGTCCCTTCGGTCGTTTCATCCTCATCCTCCTCGGCCTATCCATCGTCACAACCTCCGCACGAGACATGTACTCCATGTCCCTCTTCACCGTCGCCGTCCTCCCGCCCCTCCGCCGCATCCCACGCGTCATCCTCCTCCTCCTCGCCGCCGGGGTGATGATCGGCGTCGCAATCGCCGCCTCTCGCTCCTTCCTTCCCACCCTAAGCACCCTAGTAAGTATAGCCGGCTACATGACCGGCCCTACAGTCTGCGTATTCCTGATAGAGTGGTTGTATTTTCGCCGTGCGGATCCCAGTACCATCGACCCGGCGATCTGGGACGATGCGGATGCGCTACCGAGTGGGATTCCGGCGTTGGTGGCTAGTTTGGTCCCCTGGGCGTTGATTGTGACGAGTATGAGTACGGCCTGGTTTGTTGGGCCGGTGGCGAGCAGGGTAGGGGGGGATTTGGCGTATGAGTTTGGGACAGTCGCTGCGGGGGCGGTTTATTGGCCATTGAGGTGGGGGGAGGTGAAGTGGAGGGGAAGGTTGTAATCATCATTCTTATTTTATATCTAGGTACTGTATGTGATACTTTATTTGAAGGGCTTGTGTGTTGAAATCGTGAAGGAGCGGATGTAGATAATTGAGTGGAGAGGCTAGTGGTTTAGTGCAGTGCGGGGTACAGCGTGTCCACTCCAAGCCAAGAGAGTCCAGCCTTCAGGAGCCTGGGAGCCTGGGAGCCAAGAATGATCCCTGGGCGCTGGTTGATAAGAAGCTTTGCGAGCCGAGAATGTTTTCGTATCACCCGTCGGTTACGGTGATAAGGGACTTTCTTCCCCCAACAGCCAGAGATGTCTTTACACCCTACCACAGAAAAGAAAAGAAAAAAATTAAAGAAAGGGGAATTTGTAAAAGATGCCCGTCCAAAAATCTCGCGCTCGAGTAGCGTGTAAATTATGCAATCTCCGGCGTGTCAAGTGCGATCGCACGGCAGAAGCTGCGTGTTCGAATTGTCGACTCGCCGGCGCCAGTTGCGAATTGATCAATTCTCGGCGGGGAAAGTGCGTCGTTTCCTTCTTCAAGAGAAATCCACTAGGTCTTCAGAACTAATTGATTGTAGATACACACGAGCCCTTAATCGACGGTCTGGAACTGCTGCACAACCAACCGCCATTGAATCGTCACCCTCAGATCCTCTCCCAGCACTTGAACCGGAGCAGGAGTCTGCACCCCCTGGTTTCGACACCCCCAGACACCTAGGAAATGAACCTCTCGAGACAACGACACCAACACCAACAGACAGACGCCGCTACGTCAGCCCCTCGCTCTCCTCCATCGCCGTCCACAAAGAAAGCACCAATGACCCCGGCAAGGTCGTCTACATGGGCGACTCCGCCAACTTCAAATACGTCCTCCACGAAGTAGGCGATCCCTTCAAAACCGCCAACACCAAACAATGCCGTTTCTGGGGCGACAATCTCCAACGATCTATGCTTGAGAAACTCGGTCGGTTTACGCAGTCTGCTATCCAGAGCCTTGACAATGCCGAAGAACATCGACTGCGGAGCGCCGGTGTCTTCCAACTCCCGTCCAAGGAGGTAAGCGATGAACTTATCGGGAGTTTTCTGCGATATTCGTCCCCTGTCTTTCCCATCTTTCTATGGGAGGATTTCATGGCCAAGTATAATGCTGGGACTGCTTCGTTGCTGGTGCTTAATGCCGTCTATATGGTAGCGAGCTTTCATTGTCCTGAGTCCTTGCTTCGGGGGACGGGGTTTGCATCCCGGTATCTGGCTGGGTTGACGTTTTATCGAAGGGCGAAGGCGCTCTATGATACGGATTACGAGGAGGATGGGATCTGTATTGTGCAGGCGACGATCCTGCTTTCGAATTGGTGGGGGGGTCCGATGGATCAGAAAGATACGTGGTATTGGTTGGGTGCAGCGGCGGGGTTGGCGCAATCGCTAGGGATGCATCGATCGTGAGTTCCCTTTCTTTATATTTGTGCTTGAGGCTGACGGGAGAAGGAAATCGTATCAAATTCTTCCTAGGTCGAGTCAGAGGGTGTGGAGGCGGATTTGGTGGGTTCTCTACGTATGTACCCCTTCATCTTCGAACTAGGGAGAAAATGTGCTTATTGGGTAGATCAACGACATCCACCACGCGGCAGTCTACGGCAGACCCCCTCATATCCATCCGAGCTTTTGCGATATTCCTCCGCTGGAAGAAGACGATCTGGCTGAATTCCCGCTGGCAGAGTCGCATTCGATTGAAAGCAAGCTGTATCTCGTCCACTTGGCCGATCTCATCTCCCGGGGTAAGTCAACCCTAAACCAAGACTCAAAGTGTCCTACTGACCAAGCAGTCGGAAAATGCCTTGTCACGAAGCTCTCCTCGGACGGAAGCACAGAAACCAACAGAACATCCTACACCCATCTTCTTGAATGGAAGGACACTTTGCCCCCCGGATTCCGAGACCTTCCATCCCAAATCACCTTCGAAACCGGTTTCTGGCCTGCTCTCATCCATCTCTACTACTGGTACCTCTCCTCCGCCTCTAGCTAAGCTCGAAGACAAAGACATTTAACTAAATAGTGACTACCAAATCGTCTTCTACCGCATGCTCTCCGACACCCCCATAACCGTCGGCCTCTCGTCCCCCCTCTTCGCAGCCGCAGCCCGAATCAGCCGTATCCTCGAAGACCTTGTTGCATCCGGCACTCTCTCCAGCGCCCCATTCCTCATGTACCCCTCCCCTCCCTCTCTATATAAAAGAAAATGGACTACTAATAAAGAGTATAGCCTCCCCGCAATCTTCGCCTCCATCCTCGTCCACGTCACCAACATCCGAAAAGGGGACTCCCACGTCCGAATTGTATCCGAGCACCGCGCCCGTCTGGCTATGCATATCCTGGATACATTCCAGGACACATGGGCTATAGCAATCTGGACCAGACATCTTCTTGATGCGCTTTTGAAGATTTCGACGGATCAACAAACACAGCAACAGCATCACCAACAGCAACAGCAGCAGCAAACAGGTTATGATAATGAGACGGATGACTCGATCTTTTCGCCTACTGCTTGCCATGCATCTAGAGGGGGCAATGTACCCGATACGCAGGAGATGCGGTTACCCGACATTGGCGGTTTCACGGCGGTAGGAGGGACGGGGTTGTCCCCGCCGCGGAGCACGGCGAGTGAGAGGAACGGGTTCTCATATGAGGGGATGGCAGAGAATAGGCTTGCTGGGATTCCGGTGTTGTTTCCGTTTACGAATTTGTTGGAGGATGCGGGGGTGAGTCCGGAGACTTGTTTTGGGCCCTGGGGGTCTATATTAGATGGGTGATTAGAGTGTGTGCTTAAATTGAAGATTTTTTCCACCCAGCTATAGGAACGGGATTGAATGAGTCTTGTTGTTAGTTTGGTATTTGTCTTGTATATATATTGTTCGGCACCCCTCCCCGGGTGATCTAAACATGGTATCCATCCATCTCCTTAAACCATAAAAAGGTAACAATCCCTGACGGGGAACCAATCACCAAGGTATTCCCGTACACATCACAATCCCAGACTTGTCGATCCTCAGGCAGGAAAAGAATTCTGAAGCCCCGGAATGTAATCCAGCGCTCCTGAATACTCCAATCGGAAGGCTGGCCATTCGACAGAAACATTCTTGGTTTGAGAAGGAAGTTGCTAAACTCCTTTTCCATTGAAAAAGTCGAGAGGTCCCAGCACTGGGCCTTGCCTTCGGGATTGCGACAGAAAAGCTTCTCCCCATCCGGACTGAATGTTAGGCGTGTGACAAAGTCAGGGGTATCTAGGCTGCTCAACAGCGATCCTGTACCCAAATCCCAAAGATAGGTTACTTTTAGACCACCGCACACGAGAATATTACTACCAGGTGAGAATTCCACGGACCATACTTCATCGCGATCGCCTTTGAAAATATGCAGCAGCGTCCAGCTAGCTATAGTCCAAACGCAAACCTCCCCACGCCGGATAAAGCTACATGCAATTAACTTGCCATCTGCCGAGAAGGCAACCCCACCCGCTGGGTTTTGTTCTTCACCATATTGAAGTGTCTTTACCAAAGAACACTTATCAGTATCCCAGATACGAATAATTCCATCGTCGGAGGCCGACGCGATGAGTCGGTTATCGGGGGAGAAAGTTATGTCGTTGAATGCTCCTGCTTCTTCGTGCAGTGTGTGTATAATACCACCGGTTGAAGGATCCCATAACTGAATAGTCGAATCGTAAGATGCCGAGGCCACCAATTGGCCATTGGAAGAAAACTTGATGGTTGAAACCAAGTCTAAGTGTGCGTTAAAGGTCTCTTGGAACAAATCACCACCTATATTCCAGAGACGAACTGTTCCATCGAATGCCGCCGATGCAAGACACTGGCCATCGGGAGAGAAACAAATTTGGAAAACTCCGCTTGTGTGTTCGCCGAGAGTATGGCTCAGCGCCCATGACTTTGAATCCCAGATTCTTACCTTTTGGTCCATGGACCCTGCCGCAAAGATTTCTCCGCCCGGGGAAAACATGAGCGAGTGGAATCCCATTAATTTTTGCTCCGTCTCAACCGAATGTAACAAAATTCTGGTGTCTGCATCCCAAAATTCTATCTTGTTCGCTAGACCTGCCGACGCAATTATCCGGCTGTCTGGTGTAAAAGTAGCACAGTTCAATCTGATCCCAGTTTCAATGATCCCTTTTAGAGAGCCATCAGAGATGTCCCATATTCGGATTCTGGAGTCGCAAGACGCGGATAATAATGTTTTGTCGTCTTGAGAAAATGACAATGCGCATACTAGTTCTTCATGGCCTTCCAGGGTACGGATTAGTGAGTTATCAGCTAAACCCCAGATTGCAACCTGTTCATCACCAGAGGCAATAAACCGGCCGTCATGTGAGTAGGCAATTGTGCGAACTCGGGCTGAACAGCGTTGTAAGGTCACCTGTAAACTGCCGGTGGCCACGTCCCGAAGGCGAATAGTGGAATCAAAAGATCCTGATGCTAATGTCTGGCCATCTGGGGAGAATGCTACGCCATATACTCCCTTCAGATGGCCTTTCAGAGTCTGTTGGAGCAAGCCAGTGGCTACATTCCAGATGCAGACGTTTCCGCTCGAGTCCCCAGAAGCAATCAGTTTACCATCTGGTGAGAAACCAGCGCAAATGACCTCGGCTGCCCCAGGTTCCAGGGTAACTGACACGGGCCACGCTCTCGAAACAGCGGGGTCTTTTTTCAGCCAGCTCAAGGTGTCCGCGTGAAATATTTCCCTCGTCACACTCGTGGATGGGCTAAATAAAAGTGCAGAGCAGTATATCTGAAGTGGCGATCGCTCAATCAGGACACGATTCTTCAGCAAAAAACGATAAAAGTCCCGAATTAAGGCTGATATCTCCGAGAGCTCTCTATCCTAAACACGCTTTAGACGGAATCAAGGTTTCAGAAAAGAATATGAAAGAAAATTCACTAACATTGAGCAGATTTTTCAACCCATTAATGATGGCAATAGACTCTCCTATCAATCCCAATATGCTCATAGCTTCTAGCCAGTAGAGGATTTTGCTGCTGGCAAATTGTTGGACTAACCCTCCACTAGCAAGAGCCAGACGTTGCTGTTGAGATGAAAGCTTTTCGAGATGTGCACATCAGTATTTACAGGCGTACTGGACGTGTAATGGGAGGCACGTCGTGACGAAGTCCATCCGCAAGTTAGTAGCTTTTGTGTCTGGATTTTTCAGGTCGCATATGTCCCTCTTTAGATAAGCATTCATGGTGGCCAAGCAGCTTTTCAGAATATCTTCATGGAGTTTAGTGGCTTTCATGTAATGTGCATTCATAATTCCTGGCCTATCTTCCTGCAACAAAAAATCCCGGAATGATGGGTGGAATATGCGAACCGGAACATTCCTATCATTAGGGACATCAAGAACTGAGCCAAGTCGCCGAATAGTTTCCGCGACGATGTCCGCATCGATTTCTTCGTCTCGCATTGAATCAGAAGAAAACTGGCCAGCAGACAACAAGGAAGAAAGCGTGTTGATGGAAAGGGTATCGAATAGAACTGCAATAGATCCTACAACCACATTAAAATAAAACAACGTCTCATCATCCATCCCGTCATCCGATATCCCAGATAGGGACTGGCGAAGGATAACATTGTACATTTGGTCAAGGGTGGATTTATCGCCTCGGTCGTATTTGAGGAAATTGGTTAGCTTTCTCTTTGGGTAAGAGGTGCCCACAAAACGGCACACTGTTGCCGCATAAATGAATAGGCCTCCAGTTTTCGAAACAAGGGTTTCAATATCTTCCTCGGAAGGCCAGTCAAGTGCAATGCTAAATTTGTTCCTGATCTCGTCAAACTTATGTTGGATGAACCGTAGTATATCATCCTTGACTACACTTGTCTCAATATTGTGCAGGATTATCTGTTCGACACTTCGGCTAATTCGACGAAATCCGTAATCAATGGACATTTCTGGTCGGCCAGTCAGAAAGAATTTCAATGGAAATGCTCGCAGAACTTTTGACCTAGTTAGTAATTCGAGTATAAGGCTAACATCACCAACAGGGCTGCATTCATCTAGCGCGTCTATCACAATCAGAATGGGTTTCGGTTTATCAGAGGTCCCCTGCTCTTCTAATAGCATCAGGGGCTGGAGAATCAGATTAAACCACTGCTCACTTAAGGCTTTTGCGAATATTTCCGGTGTTGATGTCAGGGTGGTATTAATGAACCCCCTCAGGTCTTGCATCCGATTTTTGTCTAGAACGGAGCTGAACCCCAACTGGTATGCAAGCGTGCTGAATAGTTTCTCTGCGTTTCCTCTGTCGCCGACACCACGGGAAAAGAAAAAGCTAGCACCCAATCGATTATCGCGAGAGGAAATTTCAGCAACAGTTTTTGCGATTGTAGTTTTCCCTGTGCCCGCCACACCCTGTAGCCAAAAGATTGGCTCACGGTCATGACTCCCCGCCCAGTCAAATATTTTTGAGAGGATACAAACTCGGGTGTTTTCAAGGCAGGTCGATGTATTCTCCATTGCTCTAGAGTCAAATGACGCACCGGAAACGTGGGGTATTTCCATGATCTTCTGTAGGGACTGGCGCATTCCGACAGTAAATGTATCCAGATTATATGAATTTACCATTGATTGGCCCATCCTAGACGGGCTCTGTGCTGCTGACCGTAGCTTGCTTGCGTTCCTTTCATCGTCATCACCTGGTAATCGTCGCTTCCTGTCGGCTAATGCCATAACTTCAGTATATCATGAACGGCATCATAATAGAAGGCAATTTATCAATATCCTACCCTGGCCAGACATTTCCGTAGCTCTCCATTCCTCCAAAATCGCCTTCACACATGAGGCAGCCGTAATAGAAGCATAGCTTTGCCATTCTTTGTTTTTATGGCTATCTGCGTAATCGCACGCGCCCTTAACTATTATGGAAGGCAGATAGTCCCAAGCACCAGCACCTTCCATTTCGAACGCCACCACTTTCTCGGCCTCCGCAATTCTGTCACGATGATATCCACTCTTCATGACCATGTCTCCCGACGCGAAAGCACCAAAGAAGATCCAAGGTATGTGGACAGCTCCTTCTTCAAATCCATGGGCGATTGCAGCTTCATCCGTCTGGGATCCCATCATTCTTTGCTGGCCGCAGCGAGAAAGTTGTTCATTATCGCATCCAAGTATTTCACAGGAAGCGTTCAAGGCGATTTCACAAACATCACCCATCAAATCTATGCAGTCAGCACAGAGGGGGCATGCTGCAGGATTTTGGTGTTTATGTCGGTAATCAAATCGATACAACCTATCAGCTTCTTGACCCGGGTAAGATGCTCCAGGGTAAGCCTTCCTCTGACAAACTTTGGCAGTATACACAGCTGTCTTCTGTTTCAGTCTTTCACGAACTAAGTTCCCGGACACCTTTCCAAGAAACGAGCGGACTTCTGGAGAAGCTCGACCAAGCGTATCCTCATGGCTATCCTTGCGGACAAACTTTTCTGGATACCGTCGACCAAAGTCAAACTGCACGACAGCTGTGCTGACAATGACGTCGCCTAAATGAACCGCTTGCCCTTCAGGTGTTTGAGGCGCAACTCCACATATTCCCACGATTATACCCAGTTTTATCCGCTCAAAGCTCATTCGTAGGCTAGCAGCCATCCCAGCAGAGCTGGCTTTGCCCATACCAGGCATGTACGCCAGCACGACATGTTGGTTGCCAATTCGCCCAGTTGTGTACGAGTGTGGATCACCAGGAGCTTTGCCATACGAAATACCATCGGTTTCGTATTCCTCATCTAAAATTGCCTCTACGGCATCGCGTTCGACTCGCAACGCACAAATAAGAGCTATCTCGAAGTCAAGGCGCGTAGACGGGCGGGGTCGTTGTGCCATGCTCCTAGGGCGTCAAGTCAAGAGAATTCGAGGTTCTCGATCCGACATTCTGCAGTTAACCAAAGTGAGAGTTGATTGTTACACTTAGTCAGGCATTTAAGAAGGCCGACAAATGTAAAAAAGAGATCGTTAGTCTGGCGCCAGGAGACTCAGCCTGGTCAGGTGGCCCCATGTGACTTTGTCGAGAACTCACGAAGCAGGCTTCTTTTTAGGATATATATACGTTAAGACAGAGCTCCAGTTCATTTTTTGAGTCCCCTCAAAGCTGCGGGATAATCAAAATAAACGACTCGAGATAAGTAGGGAAGTGTTTCATTCGGAGCAGATTGGACCGGATTTGTTCTTCCAGCTACCCTACCTACCCCGCACGTTGGAAGGTACTAATAAGAAGCCCCATCAGAGCCCCATCAGAATAGTACTACTTACTTAGAGTATCGGTACTATCGCAAAACATTCGCTTAAATTACTTCATCTATATTTATCTTTAGTTCAGATTTTCTTAATTTATTATATGATTTTATCGCCTAGTATGCAAGAATACTTGGGGAATAGGCAGTTATTTTATATAAGTTGACTAGAGGTGGTGCATTGTCTTAAATAAAATAAACAAGTGGAAAACACAAAAATTATCACGCTCACGCCTATTATGTTTCCCCCCGTACCAATCAAGTCTCACGTATTATCTGTGGCATGAACGAAATATAGCGGTCCCCTAGAAAGGCTCTTCAGTCAGACCAGCACACAACTGACATCCATGTCGGTCATTCAGGGCTAGGTCAATCGGCAAATACAGCAAAAGCCCATGGCATTCAGCCAGACACTAATTTCAAGGGGACAGTAGGCTGATTCCCACCTCTCAGATCCGACCCATGTTTAGGCCATCCGAGAATCGGCACATACCCCTCCGCGTCGGTCAGATATACCATCCGATTTGAATCATCTTCATCCGCATAATACTCTTCCCCGTCCACAATCTGGAACTCGCGAAGGTTTGGGATTGCTCTGATTCCATGGGAGGCAAAGGTCCACGCATCATAGTATCCGTCCCCTGGCTCCTGCAGGCGATAGCCAGGCAAGGCAACAAGAGCAAACGAGAGCTGAAGGGCATGAATGACGCGGTGCCTCGAAGAATGGATACTTCCTAAGAAGCAGCAAAGGCTCATAATATCTTGGAATGCAAAAGTAATGCGGGGATATAAGGCATCGATTGCCTCGGTGTAACTTTGCGGGTGTTAGGTTGCTTTATCAAACGGGCGGGTTTAGGGAAGGTAACATACAATTTGCGGCAGGTTTTAAGCGGGCTCGTAACGCCATTGAGGGGCTGAAAGGTCCGCTTGACCAAGCAGCCTACTTTTTCCTCGTCGCACCGGGTAGATTGTAGCAGATCGTCAATGTATCGGGTGCGCAGCCGGCCATCAACGCGTTCAACATGCACCGTTGTCCCTTCGAACAACATCGGATATATCATGTCCCTCAGCTCTCGCGGGAGGTTGAAAAATATTGACTCCACCTGCGGGTCAACATTCTCTGCGGTACCGGCCTCAAGGGCGAGGAGCGCTTCTCCTCGCGGTGATAAGGGAGCGGGTAGCTCATATGGGTTTTTCCTTTGAAAGAAGCTCAACGCCCACCGATAAACGAGCATGATTTGGCCATCGAGGCGCCCGTTTTCCGGCCTCCTAAGGGTCGCCGGGAGTGACGAGAGCCAATCTGGTTCATCCATTGCTAGATCATTCTGTTATTGTTATGGCTTGGTCCGGCGGTCAGAATGAGACTCCCAGGTGAAACACGGAGTACCCCGCGACTCGGGAAATGTTTCGATAGACGCGACAAAGCTAGTCGACCTTGCTTCAGGATTACAGTCCGCAACAGAGCCCTGGCCAACCAAATATTGCTCCTACAATAAAAGACGAAGAACTTTGGTCCGATACTGAGCAATAAAGCTCTATCATCGAGAGAAGCAAGAAGCTTCCCAAAGGAGAAATTGAGTCCGGCTGAGAGACGCCAAGCCACAGCTGGCGGCTAGGCTATACCTACCCTGGCTAGACTAGGCGCTAACACAGATCATCCCAAACAAACCTCCGCTGCCCACAAAACCTTCATCTTCATTCAATATTCCCAAGGTGATGAGCTTAACTTCGTCACATTTTCCATATTGGAGTGAGCAGGTGAGCTCCCCAATTAACATGACAATTCACTCAGAGGGGTAATTTTTTTTTTTTTTTTTTTTTTTTTCAATCGGCCTTGGATACGTCTTTTTCTTCGCTTCCCCCCCTTTCCAGTCTGGGGGAGCACAGTAAGAGAGCGGAATTTCAGCGGTCGCTGGCTGGGGACAACATCATCAAATTTACCTAACAGAAGACGGCCGCCCGGACTTTTTCCAAGTACCCGAACGCTCGCCAGAGAGTGCTGCAACCACGATTTTTATATTGAACCCTTTGTCAGTTGTTCCTGAATCATGGATAAAGTTCCCATTCGGCTGAGTCATGCCATAAAAATCATGGGTGCCCTAGGGCTGGTTGACTCCGCATTCTGAAGAAGCCATCCATCCCCACCTTTGCAACAATTCCGAGGGTAATGGGGATGTCCATGGACACGGATACGGACGGGGTAGCGGAAGTAAAAAAAAAAGTTACATATAAAAGCACGTCATAACATTAGTCCCTTCTCCCATTCATCAAGTTGTTTATAGAGAATTACACCAACCTAGTACACACAATGGTGCCCCTCCGCATAGCATCTGCCTCGGGCTCAGTTACCGATCGACGTCATGGCCTTGCCCAACTGGCCAAAGATAAGAGTATCCAATTTATTGTCGGGGACTGGATGTCTGAGTACAATATGACTACCCGCGGGGGTGCAAAGTCACAAAAAAGCAGCGAGAAAGCCGATGACCTTTCGTCGGGGGAATTTGAGACCTCTTTTGTTGAGTCCATCGAACCTGCGCTAGTTGATCTAGCGGCGCAAAAGATCAAGGTTGCTGTGAATGCAGGTGCTAGTGACACCCAACGGCTGCACGGCCTACTCGTCCAGATGATTCAGGAGAAAGGACTGGACCTGAAAGTTGCTTGGATCGAAGGTGATGAGATCACTGATACATTGCAGCAAGCAATAAATTCGGGAGTTGATTTTACGAATCTAACAACCGGTAAGCCTTGACGTGTATCAAAGTTACTTTATATTTATGTTCGATCTAACTGCTCGAATAGGCCAAAAACTGTCTGAATGGGACTTCACCCCGATCTACGCCCAGTGCTACCTGGGAGCCTGGGGTATCGTCGAAGCCTTCAAGCAGGGTGCGGATATCGTCCTCTGCGGTCGTGTCACTGATGCCTCGCCAACTATTGCGTGCGCTGCGTACTACCACGGCTGGAAACGTGAGGACTACGATCAATTAGCATCTGCATTTGTCGCGGGGCATCTGATCGAGTGCTCAACCTATGTGACTGGTGGAAACTTCTCGGGTTTCAAATCGATCCTACATCAACCCTTCATCGACCTAGGATTCCCCATCGCAGAGATTGGTTCTGAGGGGCAATTAGTGGTCAGTATGCAGAATGGGTGCGACGGCATTGTCACCGTCGACACCTGCAAGGCACAACTTTTATATGAGATCCAGGGGCCGCTCTACTACAACCCGGACGTCGTCGCCATCCTAGACGAAATCGCCTTCGTCGAACTGGAGCCAAATCGAATGTACCTCCCTCCATCACTTCAAGCCACTTCCTCCCCATCTATCTTGAAAATATAACGCTAAGCACCCTCTCAATAGCCAAGTATCCAACATCCGTAGCGCCAAACCACCCCCAACCACTAAAATCGGCATCACCGCCGCCGGGGGCTACCAGGCAGAAGGACACTATTTCCTCTGCGGCCTCGACATCGAAGAGAAGGCAGAGCTACTAGAGCGCCAGGTCCGCTATCTCCTCGACGAGTCCAAGTACCACACCCTCAAGTTCCGCACCAACGGCTCCTGCCCCGTCGACCCTTCCTCCCAGGACGCAGCAACCGTAGACCTTCGCATCTTTGCCCAATCTCGCGACGAAGACGCCCTGTCAACCGCAAATTTCTTCCGCCCCTGCACGGATACTATTATGCAAAGTTACCCGGGAGCAACGTTCGGTGTTGATGCAAGACAGGCAGTACCCAAGCCTTACTACGAGTACTTTGTGACCATCCTACCACAGGATCAGATCAATCATGTCTGCCATGTCCCGTTCAAGGGGGGTCAAAAACTCACCATCCCGCCACCAACAGACACCACTCCATTTGTACGCGACCAGGTCTCATATGAGACACGCGATCCTGTTGATCTAAGCGCATTTGGACCGACGACCCGCGCTCCCCTAGGACGAGTAGTGCACGCTCGTTCCGGCGACAAGGGCTCTGATTGTAACGTGGGCTTCTTCGTTCGCCATGCAGATGAGTGGGACTGGTTGCGGTCGCAGTTGACCGTGGAGACGGTCAGGAAACTACTAGGCAAGGATGAGGAAGGGAATGCCATCTTTCGCTTTGAGTTGCCGAATATATGGGGTGAGTTCTCCACCTTGCGTCTTTTAGGTTGTATTGTACTAACTTAGTGTTTTAGCTGTGCATTTCCTCCTCAAGGATCATTTGGATAGGGGGGTCTCGTCTAGCTCAACGTATGATGTACTCGGGAAAAACATGGCGGAATATCTGCGGTGTAAGCTGGTTGATATCCCGAATAAGTTTCTAGAGAGGGGGACTATATAGGGTAGGGCAATATCTTGGTTGATGCCGCTGATCCTAGGAATTGTTCTCTTTTGGTTTGAAAACAAGTTTAGTCAATTTACTTGAAGATTGTTTCTTTTACTACACACTCACATCTTTGCGGCTTGTAACCTACCGAGAAAGCAGATACTCCCTCTGGCCTGCAGATAGTAAAGATGTGGGACATGCACCCATCCAGATATTGAAATCAGTTTACCTTCCGCCGACTACCCCAATAGTGGCCAACATTCATCATTGGCTGTTTAATGCCAATATACAAAAGTGCAGGGATTATTTACTGTATTGTAATTATCTTAATTCGTTTGTCTTTACCATCTGCAGGCCAGAGGGGGTACGTATTCAGAAACACATGCCAACCTTCTCATCCTTAGCGTAATATCCAAACAGAGCAAATCTGCCTCTCTTTTCTTTTCTTTTCTTTTTTTCTTTCTTTCTACGAATGAGTCATTTGCGGCGTATAACTATGCCCCGCGCCGCAGCTACGAGCCTCAGGGTCAACATGGGGGAGCTTTTTTCTCGCGGTGACAGAAAGAGTGCCATGCATGCATTAGTCGCACTTCGCAGAGCACACAAACCCTAGCCCCAGTGCCTCCCAGGCACTTAGCCTCCACAAGACGAGGCTGAAAGGCTAAAAACGAATATCTCGCTCGGGCGATAAGCAAGGCTATGCCTCCTTCCGTCGACACTCCCGACCAGCGGTGAACCCGGACGATGGACGGCCAATTGGTGGGGGCTGTGACCGCTCTCATTTATAGTTCGAGGCGAAGCCGTATGCAGGGGACGAATATCCCAATTTCCATGTGAGCTTTTTGTTATCGTTTGGAGAAGTCAGGCTGCCTTATGAGGCGTTTCAGTGCTTGGTTTGCCCAGCCTCAGCCTCAGACTCAGACATGGGTTTGAGCCTAGTAGGCTACCAGGCGCTGAATAAAGGCTCCGGTTGCAGGCAACCAGTGGTGGGGGGCAATACGTTGTTGGTGTTGGTTATGGGGGTAAATTCCTTATTCCTTCAGCGAGGGAGGATATTAGTCTAGAAGGGTTATCCACCTGAGTGGGAATTGTCTGTTTATTGGATTGTTGGTTCTCTTTATTCAATGAGTGGTTGGCGCAAGGATATTAATGCAGCGATTGTGAAACTCTTGTTGGGATTGCAAATTGAGCCGCTCAAAAATCGGCCTCTTGCTCATCTGCTCTCCGCCTCTTGATAATCACAAATCCGCCGGGATTATTTTTGTCACCAAGACGTTGGAGGCAATAATTCCGACAGTCCGCTTCAGTGTGAGGGCACTTTCGGGGGGCAGAACCCACAGCATCCTCTCTGACATCTCCCGTTTGTGATAAGTGAATACGATATTTTTGCACGGGAGAGTCAATGGATCACAAGTGCTGGCAATATATTACGTCCAATTGTGATCATTCACCCCGTGGGGTGATCATCACGAAACTTATTGATCGGACTTTATGGACTAGGATCAGTAGGATGACTAAAGGGGGCGAGTCATGACTTGGAGAGCCGGATTGTCCTTGATTCAACTTGTGACATTAGAGGTTATACAGTGCGAAAAATGGCTCGGCCAGCAGGGCTGGTGTTAGCAAGATTCGGCCCTTCCAGACCCTTCGTCTTTCCTCGGGATGGGGCCAGAAACTTGACTCGTGGCAAGGGCAAAATGGAACTCCTTTGATATAAAATTTCCCAGAGCAGATCATGTCGTGCCGATCTCTAAGCTCTGTTGAGCATAGCTAGCGAGCTACTCCCCATCGTGCAAGCAGTGGCAAAATAGTGGCGTCCAAACAAGAATGGTTTGAGAACATTCTCAACAAACTCTAACCGATCGAGTGCAGGGTGTGGGCATCAGGTATCCCAAGCCTCCTGCAATTTCATCCACCACCTTCTTCATCACCATCCTTCGAGACTACGCCCCCTGCCGTCCTGATTGGGTGATGGCTTCCACGTCACAATCTATCAGCAATTGGTGGCTTCCATCACAACGCCTGCTCATTAACTCTACCAGATCCTGTGCTATCTCCAAAAGATAATGGGGTAACAGGGTCTTCTCATTGAATAACCCATAGCCCCACCCGTAGACAGGTCAACTGCTATATATATAGACTTCTAAGGAATGTGTCAAATAAAGTAGTTCTCATATCCTTGTACCACTAGCATGAGTAGCGCTAGGCTAATCATTTTTTGAATCTCGCAACAAACAGTTGGGTCGTCAACCCCACCTGAGAGCGGCACTGCTCGTCTAGTGAAACAAGACAAAAGATGGAAACGTCCTTGTATATAGGAGACTGCTTATGATTGGGGTAATGAATAATTTTTTTTTCTCCTTCCTCCTTGAACATCGTTGGAATAAGGGCGGCATTGCATAGCCGAATTCACATGCAGATCAATGCAATCATACGATGATGAGCCTCGTTAGTATCGAGAAAATCCGATATGAAGCACTCTACTGCATACAACCCAACTCTTGTTCAAACAAAACCAGAGTCGATTGGGCAGTGATGAGCTGTAGTCCACCGAATTTGGTAATGCTGACAGTTGAGAGATTTTTTTGGTGTTCTGTTTTTGATCGTGTATTGGACCAATACTGTGCCATGCCGATTCAAGCCCCCATGTGAAAATAACCAGGAAATAATAGAAACTCCAAATTCTTGATTTCTCAACACGGCCAGCAACTGAGCAACACCCCGAGTACCCATGCCTGTCAATAATGGGATCCGATTGGAATGGTAGGGAGCGAATGCGAGGTCCAGGTTGAGGTCAGGAAAGGATCCATGCAAAAACACATGACCCCTCTAGGTCAAGTGACAACATTTCCTCCGGCTTTTCCCTCTGTCCTCTGCCACTCCTCTCTCACTGGCATCTCCATTATTGCCAGTCGGAAATATTATTACAGTAGGACAGATAATTTCTTCCTTCGTCCCTCTTCTCAAGGTCAGCCAACAGGGATGTCCATGCACGATGACGGATGCGCTGCGGCATCAAACCCAGGTTTTCTCACTCAGCAACCAGTAGAGCGGCTGGCTCCGCAATTTTTTGTTGTTCAGGAAAAATGAGCGCTAATTGGTATTCCGGAGCCACGGCCTTATCGTCGAATTTTCAATACACTCGCACTCGGGGTACTATTTGAGACAGCGGGAACGAGGCCGAATCCCGAGCAGGAGCCTGAGGGGGTTGGTGATTCTTTTGGTACTGGTGGAGTGATATTGGGTGGACGAGCCCGATTGTTTCCTCTCCACCGCGCCAACCCGGAGATACGGATACGGGAACCACTCAGCTTTCCAAACTTACCCACTGCTAGAAGTTTCTTTGCAGCGCGGGATGGAAATGAAGGGATAGGAGCAAAAAAAAGGGGGGGAAGAATTGATGGGAAAGTTGATCATGTTCAAGGCCAGGGAAAGTGATCTACAACCGTTACACAAACTCACGCCAGATTTGCGATCGTGGTCACGTTGTACTCAGATCTGTTGGATGACTGACCAAAACACAGAGAAAAGGCCATTGATGAATAATCTTTCACCACACTGGACAACACATTTGTTGTACCCTTGGTTTCAATGTCCGTTGATTCCGACCGCCATTATTTCACTTCCTCACTCGCCTGACTGGAAGAGGATAAAGGGGCTAAAAAAAAAAAAAAAAAAAAAAAAAAAGACAGAACGGTCCGGTCAGTGTTCCAGAAACATTGAATGGGGCTTTGGTGTGACGGTTTGGACCCAAGATCCAGACTCTAATGGTACAACGCTGCTGCCTCATCAATTCGAAACCGCAGCGGCGACATGAACGTCGGTTGTTCGCGACAGTGGATCTGACTACAAGTGTTTTTATTATTCCATTACCAACATCCAACGTGTGGTGTCCGCAATTGTGCATAATAATGAGGCTATGAGGTAGGTTTCTGGCGAGGCTTGGGGTGCCCTGAAGGCATCTTGGAAGTAAATTCAATCTACCAAAGAAATATGTCTCTGCAGGTCATCATCCAGGCGATCAAAATATGACATGAGATTAGTGGGATTACTCAAAGCAGGAGACAAACGAAGAAATTGATTTTCCTTTCCGGGCTCTTTTTGTCAGATTCTCTCTTCTCCTTCTGAGAAAAGGGAAAAAGAACAAGAGAAAAAAAAATAACTGCTGGCCCGGGGCCCGAAAATCTGGGCCTTGGATCAATCGGACAACCCAATGGTGAAGGATATTTTTTTCTTTTCTTTTTGTCTTTTTTATCCATCTCTAATGCACTCTTCCCACAGGCTTCCACGGATAGGGACACACCGATGACCACCCGAAGACCAATAAACTAACAAACAATCGAATTTTGCTCGCCAAGGGAGGGCAAGGCAGTCGGTGATGCCCAGGACCCGACAGGACTGACATCTTTCCGCTTTGCCAGAACTCTTGACTCTTTGGGTTTGTTTGACTTTATCGTAGTGGACTTTGATTATTGTTACCTACTCTATATGAGGTACTTTATATCGTCGTCGTAAGACTAATAATATGAGAGAGCAACTGTTGGCCCAGACCACTACCAAATCATGAGTGATGGTTATTCCTCCCATTCTTCTCCCAGCGCTGTTATTGCTCCAAAACATTGAAGCGGGCTCCATCTGGGTCTTCCCCCCGTCCCGTGCCCGCTGGATGGCATGGAGCCCAAAAAATTAATCACCCTGCCTGCCACTCTCGTATAATGCACATCATTATTATTCTTATTATTGAAATTATTGATTTCTTAATTCTTATATATTTTTTTTTTAAAAAAAAAATAATTGTATTTATTATCATTGCATTGAGTAACTATATTACTTATTAACATATCGTTGCCGCTTCGCTCCTCGATCCCCAACCGAAGAGTGTTTCAAAAGGATCTCCATCGTGGATATAAATCCCACAAGCCTTCCTCGCGTTGTCCCCCTAAATTGGCGTAGTAAATTCTCAATACCAATTTTTTTTTTCCTTTTTTCCCCTTCAGTTCTTTTCTTATGATATCTCATCACTTTTTCTCTTCTTGTCATTCCTTTGGACCTCTTTGTCTGATCTTCAACTCCTCCTTTCTTCCGCACCGCCCCTGTTGCCCGTGGCGCAGACCAACCCAACGGCGCTAGTACCTTAACGGCCTCTTGACCAGCACCTTTAGTCTGCGATCCTTTTCCTTGCTTGTCTCGCTGCAAGACAACCGTCTCAAGTCTTTGACGTAATTGTCGTGTGGCTTGCTCAGGGATTGGGGCATTTGATCTTTTCTTTTTCCTATTCTATTTTTCGACTTCCCTTTTTTTCCCCATTTACCCTTTTTTTTTTTTTTTTTACTTTTGAACTATCTTCTATCCCTCCGATCTTTTTCTCTTCTTCTTTCTCTTCTCTCTCTCTCTTTTTGATTTATTTGCGATTTTTTAGAACCAGGATCTCAACCTGAAAAAAAATTTATCCCTTGAAGGGAACGGAACCTGTTATCCTGTTTACTCTTTCTTTTCTTCGACTTGGATCGTGGTCACCAGACCTTCCGGCAAATTATCTCCCCCGCGGCTTCCTTTTGCCTTCCAGAACAAAAACAGCCACCGCTCACCAGCCACAATGTTCTCTTGCGCTAACTACCCACGCGGTTGTCGTGGCCGTGTCAACACTTCAGGTGGAAAATGCCGTGACTGTGTGGTATGTCGTCAATTCTTGCTTCTGAGCTTGCAATCGAGAAGGGAAATGAATACTAACCGTGAAATTCACACGGTCAGACACTGAACCTACGCCGACCGACGAGCTCATCATCTCCTTTTGCCCAGCCTCGAGACTATCGCCGAGCACTCCCATCTGAGATTTTAAATGACTCGCCATATCGAGCAATAGCCCGGGAGCTCGCATAAGGACTCTTCACACTCTCCTAAAGGAAGTAAAAAAAATAAATAAAGAAAAAAAAAATCATTCGATATCGAACATGAGGAAGAAATGCAAACGCACAAGGGAGGACCTCCGAGGTTTCGACTGGATTGAAAATAGTTCCGCAGGCTGGGACAGTCCCAGGGAGCCCCCTTGACGCTTTTTCTCACTCGCCGTTCTACTCTACGTCATTTTATTTTCCTACCATATATCCAAACCGAAACTCGGTTACGATGCATTTTTGGGAGTTTATTTTAATCATCGGATTCATACACCATACCATATCATGTGAGGGCGGCTTTTGTCAATTTGTACAGACTCCCGCCGTTTGGGACTGTATTTCTTTCTTTTCCTCTCCTACTACATACTTTTTGTAAATTCTGGCACTAGAGTTGGCTTCTTTCCCTCCTCTTTCGCTTCATTTTCATTTCCACCACTCTTTTTTTTTTTTTTTCCTTGATTCCTCCACCTTTTAAAGCAAAAATTTGTTTACTTTCCACGGATATGAACCGGTGGGAATAGAACACAAATCATGAACTCTGCTGCTGGCGGGCAGTGGCGCAGGTGGATGTCTGCTTTCATCTAAATTTTCTTTTGCTCTTTTGAGTCTTGTTCCATTCATGATATAACTATGATCATGGATTTGTCCGCTAAATTGTTTTTGATATCCTAAGGCTGATCTATATCCTTGTGCAATTATTGATTTCCAGTATTATAGTATCTCAATGTCTATCACCATATTGTACTCGAGAGGGCCTTGCGGCCCCCGTCTTTCGCACATCTTTTCAAAGTCGTAAATTTTGACACATGGCTAACGTGCGACGGTAGCTCGCGCCAACCGGCGCGGAATTCTAATGAACCTGAGCGGTTTCTCTCATTCATCGGCGTTGATTCACTTTCAATCTACCTACTTTCATTTGTTTACACAACGCCGCCTCCCAAAAGCTGACGACACACCCATTGGGCGGTTTTCGTGTGAAGACTCCAGTATCGTTCATCCTCCACTTCACCACCCCATTCCGGGTCCTGGCCCGATACTCGCCCAAGAGCTTCGAATACCACAAGCTGGTCCCTCATGTGCTGATCCACGCAAGGCTGGTGTCCAACACGTCCTGGCATATCCTTCTGTAGACGAGGGTCGTACAATTCTTGGATAAACCCATCAACGCAGACCCCTACAAGATCTCTGGCCGTGCTGAAAATATCATCCCGCCCTTTATTACCGGCTCCTTCTCCCCCTCTTTGGGATCCAAACAGCGCATCATGGCCGATTTTCAACCCGTTCACCATGTGGGCCACGATAAGAACATAAAGGTATGATGGGTGGTGAGTAGCCTCCGTGGTGTGCGTGTTAATTGGCACGATGGGCTCATCGTCATCGTCGAGGTCCGGCGTGATCATCGAGTCGGCAGAAGGCGCAGGTATACTGAAAATAGATGTTGGGAGTTTCTTTAGTTGCTTGCGAAGGCTTCGACGGATTTCTCTCTCCATGAATTCGCGGACGGATCCCGAGCTTCCCGACTGACCATCGAAATCATCCTGGCCCGAATACTGAACATCTCGTCTCGCAAAACTCGACTTTCGATGATCTTTTTTCCCCTTTTTGTTCCCTCGTCGTCCTCCGCTTGAGCTTTGTAGGAACGGGTTATCAGGGGCCAGAATGGTGACGTCTATTCTGGAAACAGCGCCCCGTCGATAACGATTCAGGTTGATCGCGGGAAATTGATACTTCGAGCTTCGGTTTCTGCAGTTATCACTGCAGTCCTTTTGCAAAGTATCCACAAGGAAAGTCACTTTCCCCAGGTTCGACGGGCCAAATGACCAGCCCCTTGTTTCCAGTTCCAGGGAAAGACGCGGGAGGCCCAGTAGCGTAAAGTTTGGAATCAACACTTGCTGCACATAATCATACGTTGGTGAAAACGAGACATTGGTTCCACCCGTAATACTCAGTCGAATTGGCTCTGTGGGCTCGGAAGAAAGCGACCCGGCGTGGAGAAGGTAGGGATAAAGTGCCTGGAAGACAAGAAAAACAGACCCAGCCGTTGGTAGTCGGATGTTTATATCTGGGCCAATCCGGGTGCTCTCTTCTTGCCGACCGGTGTTTGTCGACCCAATTTGGGAGGGAGGGTGAAGTATTAACCATGACGAGTGTACTCGGTCTCCTTTTACAGCACTCCCACTCATGTCAACCAGTGATTTTATGGCAGCGAGGTGGGAGTTTTTCAAGCCTTTTTTCCCTGTTCGATTACCTCGAATATGATCAACCGTTATTGGCTTGCCAGTGAGGACTGATAGAACGACTGCGATTCGAACTAATTGGCCTCCACCTTCCAGGGTTCGACCGTCCAAGCTGATGGGTGATCTGCTGGCGGGGGCTTCGTTTTCCGATTGCTCGCGCGCCATGGCTGACAACAATCCGGATTTAAAACGGTGGTCGAGAATCGATTTAAAATGGGTGTAATATGGGCAAGAGATTAGGAGTTCCCCTCAAAGGTTCTTACGGGTTTTTTTTTTCAATTTCGACAGGGGGCATGAGCTCTAAAATATTTCTTCTCATCCATCGTATTTTTTCAGGCCTGACATCGGCTGGAGGGATTGCTCGGCCAATGACTCACAGCTGAACAGTCACAACGAGGCTGTAACAACAAACCCCAGGTTTTTTAGCGAATAATGTTCGCGGAAATACTAGTGGATCTCTTTGATGACATTCCTATCTAAATTATTGAGTCAGCACATCCATGAAGATCAAAGAGAGGATTTCCTCGGTTTCTCGAAGTATGGCACTCATCGAGATTCAGTGGGGAAGCTGCGTCCAAACAACTACCAGGTTTGAGAAGTCTCGCCTCGTTCTTTCCCTTTTTCTAACCACCAACAAACAATGCCTTGCTCTGGTGGCCGCCTTTTTGTAGCGGAATGGATGGCATCATGTCTCAACCAACTGAAACTCATCTATCAAGCATCCATTCTCAGCATCCACTGCAGATTTATAGAGTATACTCAGATTCTCCAGTATGAGCTCCAGCGATCGCTTGCACAGATCAAAGTCCACCAGAACCATTCGAAGGGGCAATGACTATTCCCGCCCAACTGAGCCTTTTGACCCGGGAATCGCTCGACTTCATGCGACAACGGCCGCATCCCTCGCAATGTCGCGCTCCTCCATGGATCGCAGCTCCACCCTTTCCGAGGGCTCCTATGGACGGGTGGGAGGACCTCATAACTTGGCCGTTCCCCAGCGAAAACATCGGGTTGCAAAACCTATCTATACTCCTGATGATCCATCTAGGGCGGGTGAATCACCAACCTATCAACCGAGCCTGGTTTTGGCGGATTCACCTAATGACAGCCAGAACCGATCAGCAGCTCTACCGTCGATCAGTGAGTTTGGAGGGCTTGAAAATCGAATTGCATCTCTGCCGTCCTCCTATCGTCGACTGCGCAAAACACGGTCAATGTTCTCGGCAAGACAGCGCACTTCACATACATCCCATGGATCTCCTGTCTCGGAGTATGCCCCTCCTACTATGAGAAGCGTAATGGCATCCGAAACCCCAAAATCATATCGGTCATTGAGACGATCTATCTCCTTCTTGAGGGGAGACCCAAAACCGTCGAGCACTCTACGACATGCAAAAAGCCATGACGCAGCAATACAACTGGCACGCCGTCAGTACCAGCAAAACGTTGCAGATCACGCCGTCCCACCGCTACCTCCATTGCCCAAGTTAAGAACTAGAAGGGAGCATAAGCCGTTTAGGAAAACTTTCCGTGCCACCAGTGCTTCTACAAAAGCAACAAACAGCCCATCTCCCGTACCTGATAAATTCAAAGACACATCTTCTCAGGGGAAAGCAAGATCCTTTTCACATTCCCTCAAGAAAGGCATCAAACGAGTGTTGGGGCTATCGAGATCTCTTCCTAACCAGGAACGAGTAGAAACATCGCTCCCTCCTCTTCCGGTCCTGAGCAACGATGCTGCTATAACAAGTTCCAGAGAAAGCAATTATCATTCGGAAGACCGCGCTTGCTATCAAGACTCTAACCACGGAGATAGTCCAATAGGCTTATGTCGGCAGTCAACCGTAAGAAAAAGGCAAAGCTGTGAGAGTCTCGCCACGACCCGCTCCCGGGTAACGAGTTGGGCGGATTCGACGGCAACTAACACGATCGCAACGCCTAAAACAGGGGGCCAAAGGTTATCTATTATTGATGAGCAATATGGTCCACACCAAATCCACCCTGAGAGCGTAGACCCGTCCGGTAGAACTGCGCTACGACGTGATGAGCCGATCGACAGTCACCGTTTATTCTCCGCCCTGATGAAACGAATTGGAAGAGGTAATACCCCGAGCCCTGACGAAGATATACTCCTCGGTAGAGTGAATGAACATCGCGCTGTCCGTGCTCATGTACCATCAAATTTAGAGCGCAGCAGGCAGATTATTCGGCAGATTCCCAGTACTGAATCTGTATCCTCTCGGTACTCATTTGCCACCGCCCATGTTGGCTCTATTACCCCCCAACGGCATGCACAGGATGTCGAGCAACAGGCTCACATTTTCCACGTTTCCAGAAAATATGGTGCCGGGGGTTCAGCAGATCATACTTCTGAAGCCGATTCAAAGATCGCAATAGTTCGCCAATCGGAATCGGAGCCCGACTCACCCAGCGTCTATTCGCGAATAACTGGTGGTGGAACTTCGCCTAAGCTTCAACCCTCCTCCAATTCGCCTGAGGCGGAAGAAGAGCTGGGAGTGGCAACTATTTTTGCCTCTGAAAGAACGGCATATAGTTCACCCAAAAGAGCCTCAAGTTCAGATTGGCAACATTGGATGGATTCTCAGATGGAAAGAATTGAAAACCTCACGCCTACGAAACATCATTATCGGGAAGATGCTCAGATTCAGGATGAGTGTGATCGGAATTTCCCAGCTCCCATCACATCTCGAAAGATAGAGGCGGACAGTAGGGCCGGAGACTTGGGACATATCACGCTTGAGAGACCAGCCCACAGAATATCGACGAGCAGTAATTTCTCCCGTCCATTTAGCCGCTCTTCGAGTGTCCGCACAATTATCATAGGTCCACAGGATCAATCTATCAGCACACCCTTAACTTCCAACTTGACTTCAACCCCCCAACCCTTGTCTCAGTACCCTATCGGGCAGGAATATCCCCCGAGTTCAACATATACTCGGGATGGCCTCTCCAAAATGTCACCTATGCAATCGAGATCTGGTAATAAACTCCGAGCACTTGAGTCACCCACCCCTAAAAGGGACATGGAAGGTTCTGCAAGGATGTATATTGGGGCCCATGAACAATTATCTACCAAATGGTCACCAGTTTCTCAGGATGGAAAAGCAATCCAGCTCCGAAATGCTCGCACCCAGCGGGATAACAGAAGGGCAAACAATGAGAATTCAAAGTTGGAGAGGAACCAGTACATTAAGACCCAAATGTCGAGCAAAAACATGGTAGATATGTTTTTGAACAGTCGACGCCGCCAAACGGGTACAGAAATATCGGACGGATCCTCTGAAAGGGCATTTCTCTAAAACACATGAGAACATCACTAGGCGAGAAACTAAGTTCTCCAAGGGCTGGTATATTTCACTCATTTCTATTTGGCTCTATCAAATACTACCACCTGATGGATCGAGGATTGTCATCTGCTGAACGACTAGCATAGTGAAAATCAGCATCCTACGTCTTAATGTAAGTATCTATAGCGAATGGGAACAGGAATGTGCCATTCTGTAGCGTGTTAAATTATTTTTTCGGCGTAGGGATGAATCAAGGCAAGAGACTTTTCACACCCAACACACACCATCCAAAATGGCATTTCGCCATATATGAAAAAAAGCGTATATGAGAAAAGAACCAGGCATCACCTGCTCCCACTATTCCACATAATTGGCCGGAAAACTCCCCTTGACGCCGCGAAGTTCGCCCTCCCACCAATCATCCGTACTATCGGTTTTCTCTAGAACACGGATCCGGTCTCCTTCCCGAAACGCTAGGTCACCTGCGCTCTGGCCCCCAAAATCGTAGAGAGCCGTCACATACGTCGCAACATTACCCGAAGAAGCTCGTGGTTTGGGAGGGGGCGGAGGCTTTTTCTTCCCGGCTAGGATAGCGCCGTAGTCCGGAGAGGTCCCTATATTGCTTCCCGGCGATTGGATCTGAGAGTGCGATTGGTGGTTACGACTAAAGTAATCGGTTCGAGCGGCGATGGCAGAAAGCCCGGCGGAAGAAGCAGACCCAAGAGGATTTTCGTTTGGAGAAGAGGTTGAGGTCCGCGGAGTGGCATAGGGAGATGGAACAGTAAGAGTGGAGGATTCAGATGAAGTCGGTGGATCGTTAAGACGTGGTTTCGTATCGTAGGACGGCGCTGGGGGACCTGCGGAGGGTGCCGTAAGACGATATTTTACGGAAGGGGGGCTGGTGCCTGTGCTGGTGTCGCCGTTGCTGCTGGCGCGGCTACTAGGGATTCGAGGGCGATGAGAGCTGATCCCGTTCGTCAGACGGCCGCTAAGGAGAGAACTACTATTTCTGTGATCGTTGCTCGGTTGGGAGGATAGTCGGACGGCTTTGCCGTTGGCGATACAAGTAAAGCTTTCGATCTCTTGTTGGACTGGTGAATGGGCCTGCTCCCATTCGGAGATGGTCTGGTCCATCTCCGGAGGCGTGGATGAAAACTGTGCTTCGTTACAGTAGTTATAGATTACGGTGTAGTAGTTGGCCAGAAGGTTGTTCTGGATTTCTATCTGGGCGGCGAGTAATCGGGGCAACATAGAAAATATAGCCGTCACCAGTGGAGGGAGATGTTGACGGAGGTGCTCATCTGCGGCATGATAGTCCTATGATTGGAGATTAGGTACATTGTGTGGGGGAATAGGGCCAGGTCCGCTCTACCTCTGTCGCTTTAGCAAGGTCATCCTCGGCCTTGGAGAGATTGGAGTTATCCCGATCCGACCGCTTGGCCTTTTTGTTATAGCTGTCGAATCGACTCTGGTAGCGCTCGTAGTCCAACTGGAGGAAGACCATTCTGCGTCAGTCAAAATATGCGAGGAAGGAAAGGCTAGATTGATGCGCATCCAGAGTATTCATGTCACAAATGATAGGGTCACTTTGCAGACCTTTCGATCCTCCCGCTTTTTGATGGTCTTCTTTACGGGAAGTAGACAATCTCGAGCCTGCAAAACAGGCATTATCATCCGGTCATCTACCGAGCTGAGATCCTGAGATAACTCTTTTCGTAGATCCTCGTATTCCTCCCGTAGCCTTGTTGTCCTAGCCATTGTTGCTTCAGGTGTAGGAACCGGCTGGTGGATAGTGGGTGCATCCGAAGAACCCACGATGGGAGAGTATAGTCCTTCAAACTCGGTAAGCACCCGATCTTGGTGGGTCAAAAGTGCGGACCATCCCTCGCGCCAGGCTTTGGTATCCTCAATAAGCTACCAGGGTATTGGCAAGTAAATCAGCAGGGTCCATTTCAGGAGAAGATACCAACATGCGATGTGGCGTGATGAGTGAAGACATCGAGGAGAGGTGTATCATGGAGCAAGACTAACTCTGCCTAGAATCTTATCGGCTTCATCGAAATCTTTGAGCAAGATTGCCACCTGACTATCATCGGCCGATCTCTTCATAAATTTTCCAAATTGCCTTTGTACGGACTGCATGTTGCCGTGTTTACCTCCTCCTTCGAGCCAACCAAAAGGGGAACCGGAGGGGAAAAGCGCTGCGGAGGCGGTAGGAAGAAAGCTACAGAAGGATAGGATCAAGCATCGGGATTAGCTATTCGTAGGACCGGCTCAACGGAAGGAGTCAAATCAGAAAGAGGTGAGGGAGGGAAAGGGAGGAACGTAGGAAATCAGGAGTCCAAAGAGAGACCAGAATTTGAGGATGACGCAGCCAACATTTTGTCCTTCCTCTCAAGCGCGTTTCAGCCTGCATCTGGACCACCGCCACAAGGCTTTTTTTGAGACCTGTGATCGTCGGAGGCTACTACGACCGAGTTCATAGTGGAATGGAGGGAAGAACCATGTTGATCACCGTCCCTCCATCGTCTGATTGTATGATCAGGCTCACAATCACAATCGGATCCAACTCCCATGCTCGACAGGCCCTCGCCGTTGGTGTGCGGCCAGGCTGACATCCCCCGCACCATCTCCACGTCTATATTTTTGTAACATTTTCTTTCCTTACAAAAAAAACAAAAAGAACAATAATAATAATAATTAATTTAATTAAAAAAGTAGGAACTGAATCCAATTCAACAAACTCTCATAGCTATTTGCTTTTTTCGTCCCTTGGTTGAAGAGTCCAGAGCTCCCATGGTCAATGGTGGATCAAACCCAAGAAACTATACGTAGGACCATCCACCCTTTGTCAGCCAACGGGGAGATGGAGAATAATATGACGTGGAATCACGTAGTTGATCACCTCCCGTGATAATTATGATTTGTGTGAGAGAACATCGACCTTCTCTAAGACGGAAATTAATGATATAATTACTCATTTTTACCCACTTGAAGGTCTTGGATATAAAGCTGGAATTTGGGATGAGATGGTTTTTGAGGGATGGTTCGAGGTTTATATTTAGCCTGAGGCTGCCACGCGCCCAAAGCAGTAAAGTTTGTATCTATCCACGGTTGCCTGGAGGCCTGAGGATCCGATAAGCCTTTTTGGGACGCGATTTTTGTGCCTCTGCTTCTTGTCTTTGCGTGTCCGTTTTGTTTCCCCTCATGACTTATCGCCTTCATCGACAGTCTTCTCGCCATTCCTCCCTCGACCAAATGGTACACCAGCTGGGGGTCTCCGCTCTCGGACCCTCCGTTCATTCACCATGTCTACCCCTTTGTCCTCAACAGTGCCTCCTCGCTCCTCCATCCTAACCGTTCCCGCGACCCAAAATACGGCCCCGGTCATCAAGTTCCGATGCTTGTACACCCACGACATGCGGCGCAAGGCAAAGCGCTGGCAGGATGGCTTCCTCCGATATCACACGTTCAACAAGCGAGTAATGGTCTTCGATATTAACGGTTACTTTATCGGAGATCTTCATTGGCGGCAGGATGAGGGGATCCAGGACGGAGATGAGCTGGAATTGGACAAAGGCGTTCTAATCCAGGTCTGTGAGCCCATGGAAAGGACGGAAACTGATCTATCGTCTCTGTACAACAACAAAAACAAAAGCCAAGTGTCGCCGTCGCGTCGGGGAGAGCCTCCTGCATCCTCTATTCGCTCATCCGCGGCCCTTCGATCTTCCATATCCTCACAACAACCTCCCCGCTCGTTGAATGACCTGCTAGGCATCAAGAGGACATCTACAACCCAGTTACTCTCACCTTACGAAGAGCGTCAAAAACAAAGGCAGAATGCGGGTAGCCAGCAGGTGTCACAACGCCCCACGAAGCGTCAAAGGGCCGCATCACCGGACGGTGCCAGCAGCCCCCACGAGTCCCTATCAACAATCATCGATCTCTTAAGCTCACCCCCCGCAGAAGAAATCACTCCCGCCTATATACCTACCACATCTCGAGTACCAGGGTTTCAAAAAGATCCACCATCAAGACCTCCGACAGTACCATCGGTGCTATCAGCCCCTTCATCAAGAGACAGCACTGGATCCCAAAAACCTAGCAACCCCCCTAATTCCACAACCAAGATCCCGCCCGTTCCACCGAATTCATTACCAAACAATTCCGGCACAGAAGCCACAGTCAATACGCTTCGCTTATCAGCTAGCCAGCCCAGGAGGAAACTCATGTATCAACCGTCGGTACCCCGCCGGACACCCACAGATGCATTGACAGGAACAACAGCGCGGCCATCACAGACCCAGCCCCAGTCAGTGTGTTGTACCTTAGAGCCAAATATATTTACTAACCGTCCCAGGGGGGTAAAAGGCGCAAGTCATCGGACAGGAGTGGCTAGCGGGCCCTCCTCTGATTCCACCATAATCATCCTAGATGAACTAGATGATGATCTGATGCTGGACCAGCCACAGCCACCCGGTCCTATCAAGAATCAAGAGGAAGCGCCTCCGACAGATCGCCCCCGGGAAATTTCTACCGGAACAATAAATTCAATCCGCGCAAACACAAGGCAGAGCAGCGCTACGGTCAACCATCAACATCCCCCATCCAACGACGGCATAAGCGATCCACCCCAGATGCAGTCAAAACCGGCTGCACCAACCAACCCTCCACCTCCAAAACAACCAATTCTATCTTTATCCTCAAAAAATATAGGCTATACTGACAAGCCTCCAATAAAGTCCCGCTCATTGGGGCTCCGCAAATCATATTCAGACCCTTCGACTATCAACAACATTCACACCAGACCGTTATCGTCCTACGCAAGCCCTCTCAACCCTTCTGCCGCCCAAAGTTCGGTACATGGGCAGGGGCCCTGGACACCAGAGGCGCTAGATTTATTTGACTTTTGGCCTCCGGGACGGCCGAAACCGAGCTAGTTATTACGTACACGCAAAGAGGGCACGTGTCTGCTGGCAGAGTTACCTTCTTAGTTCCCAAGTATTTGCGTTCAATGACCAAAGCCACCATCAGCAATAGACTAGTTTTCCATGTTTGATATTCCCTTCTTCGAAGATCTTTAAAACTATCAAAAAATGGCCCCCTCGCAGTATAACTGTATTCATGAGTCTCGGGATTTCAAAGGAGGGCCTGCCCCTCCCCCCTTTGATATATCATATAATAAATGCGTATGTATATAGAATCTTAAACCTAATAAAACATGCAAACCCACAAACTTATTCAAACAAAAACGCCGAAAAAAATCCCAGCAGTGACCTATGCACTCTTCTTCACCAGAACCCCCGCAATGTACGGAATCGGCGTCCTAGAAAACCACGGCTCCAAATCTACAGACTCCCAACCACCATCATTCTCCGCGACCTTGCGCAAGACCCGCTCTGTATCCCGATTCAAGCAGCAATCCCCCATAACCCACTTCCATGCCAAACAATGGTAAACCCCCTGCAACAACCTCGCAACAATAGACCCCTTCGGCGTCCGCCACGGATTAACCACATGCTCCACAACGAGCAACTTGCCCCCCGGCTTCAGCAGCGCATAGAGCTCTCCCACCGTCCTCTCCATCTCCGGTACGGAGCAAAGCACGCGCACACAAACAATCGTATCGAATACACTGCCCAGTGGGGAAACAGTAAGCCCCTCTCGTTGCAGAGCAGGCACTAATTCGGTCGCAACAACACTAGAGGGCACAATGTGATATCTCTCACTCAACCCCTCGGAGATAGCCCGGTTGCGAAGCTCCGCGTGTAAACCCAGACACGGCTCCGCGCCGTAAATGGCTTTGATCGCCGGGGAGCGGAGAAGGTGCATCTGCGTGCCCGTCCCCGGCCCTACGTCGAGGACTATCCCCGAAGCTTGGGCTAGAATTGGCGGGATTAAGTCTGCGGAGCCTTGGACTTGCGGCTGGACAACAGATATCAATTGATCTGTCTCGGCTTCTGTTGTTGGTGTGGCATCTTCACGGTTTGCTATTCTTGATCATTAGGGCTGAGATATCACAGTATGGGGATTTCCTTTTTCTTGAAGATAAAAATTAGGGTGTACACACAGCTAAATGCAACCCAGAATTTGCCAAACGCCTCATCGCGCAATTGCCTAGAGCGCAGAAACGGGGCGAGAACCTGGCCGCGGTGAAAAACAGCTTCCAGGTTGGTGTCTACATAATCTAGTCATAAGGTTAGCAATTATAAAGGAGTAAAAAATAAAGAGAAAAACCAAAAGAGCGTCACGAAGCAGGTGCTACGGGCCCCAGACCGTAGAGAGTAGACAGTATGTATAAAATAGAACTTGTCTGGGGAGATCACTTACAAGACATAGCTTTGGCCAGGATATACCCAGGCTCAATAAGAGCTTGGAGCCATTGCACCGTGGATGGTTCATTCATAGACGCCATCCTGCGAGAATGACAATTGAGGGTTGTAACTAAGTATATGCGAGAGTGCGGAGAAGGAGAGGGAGAGCAACAGGAGGAGAGATCTAGACACCGCTGCGTGTGGGGGGGCCTGACTAATCCGGTAATGAAAATCACTTGACCTATCTCTCCGATTATCTCCCCGACGATCGCCAAATCCGGCATTCGCCCCTACAAGAATATGAGTACTCAAACCTACGATGGGCAAGCAGTGGCTCTCCGACGGTTATTGATGTTGATGCCCGAGACATTAGATAATGATGAAAGTGTCAGGGGCCGGTGCGAACGCTCCGACCCTTCATTAACTAGTACAACCATGCGCTCACTGCTTGATCACCACATCTACAAAGGACAGTATCTTCCAAAATCTCAATTTTTCTCAATCCATAATGGTGCCTAAATACATTTCCCGGCAAGAAAAACAACGAAATCAAGAAAAAAAATCAGACAACCAACAACATGGTAATTAAAACCACGATAATCAGTCAATGTCCACTGTCGTTACAGATCGAGCTCAATAGCAGGGCCAGAGCAAGGAAGATCAAAAATACAAGGGGCGGGATGCGGGTAGAAATCGCAGGGCACGCTGGTGCAAATAGGAGATGATGTGTGGGCAGCTTAAACGAGTGAGTGGCCCAAGTTCAAGTACATGTCACAGTGACAATGAGTATCAACAAAGGAAATGAAGAAAATAAATAGTTCATGCATAAAAATAGAAAGAATGACAGGAAAATAACTAGGCACCAGAGTCGAGAGAAATGGCAAAATGAAAGTATCAAAACCTAGAATTAACATGCAGATATGCAGGTGGAGGAGAATTGCGGCGATTAGGAAGGTACTAGGAAGCTAGAGGCGGCCGCCCAGCAGAACGATATAAGGAGGTTATAATCTGGTGACGTGAACCCGAATATAAAGCGGCAATGTTCAATGGAGACAATGATGCAAATAATGCACAGAACACACGTAAGAAATTTTAATACGTCCTGGCCGGCCAAGAGCGTCCAATACATCACTTAGTGGTGGGAGTGAATCTGGTTAACCCGAGGGCTGTAACGACTCATCCTCGAGAGTGAGCCGACGTCATGCTTGCCATCACAGCAGGCCCGAACGTTTTCTAGCCGATCAGTGTCCTGTTCTTGCCTGTCCATCATTTGCCGTAGGTCTTCCTCGCTATCATGGTGAACACTGCCCTCGTTAACGCTGGAAGTGGCATAACCTGGGCCTTTGCGCCCAAACGATCCCTTAATCGTAGAGTTAAAAATGGTACTAAGTCGGGATGTCGAGCTGTATCGAGCCTGGTCGGAATACTGTGAGGGTGTACTAAGAGCTGGGGAAACGCGGCCAGGGGTCACACTATGACGCAGAGACATTGCTGAGCCCGACCGCTGTTTGGGGGCATTCCTGCTCGTGCGGGTCTGTGACGAAGAAACTGACATACGTGCGGTTTGGCGGGATCGAGAGCGAAATCCGGGGTTGAACTCGTCAATATCCGCTAGAGTGATGTTTTCTTGGTCTTCGTCCTCGGGACCGTTTCGTAGGAGTAGATATGAGAGTGCGTTGAACCATGTATCATGCCTTTGACTCGTAGTCGCGGTAAACCGGATCCTACGACCCGGGCTGAGCACTTCTAAGCTCTTGCAGTGAAGGCCTGGAGGATAAGGGTTGTCATCTGCGACAACTCTAACGGCCTCAATGGAGACACTCTTCGTTCGAAGTTCACTCTTCCCAGCCGTCTGTGGATCTTGCTCACTCCAGTAGAGAGTACGTGTATAGGGGTGAACCCAGAAGTACCGACGATGCCTAGTGTTGGATATTTCTCCCGAAACAGCCTTGCGGGTGTACTTCCAGAGGAATTCACCGATCATTGTTTGTGTGATTGCTTGGATCATCCGGGGATCGGTACCAATTCCGTATCCTTGAGGACCAAACGCACCCGCGCCAGGCTGAATATTGAATCGTTCTTCAAGCTCAGACGCGAACGACGATACTGAAGATCTCCGTGACATCTGGCTCTCACGCCGCATGCTAACCCGCGAAGTGCTTGTCTTCGCCACCCCAAGTTGAACACCTGTGTCATTGGGGGTCCGCGGGCGCTGGGTTGCATTCGTTCTGTAGGCAGAGGCTGGGGCCAAAGGAGGGCCCATCAAGCCAGCAGATGTCGGGCGTAACTCCAAAGACTTCTTCTCGGCAGCCATGATGACTTCCTTGTGATCGACGGGTAGTGGAGGGTGACTCTGGATACTCGACGTTTGACTCGCAGCGCTACCAGGTCGCCTATGGGTGGACGGGAGAGAGGCGGTTGACGACTGGTGGGTGGGGCGTGGTCTTGCCCTGGGCGTTGCAAAGGGAGAATTATTCAATTCCTTTGCCTTGTCGCTCTCTGGAGGGGACAATGGTCGGGAAGAAACACGGTCCATTAGGAGTTGATCGATTTGTTTAGAAGATAAAATTGTCTGGGCTCCCTGGTCGGCCTGGTGGGACGAGGTTGCCCTTGCATATCGGGGAGCAGCGTTGCCAGAGATAGCGGTCAACGGCAATGTGGTACCCGTCTGGTCAATTGTGTCACGATCGGAATCCCCACCCGGAATATCCTCAACAACTACAAGTGGGGGAACGCCCATGGTTAGCTTTTTATGAATAACCTCCTCGTTCTGGGCCACCGGCGCATTCTCATCAATCACCCGGACCGAAGGAATGACAACTGCAGCCGGAGCGAAATCAATTGGGATTGTTTCTACCGAACGCACGGTTGACAACGAAAGCTGGGGAATAGAAGTCTCTTGTTCCTGGGGTGCAATCGGTTCGGTAAATGTTGGCGTAACAAATGATAGAGAGAGTTCAGGAAGTGTAAGCTGCGGTACAACCTCGGCCGCGCCGACGACAGCGGGTAGTTCGGGAGAACTAGGTAGGATAGGCTCGGTCTGCTCGCAGAAAATGGTTGAAACGGCCAACTCTGGAATCTCAGTGCTTGTGCCCTGTTCAGCGAAAGACAAGCGAGTTTCAGGTTCGGGTACGGGAAGAATTGCCACAACCGGAAGGGTGTCTTCGGAGAATATTTGAGAGAAGGTGATATTGGGCACGTATGCGGGCTCAGGTTCAGGAAGCTGAACGGGAACTGGATTGATCGGGTCAGTCGATTGTGATGAGATGGCTGAGATCGTCATCTCGCGCTGTTCCGGAATAATGGCAACAGGCTCGGTGATACTGCCTTCGAAATAAGCTGTGCTCAGCTCCGGTAACCTTGGTGCCACCGGAGTTGTCTCCTGGGAGGAGATTGAAGAAACATCCAACCGTGTTGGTGAAGGCGGAACAATAGGCTCCTCATTACTTTCTTCCACGGCATCCCCATCCCACACCATCTTCGGTGGAGTAGGAACACTGGACACCTGATCTCCATTCACCTCTGCGGTTGGCTTCAGTGGAGTCCATTGAGTTGCAGAGTTGACCAGTCGCGGTGACTCTTCCAGCTCCGTGGCAGTACTGGCATCTAGCATTGTTACCTTCTTTGGGGTTGCAGGAACATCGTCCGTAGTCGCTTCACTCGAGTGATGGGGCACTAGCAAGGCTGTTGGTTCCCAAGGGTCGGTCATAACAGCAGAGTCGACCATAACAGGTTTACGGGAAGGTTCCAAGCTGATTTCCGAGGGTCTTCGTGAGTCAGATTCTGGGAGAATGCGAGGGGTAGAGCCCCGAGATCCTGAGTCGAATTGTATCGGCGGCCCAAAGCCTGCCTCTCCATCTTCGTCTCCATCCAGATCCGCGAGTTCAGCAAAGAGGCTTTGCCCCTCGGAAGTCACAGGGGCATGTGTGAAACTTGCTGCCGGCGACGCACGAGCGCTTGATGGTTGGCTGCCGAATGCCATAGGGGCCTCCCCTGAAGGGCGGATCCTTCTTAGCACACTTCTCTTCTTTCGCAATCGGTATCGGGGAGTGGAAACTTGACTAGCTGCTGAGGGCGTGGTTGGGTCTTCGCCCTCATCCTCATCGGCGGAAGTCGAGGCTGTGCTATAGTAAGATGTTCGATCGCGAGGCTTGGCTAGGGCTAGGGAGGGCACTCGTTCCCGTGGAGTTCTCTGAACACGGCCTTCGGTTTCAGTGAGTTCGTCACTATCGGTGCTATCATCGGCCATGCTTTCGACACCAGTCTGGAAGGCTTCGCTTTCAGTGGCAGTTTCTCGCTCGTTAGCGGTCTCAAACGAATCATCTGCTTCTGTGGCGGTATGGTAGGCATCGCTGCGTTCATCGGTAGATTGTTCTCCAGTGCGATCCCGGATGTTGAGAGAGGCCTTGCGAGACGGGCTCATCTCGCCCGCATTGTCTTCCCAGTCCGAATCGTTGATTTGAATCTCAGCCTTCTTGCGTCCGGCGCCCAGTAAGTCTGGCCGTGCGGGCTTGCGAGTGGAATCGGTCTTGGTCTTTTGTCGCTTGTTTAATGCGCCTGCGGGACCCGCGCCTTCGCGACGACGCTGTTCAACCTCGTCACGAGCATCTTGGAGCATACGCTTCAGCTCAATCTTTTCCGTCTTCTCGCGATGAATTGTGCTCCTGAGGTTTTGAATCATACGGTGAGCGTGGCCTAGTGAGCTTCGCAAAGTCTCAGTCTCTAGATGGTTATGGCGCGGCGTGAATTTATTCGGGGACGGAGGGGGTGAATTCTCTGGCGTAGCTTGGTCTTGATCATCCGAATCATCGTGGCGGAAAATTTCACGGGTAGCTTCGGAATCGTGCTGACGGAGACGCATCGCGACAGCCTTAGCAAGTTCCTGGTTCTGAGAATTCAATTCCTCCAGCTTCCGCTGTAGTGCGCCTTTTTCCGCGTCCCCAGCGTTCAGGTTCCTGCGAAGGAGATGGATCTCTGAGTCGTTAGCCTTCTGGGACGCCGCATGGTCTTCAACAAGTTTCGCATTCGCCTGTTTCAAGTCCTCCAACTCCCGTTCCACGGCACTCTTCTCAGCAACCACGGCACCAAGGCTGCTATTGAGTCTGCTCTCGCGATCAGCAGCCTCCTTCGCAGAAGACATTAACTCATGGGTTTTAGTCTCTAACGCCCAGTTCTCATCTTTATACCTCTCTTCGCTCTCGTCCAATGCACGGATTCGCTGGGCATAACCTTCAGCCTCGAGCTCCAGCCTCGATTTCTCTAAGTTCACAGTCTTCAAAGAGTCCTCGCGTTCGGCCAATAACGACTGCAGTTGGCGCACCTGGGCAAGGAGAGAGGTGGAAATCTCGGTCGCAAACTCGATATCATGAACACGGGTCGAAGGTTGGTTTCGTTGCTTCCGAGAAGGTACGCTCACTTTGCTCGGGGAACTGGTGGCTTGACCGGCGAATAGTGCTGGACTGAGCGGTGACTACGTGCCAGCATGGGTTAATTATCAATGAAATGAGCAATCCTGCGGGCACTAAAAGAAAAACGACAATACCTTTTGGTCAAACGCTGGGGTCCCCAAGTGACCATCATCACCAGCCAGGCGCTTCGGGGCAAGAAATGCCCGCGCAGTCTCACGACCAATTTCATTGTACTCTTGTTCCAGGTCGGCCAGCTTGCGGCGCAAATCAGGTCCAATCTGGCCTTCCTCCTGCTGCTGCTCCACTTCTCTTAACTTATCCTCCAGCTCCTTCTGCTGTCCAATGAGTGCAGTCCCCAACTTAGACGCTTCCTCCAGTCTGCGCTCGGTCTCAGCCAGATGAGCCTCAAGTGCCCGCTTAGCTTGCGCTGGCGATGATGCATCAAGGCTAAAAAGTTGTGTGTCAAAGGATGAGTACCTATGCGACTCTCGAGGGACGGGAACATCCTCAGGTTTGGAGACAAAAGGGTCATCCATCATAGACAGCAAGGAGGCGCTTTCCCCTCTCTCACCGCCCGCCATGGTTGCGGCTATTCCGTGTGAAGGTTTTCTACCCTAAAATCAGGAACGAGTTCCTCGGGTTCCGCAAACTCGTCGTTTCGTTGATCCCCGCCTCAAACCACAGTCATCATCCGACCTCTACTCACGGGCCTTGTTTCTTTCCAAACCAGTGCCGACCAGCGACTAAATCCTCAGGGTTCCTTGGGGCTTCTAAATATAGGATGGCGGTGGAAATGAGAGTAAATTGTCGTTGGTCGGGAAGGTATGGATAGACAAATTAACACCGGCCGTATCAGTCGTCGACTTGGGAGACGGCAAATAAAATGGTCGAAAAGAGAAAAATAAATTATAAAAATTATAAACCCGAGGAAAGGAATCTCCAATGAGGCGATTGTTTATCGTTGGGGATGCGCTGCGGTTGGTGCGTCGGGATCCTACTCTGGAGAGATTGAAACGACAACAAACGCGTTGTGGTGGCTGTCGTGACGCAAGTAACCTTGTGCGCTGCGACCAGGGTTTGAGCCAACCACAACAGAACGGCAAGACGCTCAGTCTTCGGGAACAAGCAGCGATGATGATTTGGACCGGTCGCAAAAGACGGACGAGCCGAGAAAAGGTGAGGTAAGGAACCTGGAGCGACGAATTATGGGTTAAAACGGAATGCGATGATCTGCTACCCTATACAGCAGCTAAAATTAAGGTCAATAAACGAAAGAAAAATGAGAAGGAAAGAAAGACAGAAAGGAAAGTGGTGAGGGAAACTAAAAAAGAATTAAGGCAAATGGGGAAAAAAGGGCAACTAATGGGCAAGAAAAGGAAAAGAAGTGAGAAAGGAAAGGCAGATGGAGGGGGAAACGAAAGAGAGTGAGATGAGAAGCGGTGCCAGGTGGACAACGAGACGAGAAACGACTCGTTGGGCGGGGAGACGAAAGGAAAGAAGAGAGAAAAGAGGGAGGAGCCGGAGAAGAGGTGTATCGTATCGTCCACCGCAAGGAAGGACTTCGCTTTGCTTCAGGTTTCGCCCTAAGGCCGTGCCGGCAAGACTACCAAGAAGGCAATAATAATAATCATAAATGATTTACCCAAATGTGGGCAATCAGGTTTGGATAGGAGCAGAAATAATTGATCTGATACGTAATAATCAAAATTTACGGGGAAGAGGGGTGAGTCCATCATTTCACGATTTGAA
This sequence comes from Aspergillus biplanus, assembly GCA_027569045.1. Taxonomy (NCBI): domain Eukaryota; kingdom Fungi; phylum Ascomycota; class Eurotiomycetes; order Eurotiales; family Aspergillaceae; genus Aspergillus; species Aspergillus biplanus. The sequence continues at coordinate 120,286 of JAPDEJ010000039.1, forward strand.
GAACATCTTGCAGAAGGCTTACAGCATACATTACATGGGGGGCGATTGAGCCCAACAATGGCTCAAGTGTGTTTAAGGTTGCCGGATATCAACAATCACAAGAATAATCTCGAGTGATCGTAAGGTACAGGAGTCAGAATAGGCATAACCAGAAGCGGGAACCAACAATAATCACAACAACAATCGGCTGACTTGTCCTCTGGGCGCCGGCTGCTTCATCCCTCCATCCCGAGGCGAGATGCCCAAAAACAGACGCCGGTTGGGACGCGACCTTAGCCCTGACAGGTTTAGTTTCTGTTTGCTTTGTTTACATCCCAGCTTGCCCGTTTGGGTGACAGTCATAATCACGTGAACTAATAACTAATTTTGTGTCAGTCACGTGGTATAATGCGCAAATATGAAAGCGGTGACGCCACCGGCAGAATGATCGATTTGTAACTTGCCTTACACGTATTTCCGATAAATTCCAGAATTTGATTATATCAAACCCGATTGCATCCAGCACTGAAAATTTTGAAAAGGAAGAAGAAAAGAGAGAAGCAGGAAATTATGACCGAAGAAACGGTCCCGCAGTTCTCATTTAAGAAGCGTTCCGCCAAATCGAAGGCCAATTTTCGAAAGAAGCCAGACACTCCGCCACCTGCCTCCGACTCCGATTCTAGCTTCACGTCTTCGGACGATGAGGAAGGCCACAGAATCAAGAGACGAAGGAAAACTGCTGTAGTAGCTGCTTCCTCAACTGCCAACATCCGGCGACATGGGCCCTCCGGTGAACAGCCTGCCAGTGCTGCACCCGTTCCTCTGACGTCCACCAACGATGCCACGAAGCAGTCCAACTGGTATGATGATGAATTGAATGAAAAAAATCTCCTAGGCAAGACCCGATCTCAGCCGACGTCAAATACCCCGTCCGCGCCAGATGGTACCTACAAGGGGGCCGCCAATTACCAATCTTTCATTCAGAAAAACCCAGACGCTCCCAGCAAGCAATTTGGCCCCATCAAAGCGCCCACCAACGTCAGGACAGTTACATTTATGGACTTCGCTCCCGACGTTTGCAAAGATTATAAATTGACCGGGTATTGCGGCTTTGGAGATGGATGTAAATTCTCGCACATGCGAGAGGACTACAAACAAGGGTGGGAGCTAGATCGGGACTGGGATTCAAATACAAAGGGCAAGGCGTTAGACGGGAAAACGATGTCACGAAGAGGAGGAGCCGCAAAGGATGATGAGGAGGATGAGGATGATGAAGAAATGCTCGAAAACATCCCCTTTGCCTGCATCATCTGCAAGAAGCCCTATCAAAACCCGATCATTACGAAATGCGGACACTACTTTTGTGAATCCTGCGCTTTACAGCGGTATCGAAAGAACCCATCTTGCGCTGCCTGCGGAGCAGGTACTGGCGGTGTGTTCAATGTGGCCAAAAAATTAAGTCACTTACTTGAAAAGAAGAGGGAACGCGCGAAGAAACGTAGGGAGCAGGCTATTGCGGATGGTGAGGAAGTCAGCAGTGAAGACGAAGAGGAGGAGGAAGATGCTGAGAGCTCCTGACTCTGCTAGTTTGTTTCCCCATAATTTATAATTTGGACATGGTTGTATTATAATAATGAGTCTAAGGACAAGATATCGAAATTATAAAAGTATCCGCAGCGGGCCTGCACAAATCCCATGCTTTGGTGACGTTTACCTTTATATTGTTGTAGGACTCGTTTCCGGCGATCGACACATGGTTCAAGAATGAAATCTCTCAAGATCCAAAGAGACATGACGACAACGAGAGAGGAAGAAAGAAACCGAACTACGAACAACTACCGGCCTCAGGCAAACAAAAGCCAAAAAATAACCAATGATATTGTGAGACCACGAAACATCAGACAGCATGGGGTTTCTGCCTGCAGAACAAGCTTTTTTTTTTGTTTTAAAAAGGTACAATTAAAATACCGCAATGTTCTTGTTCATGAGACATCCCCACGCTTGGTACGGAGTACTAATATTTTATTCCTCTGCCGCCTGAAGGCGATCCCGCTGATCCAAAACTGGTTTATCCATCACTATAGTGCGGGCGAAAGTGTTACTCCAACATCCCTTTGTCGAACCCCTCCAGGCTACAAATTTAACCATTCCCTGGAAACGCGCGTTTGGGATGTGGCTGCGACTTGCGGACCGTGGCCAGGGACCAAGACTCCAGGAGGTTAGTGCTTTCTCAGTATGGGCGACGTCATTCCATACCTTGGACCCTCTGCCACCACGTGTGGAACCCCTGGTTCAGACTAAAGTTACAAAGAAGTGGTCCTGAAATTACCTCGTACTATCGATGCCCATGTTCAACGAGGCTCCAATTTAGGGGATGGATGGGAGGTATGCTCCTAGGATGCTTGGTATACTTCGATATTAAATCAAACTCTGGCATTCGTTTTTGTCCTGATAGCATGCCTTTGCAACATAGAGATACATCTCATGCTGCCTCCCTGTCCAATTCCCACCATTGCCAAGCTTCCCGCTAAGGCCCACTAACCACGGGAGATGGTTAAGGTTTGCACTTTTTCACCATACAAATTACAATGCTGGATGTGCCGCCACTTTGACGGTTTGACCCATGACAGGCATCATCTGGCCGTTCCACCTCTGGGGGGACCCAATCTTAACTGAGTTAACGCGTGGCCTATCGGTGGATCTCCGTTACTGCTTCTGGTCTTTCACTCTCTCCCTATCCCGCGGAGAGGACAGGAGGCAATAACAATAATATGGGCCTGTCAGCCATGGGGGAGGGGGCCGGCCAGAGCCCGTTGAGCCCAAATCCCCCCAGATCGATTCGCTTCAATATGGCGCTTGGGAGTTGGGATGAGGTACTTTTTCCTCGTCAAATGTGTTCTTCCTGCCTCTTTTACGCTTCCTTTTAGCTTTCTTTCCCAGGTTTGTTGGTGGGCTGCTCGATATTTGAGTCGGAGCCTCTGTTTTATACCCAGTTCTCCCCTTTTTACCCTCCTAGATCAACACACCTCCTCGTCCATGCTTTCTTTTTGCTCTTCTCGTCCCGCATATGGTCATAGGTAGGCCATTGGCTCGAGTTTTTCTCTTGGTTCTCTGGATCCCTTCTTCCTGTTCACCACCCAGAGCCATTGACCCGATCAATGAAGTCTGAACATCTTCCTCAAACACACTACCACCACTAAATTCTCAACTGCTCCGCATGCGATTCGGAAATTTATTGCATTCCGGGCATTGAATCTCCTATCCATGCACCCAGTGGTCCGGGATCACCATACTTATGCTCCGAAGATCCATTCCTGACCACCCATACTGTCAAAGCCCATTATGAAATGTAGTGGTCGGTTTTTTTTATGCGCCTCATTGCTCCTCTTGATCCCGTTATATTTCTTAAAAGTCCATCTACAGGACCTCTGCAATCAGTATCGTACGGGCGCGTACTTGATCAACTGGGTCAACAACTACCAACCCGAGGCCAAGGGACCCGCCTCTAATGATGGGAGGTTCGAAGATAAGGTGATCGTGATGGCAAAATTGGAAGAGGAACATACGGACTGGGTCCGAGAAGAGCTTCCAGAGTATGTACTCTTCAATGAGAGTGTTATGTTGCGATGTTTATTAGAGAGGACTATCTAACGGGTTTTCGCTTCTATCAAAGCTGGCAACGGGCCATTTACACCGTCAATCCATCCAAAGAGACTGCAGCAGACATGAATCAACTCAAAACGCCAATGAATAAGGGCCACGAGTCCATGGCCTACCTCACCTATTTGATAGATCACTTCGACAACCTCCCGTCCACCATTGCCTTCCTCCACTCCCACCGTGCAGGTTTTCTCATGGCCTGGCATGTTGACGCACCCTTACATGACAACGTAGCCGCCATGCGGTCGCTCCAGCTCGACTTCGTCCAGCACAACGGCTATGTAAATCTCCGTTGCAATTGGAACCCGGGATGCAAGGAAGGTCATCGGTATAATCGTCATGTTACCGAAGACGCCTTTAAAGAGATATTCGAGGGGACCAGCACACCACCATTCAACTCGACAACCTCCCCCGCAATTATGGAGGATGATACTACAGCCTCTCGCTCAACTCCCAACCACAAATTCCTCCGAATTCCAGATCAAGTCGCCGCGGCATGCTGTGCACAGTTCGCGGTCTCGAAAGAGCAGGTCCTCGAGCGACCGCGAGAAGACTACATCAAAATCCGGGAGTGGGTGATCAACACCGATAAGAGCGATGCGAGCAGTGGGCGTACAATGGAATTTTTATGGCATGTCATCTTTGGCAAGGAATCTGTATAGTATGCATTCACTTACCCCACTCCCGCCCCCTCTCCCTTTAAACTTGAGGTCTACCAGCTAACAAATCACCCTCTAGTTGTCCTGATCAGGAACTCTGCTACTGCCAGGTTTATGGGCAGTGCTGAGGCCAAACTTGATAGTAATAGCTGTATATACTACAATTTCGTTTTCGTTCGTTTGTTGGTATACACTACAATGTTCCTGATACGGTTTGGGTTCAGTATCCATGAACAGCTTGGTTTCTATTTTTAGTTCTTAGGTGCACTTTCTTTATTGTTTTTTGGGGAATGGGCGTGATTACTTGAAAAGGAGCCACATCGGATTTGGGAATATGGTAAGACTCCATCATAGGTATATATTATTACTAGAGATAATTGAATCTAATTGTATATATCCACCTTCGCTAGGTTCAGTTATTTTTTTTTTTTTTACTTTCCTTTTCCCCTTTGATTATTTTTGTGTTTAAAATGGCTCTTAACTTTTCTTCCTCGGATGCAAGGGAAATAATAAATGTTCGATACTACCGAAATAACAATGACCAGGGTCATGGCCAGACAAATGGAAGAGGGGGTTTTTAAGGTTCCTCCTCGGGCACCATTACCTTAGAGCCCTCGACGCAGATAAAGGTAAAGCGAGCTAGCAAAGTCTTATTAATCTTTCAAGATAAATATGTTCTTCACAGTTACAAAGCTACTAAGAGGAAAGAACTATTCTACGGCCCTACTACTAACTACTAACTTACTAGATCGGGTCTTAAAATTCCCAAGTTTGAATTATCCGAGGAACGAACGGCCCCACGGAACATCGGTCAAATATATGGTCGTCGTTTCATCCCCTGTATCCGGAAATAAATCCCTGTCATGACATTTTCTATCAGGGAGGGGCAGATATTCAACAACAAACAGGAAATCTAATATACACTTTCAGTTAAGGAAGCTATCATTTGAAGGGGCAGCAAGGCGAGTTCAGTAGCATTGAGCACGGAGCAGAGCCTAGGTACAAAGAGTTTGGAGTGTTGAGGATTGAGTATAAGCGAGAATTTTGATTATAGGCAATGGGTGGTAGATATTTTTGGATTTTGAAATAAAAAAATAGTGATCGAGTCATTAAGAAGGATTAGAAGCTATTGGAAGATTCGAGGCCGCTACCATATCCTCCAAGTAGGCTGGGCACTATTTTAATTCTAACAGTTCCTCTACTCGGTCGACGAGTTCTGCTTTCTTTCCAGCGGCAGAGCGTCCTTGGGATGTGAGGTACTCCTTGAGAGCGGCAACTGTAAGCTGTAATGGAGTATGATCGTTAGCTTATCAAACACCAGATGAAAGAAAGGAAATTAGCTACCTTGGATAATGTTCCGTTCTCAAAATGCTTTCGAACTTCGTTCTGAACATCTTCGGTACTTCCTTCGGCCCTCATCTTTTTTGACGGTGGTCCAGCTTTCTCTCCAGCATCTTTCGCAGGTCTTTTGGCGAGGGTGCTTTTCGGTCCGCTACTTACAGCGATAGTTGCGTATACTTTCTCTAGTTCGTCGGCCCAGGACAATACATACTCGCCAGCGCGCTGGAAGTCGCAATTACTATTTGTACAGAATCGACTTCATTGAAAAATAAAAGCGGAACACTTACCTTGTCTATTTGTCGATATTTCGGTAATGTTTTATCTTCAGGCTTTTCAGGGAGGTCTTCATCTAACGCAAGCGCCTGTAGGATGCGATAATGCCATTGAAGTGCTAGTGTCTGTGGATAAGCGTATTTTCAATGTATTTGCCCAAGGAGTAAAAGACTTACAGGGGTTAGGGTATTTCTGCGGTTCGTATGAGCCCTTAGGAAGCTGTAATTGTTGGACAATGGTTCGCATCTGGTCAATTAATGACTCCGGAGCAACTTGGATAGTTGTCTCAGGATTCTGTCGCACATCGTCCGCGTAGGGAAGAGGCATGATCCACATTCCGGGGGGGAATTTTTGAACTCCATTCTCATCTAATTTCTCTTCACCAGCCACCATGACGCCAAGTACCGGACCTGCGGCCTTGCGCGCAATAAACCAAACAAGTGCGACTTTTTTATCTCTCAATAGCTTCTGATAAAGAGCAGAAAAAACGCGTGTGGAGCCCACATAGTCTTCCTCAGAGGGGTAAATGAAAAAAGGATGCTTGGTGTTGGCCCAGAATGGAAGTGCTGGGAGCGATTTGAACCCAACTATGCGGATCACCGGTTCACCAAAGTCACGTAAATCTTTTTGTTCCTCCGGAGTAAACGAAACTTGATCCCCGCCAAATTTATACGCTTTTCTAATCTCCCATTTCTCGATGGTTCGAGCTGTATCATCTGCAATCTGTGTTGTGACACCTTTGGCGATCTGTGGTTGCTCGCCCCCGAGCCAGACAAAGCAGCTTCTCGCAGGCTCTTGGCGTTTGAATAAAAGATATCCTGACACTGATATTTTTAGATTTGGACCAAGTTCCAAACCCATATTCGTGAAATGTGCACGACGAGGGACAGATCGCGAATTGATACTAGACAATAATGTGTTGAGTAATGAAATGCCATCCTGACTTCCACCAGTGGTTTTCGAATCAGGTTTCAGATATGCAGGGGCCTCAGGGTCCATAGGAGAAGCTTTGTAAATAATATCCTGCCTACTCTCAGCAAAGGTGTGACGTCTGCCAGGGGTAAACAACTACAACTTACATCATAGAAGCTGGCGCTGTTAAATTCATGACTGGGCGGCGAAATTGGGAACAGTTCGATTGTCACTCCCAAGTCGTACAGATCCTTAGCGCGGACGGTTGCTGCGGATCGTAAAGTTTTATTATCCACATGTGGGTTATCATTGTCTGTCACGATGAACAAGCGTCGGGATAAGAAGTTCGGGGCTTTCGATGTAAATATTTGATTCGCACAGAAGAGTACATTGGCCATAGAAACCTGCTCCTTGGAGGGCACGAGCACGTCGCTAGCTTTTTCTTCGTCCTCTACTAGTGATCGAAGTTCTATAACCTCTTGTGCGGAGGGGATATCGAGATCGGTGAAAAGGTAGCAGTGCGGATAGGAAAGATCGCCTCTGCTGTTCTCGTCTTCATCATAAAACTTTGATGACTTGGTTCCATAGAGCAAAACCCCAATCATGTCATGTGGGTTGGAGATAATGCGCTGTTGCATAAGATGGTATGCACACTTTAGAGCTGCGGAGGCGGGTGACTCTCGGCCGGGTTTCTTGGGATCTGATGAGGCACGAGTTGCTAGCATCGAGTCGCTAATTTCAATGGCGAAAAGAACTGCATCCTTCACTGTTTTGTAGCTCTACCGCCGTAAGTAAGTTAGTGCGCGCGCATAAATCATGTAGTAGCACAAAAGCGGTACGGACTGTATCGTCCACCTCTTCTTCCTCATCTACCAGATCATCGTCACGATACGAATTGTCGTCAGCCATTTCTGTGGGTGTGTTTTATGAGGTCAAAGATGTTCAATTAGTCCTTGACTGAAGAAAAACAAGGGCTGACGATTCAGCTTAGAGAAGGCGACTTATCAATGAGCACTGATGATGTATGCCTACTGCTGCTGCCTGCGCTACTACGGACGGGGAGACGCGTTTCTCCGGAAAGCATGACGCGGGGAAAACACGAACATCATGTGATTGCGCCAAGGCCTGATGACCCCGGCATTCTTGTGATTGGCCTATGGTAGACCGAAACTGTTCCGTCATTGTGCCGGCTGGAACGAATGTGATGCATAATCATCATGCACCCTTCCTTGTAGGTGAAGACGAATACGTCGCAACTAGTCGCCGAAACGGGATCCCATTCCAATCCTTCAATCCTATCCTCTTTCGCTCCCACTTCCTTCTTCCGTTCCCTCCATACTGGAAGGGTTTTCAACGTTTTGAAGAGCTGTTACTCGCCCATTATGGCTCTCCGCCGAACCTTTTCCATTCCCCAACAATTGTTGCGACCAGTTAGTCGCATTCCACTCGGATATTGGAGGGAGCAACGACATGGGCTTGCGACAGCTGTGCCTCCGGTAACTCAAGATGCCACTGGATCCAAGGGTCCTACTGCAATGGTCTTCCTAAACATGGGTGGTCCATCAACCACAGATGAGGTTGAAGACTTCCTCAGCAGGTTATTCGTAAGTACAAATAAGTACAGTGTTTTTGTTTTTCTTGTGAAGCTTTTCTGACAGCCCTACGTGTCACAAAAGGCGGACGGCGATTTAATTCCTCTAGGCCGGTTCCAATCGTATGCTGGTCCACTCATCGCCCGAAGAAGAACACCCAAAATTATCAAGCAATACGCGGATATTGGTGGTGGGTCGCCCATTAGAAAGTGGTCTGAATATCAATGCGCGGAGATGTGCAAATTGCTGGACAAACTCAACCCGGAGTCCGCTCCTCACAAGCCATACGTCGCATTTCGGTATGCTGCACCCCTGACAGAGGAAATGTACACAAGGTTACTAGATGATGGGTTTGGGAATGGAAAGGGCGGACGTGCTGTTGCTTTTACACAGTACCCTCAATACTCCTGCTCGACAACTGGAAGCTCCTTGAATGAACTCTGGAAATGGAGAACCCGACTAGAAGGGAAGCGTGCCAATGGCAACGTAGATCCTGAAGGGACTATCCAGTGGAGCGTGATTGATCGATGGCCTACACACCCTGGGCTGGTTGAAGCGTTTGCGAAAAATATTGAAGATCAACTGAAGACCTACCCTGAAGACAAGAGGGACAGCGTCGTTCTCTTGTTCTCTGCCCACAGTTTACCTATGAGTGTTGTGAACAGAGGTAAGTTTGTGCTGTTGTTCTCCATATCGAAAGAGGTCCATCTAAGGTGACATGATAGGCGATCCATATCCGGCCGAAGTCGCGGCCACAGTTCATGCGGTGATGAAAAGATTAAATTTTAGCAACCCATACCGACTTTGCTGGCAGTCACAAGTGGGACCATCTGCTTGGCTCGGTGCTCAGACCAGTGATACTGTAAAAGAATATGTGAAGAGAGGCCAGACTGATATCGTTCTCGTTCCAATCGCATTCACTAGTGATCATATTGAAACCCTATACGAGCTGGACCTCGAGGTGATGGAAGAAGCTAATAGCCCCGGTGTCAAGCGAGCCGAAAGTTTAAACGGCAACCCCATCTTCATCCAGGCTCTTGCGGACATCGCTCAAGAGCACTTGCGCAAGGGAGAAAAGTGCTCACTACAAATGACCCTCCGTTGCCAGGGATGCAAAAGCGACAGATGTTTGGAGCAAAAGAAATTTTTTGCCGGGGATAAATACGGACATCTTGTACTATAAACCATTAATTCTCGGTAACTCGTTTATCTTTCCTTTTAAAAACGGTTTCATATCTGGCTTTTTTTTTTTTGGATGGCTTCTATTTCCCACTTTTTGGAATTGTATTATTACACGGTTATCCAGCCAATTGGTATAGGGGGGGTATCGAGTGTCTGAATTTTAACAAAACAAAGAAGTACATGGATTTTGTAAAACTGCCTCATTTTATTGAGTTAAAACTTTCATTGATAGATCAACACTGAGACAGAATAGCTATCAATATTTCCATGATATTCCAGTCCCAAGCCTTGGTCGTATGTTCACAACACAGATGGTTTGACCCGGAAAAAAATTACTACGGTTCCCGGGAGAGACTAACTGTGCCGACAGTTACAGTCTTTTCGAAGAGAAGCTCCGAAAACATCCTTCCATACCACCACCGACTTCAACTGTCTGGGATAATCATCATAACCCCGGCCCCAGGCATCTCCCTCGCCAATCTCGACTTACTTCCCTTCACATGCCTCATGCTTCATAGGTGATCGATTATAAGACTGCCCGCTCGTGCGGAGCACACACTTTACGCAATGATATCCAAACCTACCCATGGAACTCCCGCTGTCCCTTCTCGAAATGCACTTCGAGTTCTCCGGAGGTTAGCCCTTGCAGGGTCTACCGTGGGTAGTTTTTGTACAGTTGCAGCTATTACATACGATGTCCATCGCCGAGTCCGTGTCGCGGAGCGCATTGTCGAAAATAAACGAGCCCTTCAAACATCTGCACCTAACTACGATGCTACCTCTGCGGCTCGAAGACTCTCCCGGATGATGGAGGCGGCTGAAGCGGGCGAATTTATGGGTCTAGAATCATGGAAAGAGGAGGAGAGGAAGTTTCGGAAGGCACAAGCCTTTCAAGCTGAAGGTGAATTGGACAGGGTTTTGGGGGACACTCCCCCTCCAATTCAAGCAGAAGACCTGGAAAGTCAGGGATACGCGGAGTCATTCACACGCACCGCCCAATCACGGCTAGCTACAGCTATCAGCTCGAAACCAGAGATACCGAATTCTTCCAGGCGAAATGCCCTCCCGATCAAACTAACAGGGGATATCCAATCTAAATTCAATCTTGAGCAGACTGTGAGGAGTCCGGGCATCAGCACCACAGAGCATGACGGAGAAGGATCCTTACGGGATCAAAACTCTATGTCCAGAAAGATGCAAGACTTTCTTGACAATGACCGACCAATTGATGGCGCCCAAATTTTCCTGGATGGACACCCTGGCTCCCTTAAAGGCATTTCTTCTGAAAGAAGAGAACTCGCAATACAAGTTTTTTTGATTAACTGCAAGCAAGGAAATGTTTTTATTGCGAGAAATGTATTTGAACGGCTCGAAGAGGTGGACAGGGTTTCGCCTATGATGTGGAAGGTCTTGATAATCGCACTGGCAAAAAAAGGTTGTATCGAATCTGTTGCAACTCTTTACACTCGGTACATGCATAAGTTCCAGGTTCCTGCGGATATAGTGGACATTGTGCTCCGATGCCTGATTGAATCGCATCGTCTCACGACAGCAAAATGGTTCCTTTTGAGAAATCTCCAGCTTGATCGAGATTGTGGGTTGTGCGGTGCATATCTTACAGGACTCTGGAGAAAAACGAGAAGTATCGAACTTCTTAATGGTCAATTGAAAAAACTCTTAACCATGCTTCCACGAATCAATAAGAGCCCTACGGATAAGCTTTTCAACCCCGTCATAAAGGCCTATGTGGAATTTGGACGATTCGCAGATGCTGAGGCCTTGGTCAATGAAATGACTCAAACATACGAGATCCCGCTTCGTTGTCGAACTAAGGGGCTTCTAGTCTACGGCAAAGCTTTGGGGTGTGACTGGGAAGGGGTCGATGCTGGTCTCCAAGAGATGCACGAACTCGGTCTGACAAAGAGACACCGTGATTTCACGCCAGTTTTCGATCGTATATTTCTTGAATACTGGGTATCACATACGGGCCTCGAAATTTGCAACTTTCTCTACCGTTATATCGACAGATTCAATATCGTCCCTGACAAAGTCCTATACAAGCATATACTCGAGGCACTTGTTGAGAAAGGGGATCAAGATATGGTTACTGAATTTACAAGGATGGCCCAAGAGCGCCGTTGGAAAACTGGTCTCAATGAACACGAGTTCCTAGAGCTACTGCGGAATCGCCGCCAGGCACTCGAAGATTCTCCTGTCGGTTTTTGGCAGATGCTTCAAGCCGCACGAGAGGAGTACGGACGGGCTGCTATTTCTCAAAATATCCTTGGCTACGATCAACGTTCGTTCCCCTTAGCCTCAGTCAATCAGATGCCTAAGACGCAGGCCGCGTTGCCCTGGTATCAACGAACACTAGATGCAATGACACCATCAAAACCTGTTGACCAATACCAGAAGCTCCACAAACAAATGACTCATTACATTCATGTGGGGAAGATGGGCGAAGCTTTGAGGTGTTTTCAGAACGCAAAGAATGCCAAATTCCAAATGAAGCAGCTTCATGTTGAGTTGGCCGTAATTGCAACGCTCCTCGAGCATGGATTGAGCGCAGCTCGTGGCCTCATCGACGCGGAATGGAGGAATATCCGCCATCTTATTCGGTTCTTCCCGATTTTCTTTCGTCAAATTACCGAAGTAGATTCGTCTGCTGAAGCCGAAATCATTAAGAATGCAGTCCTTCGCTTTTACGAGCTTTGTTGGACAAATAAAAAGATGGTTGTCAAACATCATATAACGGTGGCCACTAGCCGAAAGCTCATCGCAAGAAATAATCCTGAGTTGGCTATCGAAGTTCTGACTACTGTTTATATGTCACGTTATAGACGAGTGTTGGCCTTCGATGGGGTTTGCATGAAGATGTTCATACGCGCTTTTGCCGCAGTGGACAATATTGCGGGGATTAGGTGGTGCATTCTAACTGCCCTGGCCCGAGGTAGCGCTCTGAGCCGAGACTTTGTTGTTGAAGTCTGGCGGATCTTAGGGGTTCTACAGCGTCACTACATCTCTAATGGACTATCGGAGCAGGAGGCGGCCCAGAGAAAAGAACAGCTTGAGTATCTCCACCGCACAGCCGATATGTTGGAAAAGAAGTGTCAGGGTGATCCGAAGTCATGGGAACTAAGAAGCAACCCCGCTATGAAGAAGACATCTCGACGCATGCTCAAGCGACCACTCGATGAAAGTCGCTTATACAAACCGTCAGAGACCCAAAGGGCGATCGAGGAGTGGGATGAGGAATACGAGCTAGAGGCTGTGCTAGGCCGGATTGACATACACCCCAATTCAATCCTGGCACGGTGGGATGAGCGGAGGACGGCGGGCCAAAGCACACCAGCGGCACCGTCTTGACGATTGGTTGTCTGAGTAGGGGGCGGCATTTTAGCTTTTGTTTCCCTTCAGTGTATCTTTATATCCCGTTTTGTATGATTTTTTTTCAGGCCGATGTATATACATTATAATGGAGTGAGAGATGTATTGGATTATGGACTCCGGACGATGTCCTCTGTAGAGCTCTCGAATTGACATGTGATGATCTCCGCAAAGGAGCCGCGGAGGCGGACCAATGATTGAGTTTGTGCTCGCCAGGCAGAGGGATTGGGGAGGGAATCTCAAAGAGGAGACCCAAAAAGGATCAAAGCCGATTTTACTCAGAGTCAAGGGGGCCAACAACGGAGCCAAACCTTCCTCAACGTATCGTACGTTCACCAGTAAATTAGCGTTGGTGGATTTCTTTCTTGTCAGGCCACATCCTAGAAATCTTTTTTCCCTTTCCCGTCACCGTATGAGTCGCCCACAATTCCTCGCCTCCCCCTTATTACATCTCCCACCTAGCCTACTCCGTCCATCGACCGACATCTTCGTCCTCCTCTTCTTCTCTCTGGCCCTTGCGCGAGAACTATGCTTAACACCCTTCTTTCGATCTAGTCAGTTTTGCCGATTCCGCGGACAATTATCTTTTCTCCACCATCTCCCGCACAATGGCCGCCGCTCCGCCCAACGGCCATGCCACCAAGTCCATGGATGCGGCAGAACAACGCAGACGCATTCACCACGACGCCGATGTAGTGATTGTGGGTGCTGGAATACTGGGGTGTGCGTTGGCAGTGGCTTTGGGGAAGCAGGGACGCAGTGTGCTTCTACTCGAGAATTCGCTCAAGGAGCCCGATCGCATCGTCGGGGAACTTTTGCAACCCGGAGGTGTCGAGGCGCTCGAAAAACTCGGCCTTGCGGACTGTCTCGAGGACATTGACGCGATTCCCGCTGAGGGCTACTATGTGTCTTATTTTGGCAACCCCGTATCCATCCCATACCCACCCCAGAGCCCCGGAGCTCCGCGACCAGAAGGACGCTCTTTCCACCATGGACGGTTCGTTATGAAGCTGCGACAAGCGGCTATGGCATGCCCCAGCGTCACAGTTGTGGAGACAAAGGCGATGGACCTCATCACTTGTTCGCACACCAAGCAGGTTCTTGGGGTCGAGTGCGTGACTAAGGAAATGAAGGACTGCTACTTTGGTCACCTTACTGTGGTGGCGGACGGCTATAACTCCAAGTTCCGGAAACAACACCACCCTCATACACCAAAGGTCCGGTCGAGGTTCTGGGGTCTGGAGCTGATCGATACTGTCCTCCCCATGCCCCGCTACGGGCACGTCCTACTGAGCAGCAACCCCCCTATCCTCATCTATCAGATTGGAACACACGAGACACGCATCTTGGTCGACATCCCCGAAAACCTACCCTCGGCCTCTGTGAAGAATGGAGGTGTCAAAAACCATCTTCGCAACGTTGTTCTACCGTCTCTCCCCCAAAGCGTTCAGCCTGCATTTGCCACCGCTTTAGAAAAAGGGCAGCTAAGATCCATGCCTAATTCCTTCCTCCCCGCGGCTGCGAACAAGACACCAGGGTTGCTAATAGCGGGCGACGCCCTCAATATGCGGCATCCGCTTACTGGTGGCGGAATGACCGTCGCCCTTAACGATGTCGTTCTTCTCGCCGACCTGCTCAGTCTAGAGAACGTGCCCCGGTTTAGTGATCAACAGCGGATTCTAAAACAGTTGTCTACCTTCCACTGGAGAAGAAAGAAAGGATCATCTGTCATCAATATATTAGCCCAGGCTCTCTACTCCCTCTTTGCTGCCGACGGTTAGTTTTTCCCCTTCAGCTTCCAGAACCCATATACTAAAAGGATCCCATTTCACTAACTTCCAATTCCTGCACAGACGAGTATCTAAAGGCTCTTCAACGAGGTTGTTTCCGATATTTCCAACTCGGAATGGTCGACGGTCCCGTCGGCCTTCTCGGTGGTCTCATTAAGAAACCCTTAGTTCTCTTTACCCATTTCTTCGCAGTCGCCTTCCTCTCTCTCTGGATGGTTATCCAGGACTATCCTCTGTACAAATTGCCCTTCGCCCTTATCCAATGCGTGCTTGTTTTCTGGACAGCCTGCGTTGTAATCTTCCCATACATGATGATTGAAGCCTTCTGTTAGGTTTTTTTTGTTGGCTTATTTTATTTTATAATTATTTTTCCCCTCTTCTTTCCTCTTGTTCCCCCCTTTTATCCCTTACCATAACGACTAAACCAGGCGCTCGATTCTTTTTTTCCCATTTCAGCATTCCCACCATATGATGAAATTCGTGTATAATTATTTATCTCTATTTCTATATGTAATTTTATTTTTCTCTCTTTGAGCGTTGTTGTCTTGACTCTTGTGGAGGAGGGAAAATAAAAGAGCAATGCGTTTTCTGGCCTGCAATTGCTTCTCTTTATCGTACATCATCTTCATCTTTCTCCTCGTTTTTTCTTGTTTTTTATTTTGCATCCCCCCCCCCCCCCCTTTTCCCCCAAAATCCCACATGCAACTCTGCCCTGTTCCTAATGCGATAGAAAAGGAAAGAGGAATCTTTTAGGTGGTTTGCTTACGCGGTATATTTATCGAAAACGGAGGGTTTTGTCACATTTTTGGTTTCCCGTCTGCTGACGCTTACATTGGCACAGAAAGCGCGAGATATACCGAGATCAAAACTATAAACTTGGTGAAACCCAAAATATAAGGCTAGTTGCAGATCCGTTTCGAGGGTTTTTTAGTCTTTTTTCTATTCGAGTATCTTTTCTTGACCCTATGTAAATCCCAAGTTCTACTACATCTGAACCATCGCTCAATCCTTGTTGGCATGAGTTTTTAACAAAGAAACAGATTGTATAATTGACAAGAGCCACAAACAGAAACAAGCAAAACAAGCAAAAAAGAGAAACCATATAAATTGACCCACTCGCCTGGCTCCCTGCTATGATGGTATATTGACGATGATAATGATGATAATCATGCTGATTGGAAATAATCTTCAAAAATTCACATCCAGCAACCATGAAAACAAAACTAGGAAAAAAAGGGGGAGTTGGTTAACCAGACCACACAACATATAATCGTACATCGAGTTGATCTCGGTGTTTTTTTGCAACTTGACCGGCTCTGTCGTTTGATTCCTTCAGTATTGCGCGACCAACAGCCATCCTTCAATTCTTATAAAAGTGTCTAGCGACACTAATAAGAAAAGGGGAAATGCTGTCCGGGTGAAAATCAACTGACAGACTAGGAGGCTTCCAGGCTCAATGATGATCCCAAATCTCTAGTTAGGGCCAAGAGGAGATGCTCAAAATATCCGCTGGAGAAGATATAAGGCACAGACATCATATGCAATTATGCAATTCACTCAAGCAACCCGCGAACTGATTGCTAACCAGTCAGACCCATTGCCTGTCAATTTCCGTTATCTGACCTCGAAAACGCCAATAATGAAATGAAAACATGACAGGAAGAAAAGCATGGTTTAAAACATTCATACACACAAAAAAAAGAAACATGTCATATACCTTCCAGTAGAAAAAAAAGGAAAACCGGGGAAAGAATTCACCGAAAATATGTCACTTTATAAGAGGATGTTACCTCATTTATACAGTGCCACCAAAAACTTCCCTATTGATGGTTGAGGAAGCAAAACCAGATCATAACTTGGAAAAGTCAAACACAATAAAAGTAAGGGGCACAAGCTGTACAGGTGCCTCCAAAGTAATAAGTTATCACAGATATATTCACTGGTTGGGTTCGGAGCCCGGGAAAAGGCATTCCAAGGTTGAGAAGGCCAGCACCGGGATTTTGGTTGCGGCACAGCGTACCCGCTATGCGAGCGAAAAAGGCGTTGAGAACGCATCGTTCGGCACAATGGGTTGGCATCGTTCGCATGTTATCCGCCTTTCCTCAAAGACTCATCTACCGGGAGAGGTTCAGCACCATGATGGGGGCCATTTCGATGCTCAGAAGGTAATTTGTTGTTCTTTTTATGTTTCCTTTTTGTTGTTTGCCAGCCACCGCTAGGATGGGCGCAATTCGAATCATGAGGTACCGAGTTAAGACCGTTTAGCTTTCGAGGAGGCCCAGTATTCCGTTCCTTAGGATCGCCAGATCCACCAGATGCTGGGTGGCCCTTAGGCTTTGCCTTATGATGACCAAACCCATTGACCTTTTCAGAGGTATCATTACTATTGGGCCGACGTTTAGCACTGGAAACGGGAATTTGTGCTTCCGCTGCTGGCAAGAAGCCTGTGTTCAGTGCCCCTTTGTCTGCTGCAATGACGTACTTCGAACGAGAAACACCCCCATCAACCAAGTCATGTTGGAATTGGGTCGTCTTTAGTTTCTCCTGCTTAGGCCTCGATAAATGTTCTGGTAATTTCTCGCCATTTGCAAGGTGAAGGCTTTGTAGCCTGCTGGAGAGTAGCCCTTGTTTCCCGCTATGTCCGTTGGTAAGCATATCGCCGGTATTCCCCGATTTATGGTTATCAATTCCCTGACGGCCAAAAAAAGACGTCGGGTCAATTTCGACGGAGCTGTTATCTTGAAAATCTTGGGACAGGGAGTCCGATATACTGGCTGGAGTATCCGTGGTCTGGTCATCGGAGTTCGATGTACAATGACTGACCGCACCATACGGGTCATAACCTTCGGTCGATATCGGAGCGCGTTGCTCACTTGGGGGGACTGATCCATCCACGATCAACGGCCCCCCACGGTCACTAGAGGCCGCTGTTCTGGCCGTCCGCTGTTGCGTTGACCCAACCTTTGACGAGAAAACAGGGCCAGTATCCAGAGACGGGGTGACAACTTCATTTGAGGATACCGATTGCATATACTCCTGGTGGTTTCCCACGAAAGGAACAAGATTGCCGTTTTGTAACGCCAGTCCGACGGAAGTCGACAAAGGCGAGAGCATAGTGTTTTGGTGATACGCCTGGAGTTGCGGGGATGTGCCAAAATAGTACCCTATATAATCACTAGGCCTGCTTTCTTCAAAAAAGGAAGATCGAGATACATTAGGTAAACTAGTGGGCATGAACGACCCATCCTCTTCGCTTTGCGTGTCATCCGGGGAGCCGGGTTGATTGCGCTGCTTTGACATCTGAGAGCTATCCACATTCTGAGATATGGAATAAAGTGGAGCGAAACTTGGAAGGGAATTAACAGGTCGAGCAGGCTGTGAATGAGCTCTGAGGGATCCGCCAGGGGAGCCATTCGCAACTGAAGAGCGGCGTGGATTGCGACGGAGATCAGGGATTGCTGCTGCTGCCGACGGCGAGGGTGGATTTGTATTGCTTCCCTGGACACCGGTAACCGTTACGGGAAGATAGGAGGGGTTGTAATAGACGTTCTGCCGAGATTGCCCATTGAGAGGTGGGTGGTTTACCGTCCCAGACCTGGATCGAGAGTTATCATCACCAGAATGCTCCTGCTGGGGCATTGGGAACATGAATGGTTGCCGAATCAGAACAGGTGGAGGTCGTCCTGTCAGGAGAGCCTGATTCTGTAACTGCAGTCGTAACTCTTGCTCTTGAGCCTGAAGAATCTGTATTTGCTGGTAGAGGTGGTCATGCAACAAATATTGTGCATGTTGAGCCTGAAGAGACAACTCGGAGGCACTCATTCCACCATTAGGTTGGCGAAAGTTATTCGACTTATTTGGGGTGTTGGAGCTTCGCCGGGCACCGGAATATCCTCCGCGGTTATACTGATTAGAATGTCGACCACCGCGGCCACCACCGCGGCCACCCCGAGCCGAGTGGGCAGGGGTGGCTGTAATAACAGGGCGCGGTTGAGGGGGTGGTCGCTCCCACAAACGCTCCTCCTCCGGAGGATACTCGTACTGTTCACAACAGAGCTCGAGATTGCCCTCTGAAATTGCCTTAAACGCTCTGCGTAACTCCATATGGACCCCCCTGAATGAGGTGTCGTCCGCAGTATTCCCCAGATTTCTCGAAGTGTTGAATGGTTCCTCGACGCAGAGGCGATTGTTCTGCAGTAGATGCCACCCCTTGCCCTCCTTGGATATCAATCGCGCTTCCCTAACCGAAACAACGTACTTCTCGTAATTCAACTCATGGCCATAGTAGCGGAAAAATTGAAAAAGAAGCTCCCCTAATGACTGTTTGTTGTTTCGCCCGTATCCCACCAGTGATTTCAAGTCATCATCAAACGAACACATTATCCCTTCCGCAGTTAACTTTTTCTTGTGGGGGCGAGCTTGAAGGCTGGGTAAGATCGGAGGATCTCGAGTTTGTAGGAAATTTATAATGAGACAAATCCAGGTGTATGAGCTCAGCGTGCCTCCGAGTCCTATAGAATAAAAACATATCAATACCATTGATAGGAATATTGGATCAAATCACAAGTTCTCGTGTTAGTGGAAAACGCACCGGCATCGTTCAGTATCCTTCGTTTGGTCCAGTATTTGATGATCATGGCCAATGGGCGAACACGGTCATCCATTTCCACATATGTCCGGACCATACGGGTATTCTCTAGCGCTAGAGTGTTATTGACATTCATATCGCACGCAAGACGGAGCTCCGGATCCCAAATCTTCACTATTGGAACTTTCGCATGAGAAACACAAACAACCCGTTCCATGCCATCTATTTTAGAAGGTTAGTTTATTGCGGGGAAGATCAGAAAGATATGACCTTACGCCTTGCGAGAACTTCGGCTAGCAAACACACATGCTCCAGCTCCTTAGATGTTGTGGTAATACAAATGTCCACTGCTTCGCGTTAGCCCAAAATATCTAGAAATTCTGAGCAACCCTTACCATCCGAATCACTCGAGCATAATTTATTCCCTGAAGATCCAAAGACATGCACCTTGATCGCACATCCCGGCCATTGGTCGTTGAACAGTCTTTCTAGTTTGCGGACGAGTTGACGTCTTCGATCGTCGCTCTCTGCAGATGGCAGTAACCGATCATAGACCTCCAGAATATCTGCTGTGAGCCTCTTCTCCTCATCCGGCCCGAGGTTTTGTTTCAGACCTTCCCTCTCTTCGGGTAGTAAGTCAGCCCCGAGACTATATGGTATTCTCCTCCGAAAAAAAGCCATAGCAGTCTCATATTTGCAGCCCGAGAATGGTTTCCGCAATGACGGGGGTATATGCGTCGACTCTGAGTGGGTTGATCGAGGCGAGGTGCTTCCGCGAGCGGGGGAAGGAGACCTGGAGTGAAAGGAAATTTTCCGCGCATGTTGGTAGGGGGTGGATGGAAGGGAGTTTGACTGTTGCGAAGTGAGTGGGGGTCGACTCGGTGCCTCTGAAGACGTCTCGTTTGGTAAGTTCCACGGCATAGTCGAAGGATTTGCCGACGCTATCGGTGACTTTTCACCTGATCTGGAGGATGGTTTGGCATTCCCATGGGTATCTAGGACCATATAGCAACTCCAACGTTGTCAAGCAACGTTGGCCTCTCAATGAGGTAGAGTGAAAGGCTCCTGCTCGAAGTGAATATTGGGTGTGCGAATTCACCAAAAATGTTGCAATCGACCGAATTTCCCAATGTTTCTCTAATCGAGAAACAACCTAAAGTCTATATTCACTAAGAACCCTAGGCTAAAACTCCCTTCCTATGATCGAGCAGGGTTGGTATGAGGTAAAGAGTCGTAGGAGGGATGATCCAAGTAGGGGAGTTCAGCGGAGAAATCGACCGGCGATGGGTTAGCAAAATTGTCTTGGTACTTGACCACAAAAGACGGCCTCGCACACTCAGAGGGCCGTGAAACCAAGACACACGAGTGCCCAAGGGTGAGTCAAAATGTACTGAAGATCTTTGAGAAGAATGAAAAATAATTGTTTCCCTTAAGTGCGTTGGTTCGGAGGAGGCGAAATGCTGACGGGGCTCTCGTTACGATCGACGAACAGATAGACGACAACGTTTTTAAGGGGAGTGCGATAGACCCGCGGCGGGAAGGGCACACTCAAAACCCACAACCCGAGACAGGAGCACAGGACAAGAACAAAGGCCACAACTTTATCCTCCAGGTAGGGACCAGCCTGATAATCCAATAACTGTAGATATACCGAAATTGTGAGAGGTTGTTGCACAAAGTCACTCGACGGGGGAGGGGGTACAGCGCGCGGAGGGGGTTAAGCAGGCGATCTGCTGAAGTTGTGAGCCTGAGCCAGGGGGCCGTCAAGTCCAGCGTTCGGCGGGAAAAACGTCGGGTGGGCGCAGCCGACCAGCGTTTTAGGGAAACCACCAGGAGGACTATGGGAGTATAATCTCCACGGGACAAAAAAATAAAAGAAAATCAAAGCAAGAAAGCCAGAGAGAAGAAAGGGGCAAGGGCAATCGAAATGCAAAATAATAAAATAATAATAATAATAATAAATCAACAGCCAACAAATTCCAAAAAGTCAAAATAATCACCTTTCCCAGTAAATAAGGAGGAGTTTCGGTAGTTGTTTGGAACAGCAAGATATGAGGAGTGCTATTCTGGATCCAGATCAATGCCAACCCCAGTCCCAAATAGATGACGATGGCTCCTCTAATGGCCCTAGGAGGGATCACGACTATTTTTCTTGGGTTTTGATTGCAGCAGTTTCTCAAAAAACTGAGTAGTGTAGTGAACAGGGCAGGATTCAGCCATTGACTCTCCAGTTGATTTTATTATCACTGCCACCATGATTCATTCATCAGTTCATCCATTTCTATTATTATAAACTACTCGTACTAGTAGAAGTAATATTGCTGAGCCCACCTTTGTCATGCCAAAGGCGTCTTGAGGAACACCTTCCACGCAAGAAATATCCCGACAGTTGCTGCTTTAGGTATTGCTTTGCTCCTTCCCAGAGATTAATTTTGATGTGGATGTTTGAATTCAGTCTCCGGGATATGGAAGCTGCCTGGCACTCATCATAAAATTACTACCGGACAATAACGATAATAATAATACGATAGGCCCTGTATGATGCCCATTTCGGAGCCACTATTATTTTTCGAGGGCACCAATTGAACCAAAATCCAAACATCAAGAGATAATAATAATATCCAGACTTGGTATTCAATAATCTGAACAATGCAAACTCAATCCAATGAGATCTATCAGAACCTTTCCCCTGGTATGCTTACTTACTTGCCAGATGTAGAGGGAAAGTTCTTTGATACCATCATGGCTCGCACCCATCCGTTCCGTGGCCGGGACAAAGTAAGGTAAGTCGCATCCTTTCACTACTGGACATGCTTGCATTGTTCCTCCCCCCTTTTGCCCCGCGTTTTTTTTTTTTTGCTTTTCACTTCGATGGTTTAATTCGGTCCTTAGTCCGAATGCGGCGCGTCCGGCACGTGTGGCCGTCTGACCGACACCTTTAACCAGCTTGATTTCACGCCTCTCCGTCCCACTCTTCTTCATAAATGATGCCAATCTTGTTCGAATTGCCGCAACTAACGCATTGAAATCCTTATATTACCGTAAAAGTAATTCTTGTCGACCCTGGGCAATTATGCCTTTGAATAACGGAGTATAGGACGGCTTTAATGATGGATATCTAGTACTTTTCCCCTTCTTCCTATCCTCCACTTTCGACAGCCTTCCAAATTCTAGTGGTGACTAGGCGATTTAGTATGGGATAGTAGTCAGGAACCCAAAACGTTTGAATATTTTTGGGGATACGGATTTAAATACATCCTGCGGGGTAAGTGGATGACTTTCTTTTGCCCTTTGATTAAATTGCCAGGGAAATTACAAAACAGGCATGCCCATTTGATCGCTCCCCAGTTGCCAAACCATATCGCGGCAAGGACATGATCCCCGATCGAACCAATTCGAGGTTAACTAAGTCTTATCCAATTGGATGTCAACACGAAAAAAAGCCCAAGGAGCCCCAGACATGTTTCATCAAAAAATTTTACAATGTTCACCCGGTTTCCAGATAAATCTGCCAATTTCAATGACACCAACTCCAAATGGTCCCATCTTCAAAGTTTTGATTGCCTTTGAGTTAGTAGAGTTTGTATAAGTGAGATACCAGTACGGAGTATCTAGCGTAGGTGTTTCTTTGAATTAAAAAGGTTAAGTCTTGGCAAAAAATACTATCAAAGCATTTGATAGAAGAAACATATGACCCGTGTATGTCCCATTTTTTCAAAATGAATTATCTATCAGATGGGGTGGTTTTTGTCCTGTCTTGCAAGTTTACCTACTCGATACTAACTCGCCTATACTTAAGCCTTACATCCCTACAATCAGATAAACAGCACTACTAAGGAGGAACCACCGTATCTTTCCACTCAAGTAAAAGTGGCTAAAAAAAAGGATCTTGGGTAAATCTGTCAAGCATCTTCAATCCTCCAGATAGATAATCGCTGAATTGCCAGAACGGTGCAAAAGTCTACTCCGACATGATGAGACGCTCTCCTCCCTCAGCTCTTGTTCTTTTTGGCAGGTCATTCATATTATAACAATTAATACCAAGAGCGAGCAGCTACTAGTTACCAACATAGCGACCTAAGAAGCCACTTTTGATGTGGTGATGATAAAAGAACCTTGTGCTTTGATTCCATTACCCCAGACGTAGGGGTCCGAGTTCCATCCATGTTGGAAGTTATCACGCCCCACCTTCTGGGGAGTTGCAGCTGGTGTGCATCCATCATTTTTAGTAGTAAGCGGGCTCAATCATCTCAGCATCTAACTACGGAATCGGTAGAGACTACTAGGGCAGCGGGAAGTCAGAACCTGGAAGACTGTAGCCCATGGGAAGGCGGAAATAAAAATCCAGAGTAGGCCAATTGATCGCTGTTCCCAACTAATTATTATAATAATTTATTACTCGTTAGAGGTGAATCAACACCAACCGAGATGAAAGGGCAAACCGTCAAGTCCAAGACAGATACAACCTGCAGTCAAGTCGAACCAGGTGCCTTCCCAGGTACCTACCTGCCTACTACCTAGGTAGGTATGTGTGTGAGATCTCGCATCTAGTCCTTGTCCCACGAGGCCGAGGGAGGGTGTTTTAGTCGATTTGGCTTTGGCTGATTCTCATTATCGGCAGGAAGAACTCCCTCCATAATATGTAATGCACATGTGAATACTTCTTGCAGGAAGGGTTCAAAATCAACAACACCATGAGTGAAAAGAAGTTGAAGTTGAAAAATCAGGGTGCCTCGAAAAGGAATGTCTTTCAAAGAAGCCAATAATAATAACCCGTTGAAAGCACAGCAAATTAGAGTATTTTGGTATTATTAATATTGAAGAGGGGGAAGTAAATCTTGAGCAAAGAAAATGCTTTTTAAGTCAAAGCGCGAAGGTTAAGGCAGCAAGTGAGAAGTCCGCGACAAACTATTCTATAAATAAGTGAGCCCTTGACATGTGTGGAGTACTTCAAAATGAGAGTGATCAAACTTCAATCAGATTATCAACACCCAATTTCCAAAAGTCTTGTCAGAACTTATACTATCATAAATATATTCTAACATCACTTGAGATAAAACCATCACGAAAATTCCCTCAGAGCTCTTGGAGAGGGGGGTGGGACAAGGGGAACTGACACTAAATAATGCCACACAAGGTCATCAATTTCCGGTTCCCAGCCAGACAGGGAAAAGTCAGCCAGAGGCAATGAAAATTGTCTGCATACGCCATTGTGCATCTAATGTTCTGGGGTCAGCGTCATACTAATAAAAAAAAATCATAAATTCCTGATTTTGAATGGATAAGAAATAAATGCATTTGACTTGATTCTTTTTTTTTTTCAAAAATTTCCTTTTTTTAACTTCTCTCTCTCCTTTTTTTCCCTCTCACTCTGGACTTCCAATGTAATTTTAATTTCTTCAGTCCACCATGTTATGGACCACGCACCCACTATACCTATTGTGTACCATGTACGGAGGCACTTACCAAGAGCACTCTGAGGTGGAACCCCCTGATAGTGGTAACTACAAGAAAATAAAATCTCAATAATAATAATTATTATTATTATTATCATCATCATCATCATCATCATGAGGGGGGAAAGCAGGTTTTCAAAACATTACTCAGAGTAGTAATATGAGAGAGAGATTCAACTAAAAATCACCTCTTTTGGCCATCATAGTGTTTCCAGACAGCATAAATAATAACCAATGCTGATGCTCCCTGATTCATTTCCTAAATACTCTTGTTGACTGGGGTTGTTGGAGGGAAAAATTAAAAAAGGGAAAGAAAAAAAAACCGGACCCGAACAAGCGAATCAACAGCCCGAATTCTCATCACCAACCAGAACAGCCCAAATCCATCATCCGATGCCCACCCACCCTTTCAGATTTTTCTTACCCTTGAGGACTGACGGGAGTTGTGCCTGTATGGCCTGGATAATAATAATAATCTGTTGTTCCTTCTCGGTACTACTGTCAGGAGTGAGTGCTCTTCGACCTGTTAATAATGATTCCCTTCCTTTTTGACATATAGTTATCTTGAATTATGGAGACTTCCTGGCGTCCCGAAATCTACAGTTAGACGTGGTAGAATCTGGTAGTTGCGATTAATTACCTAGTATTATTATTATTATTAACCTGAACGATTACTACGAAGTACAACCGAAGACTTCTCTCTTTTTTTTTCCCTCTCTGATTATTACCTTATTATTATTATTCCCGGTCAAAAATAATAATCCACGCTTGTTCTCGCTTCTTCGTCCCCCCCCCTCTTCTTCAAGTCCTCCCCGTTCTCCCATCCCCTCACACCCCAGTCCTCATCTCTTCCTCGAAGTTACACCTCCGCTACCCGACCTCGATCTTTTTCCCTCTCTCCTTCCCCTGTCTGATTTCTTCCCCCCCACGCTTTCTCGGTCTCCTTTATTTTTCACGCCGGACTTGTCCGTCTGTCGTGCTTGAGGGGTGAGAAGTTTCTTTCTTTAATCTTGATCCCATTCTGCCTCGTTCGCTCGTGGTAGAACTGCTCGGATTTTCTTTGGGGGGGCAATCACTCCTTTTCTTGTAAGCCGTGCTCCTACCCGATTGAAAAATATTGCATCACCCATCTTTCAACCCAGCCAGAGAGACAGATTTCAAAGGAAAAGAGAGAGAGAAAAATCATTAATTCCCATATTGCGATTGTTGTTATTTTTTATTATTATTGGGCCAAGTGGCTCTCTTCCCAACAAGACAGTCTGACCCGACCTCGACTGTGGGAGCGATAAAAAATAATGAAACGTTCTCTGAGACCGAAAAGGACAAATTCGGGAATCAAGAATATCTCCGACCAATGCCATCGGTCGCCTTCTGTCTCTCACCTGGCTGTCTAGGCTACTATCCTATCTTCCATCTTCCTCTTTCTGCTCGGGTTAGAGATTTGTGTCGTTTAATCCAACGCTTACCTATTCAAATCCAGCCCGGAAAAAGTGTTCCACGTCCCTCCGAGCGGACCACCCATCCTTGCCGTTTCTTCCCATCCGCCTCCTCGGCCTGATCTCTATCGGTCAAGATGTCTTATTATGAGCCTCAGGGTTGGCAGGCCCCTGCCGCGCGCCAGGCATCATGGGAACAGCCTATTCCCCCTTCACGATCAGGTATAATTTGAGATGGCCGATTGGTTTTATCCATTAGAAGGTTGGCGCTGACAAATTTTGCTGTATAGGATCAAGTTCTGTTTCCCAGCGCGACGAGGTGCCGGCCTTTTCTTCTCAATTCGACGGTATGCACACCACGCCAGCTTTACCTACACAGTCTCCCCCCCCCCCTCCCTCAACCCATTGTTTTTCTAAAATGGGCATATTCTGCTGTTCGAAAACTCTGGGGAAAGGTCGAAATCCGATGTCTCCTGCTCCCATTATAACACCCACTAAAAAGATATTCTCCGGAAGTTTCGGAGCGATTGCTGACTCGTGCGCTAGAGGTTGACCGTGCCATCGACAATCTTGTAAAGAGTGGGAAGTTGTGGAATGCTCCGCGGAGGGATTCAATGCCCATGATGATGGGCCGTGGCTATCCCGAGTATGGTACGCTATCAAGTTCGACTTGTTTTTTATATCCCTGAGGTCCTTCTAATTATCGATCGCAGATCCTCGTGGGAACAACTCAGGACAGCGCCATCACTCGATTAGCGAATTCGAGGGCTCGAGGATGCATCCCACCCCCAATTTGCAAAACTTTTATGCTACGCAACGGTATCAAGGTCGCCCAAATGAAGTAGAACAGATGATGCAAGCAAAGCGTCGGATGGCGGCACAACGTGAGAGGGAGCTCCGCAACTATCACCAAGAGCAACAGTACAACCGAAGTACGTGGTAGCATCTGTCTTTGGAATCTTTTCTTTCTTTTTCCTTTAACTTTCAATATTCCCCATGATGTTTCCACTTACATGTATCCGTTGCATTGTATAATACATTGGGACGCGGTTCCTGTTCTTTCTTTCTCTCTTTTTTGAACATGGTTTTAATTCTTTTTCTTTTCTTGAAAGGCCTCCTTGCCGAAATGTCTGGGAACAAGTCCGAACGCTCGCTCAGCCCTGCCGCCATGAGCGAAGAAAGCCGTCGAGATCTTCTCGCTCGCCAACACAGGGCTTTATACGGCAATGAAAGTCCTGCCTTCTTCCCTCCCGGCAATTTCGCAGATGAAGGCTCACGGCCTGAAAGCCAGGCAGGTGGAACCCCTACCTCGGCTATCGGAGTTCGAGGTTCTTCCCCACGCAGTGTTGATCCCTTCGGCCTGGCGCAGACTCCAGTTCAGGGCAGCATGGATAATATTGTTCAATCCGCTGCCGGCTCATCCTCCCTTCAATCTCCCTCGCGAGCCAACAGTACTTCGTCGCCCAGCTCCGGTATTAACCCCGCGTTCGGAAAATATGAAAGTACTGACCAGCCCGTGACCTCGACCTCTTCTCCTGGTGGAGCGGACTCTCCGTCCTCGAGACAGACATCGTCTAAATCAAACAGTGGCCAGATTGGCTCTGTCGGCCCTATCGGATCTCGCCCTGTCCCACAAGCCAGCTCAATTCAAGCCGCAAACCCTGCTTTGAACAAACGATCAACTACCCCATTGCCTTCTCCGCTCGGGTTTGGATTCACTACAAGTGATGCTGCTGGCTCAGTCAATGACCGTTCTGTGTCATCAGCTTCAAACCCGACTGCATCTACTTCGGCGGGTACTTCAAGCTCCAAGGATACTTCCGGTGGCGTTGGCCTTGGCTGGGGCAACAGCAGTGGCGTATGGGGCTCTAAAAATGGCCTCGGCGTACAGGCTTCGGTTTGGGGTTGATTGGCCTGATTCAACTTGAATTTTTTTTAAAAAAAAAAAAATTATTAATTTCGCTACATTTTGGCTGGTGTTCGCTTTTGCGCCGTGGCGTTTGAAAAGAGGTTTCGATTTTTATTCAAATACTGGGAAAGAGCATGGTACATATATGGAAGATTGCGAGTGGGCACTACAATACTTTTGGCAAAGGCTCCGTCATTTTGTGGGATGTTAATTTGGTACATGGTTTACTGACTAGGTAGGAGCTTGGTTGGCCTATTGGTTTCTGGAGTCGGTATTCCCCTGTTTGTGTGTGCATCTTGCATTCTTTGCCTTGTCATCTTCCGTCTTTTTTTTTCGTCTTTTTCTGCATTTGTTCAATTTCTTGTTACCGACATTTTGAGTTCAAGTGGGTCTGGATTGTATTTACTTCACTGTGAGTGTATGTTTCGGCTCTTGTTTCCGGCTCATCCAAGGTGGGGTTCAGGTGTTTATAGTCATCGTTCGGGTCTGGCTGCAAGTTTTGGCCGAAGCACTTTGTTTGTTGATTTGGAAATAGGTTATGGGCACCAAAAGGTTCTGGTTTTATTTTTCTTTCTTTTTTACGCTTTTTCAGGTTTGGGGCTTGGGCGACGGAAGATTGGGGAGCAGGCAAATATTAAAAGAGTTTTGGAGTCTGATCTGAACTGTGTTTCCGACAACGTGATGGGTTTCTTTCGTTTGGTCCCTTGGTTCTGCTTATGGTGTTTTTTGTGATACACAAATTCCCCCAATCCATTCTACTCTGCTTGATCTAATTTCACTTTTGGCTCGTTCCTATTAGAGCGGACCGGTAACAATTCATTTTGCATTCTGGTCGCTGTCGTTTCCCGGGGGTGTATCCATCTTCGCTGTCGGAGAGATAACGCTTACAATAGTTGACACACAGCTAAGATGACTTAGGCATGTATATCCTGATAGCTACCTAGGTATGTCAAGATGGCCCGCAGCCACTGCCCGGCACCATAGGTGTGTAATTGAGTAATTTTTAGAAGACTCGATGGACAGTAAAATTGATTGGCTCCCTTGACTTCTTATTGGCATGGATGATATCACTCTGCATGATAGCTCACACAGTGAGTAAGTATGTCGAGGCCTGCAGTGTTCCTAGTAGCTCTTAGCTGAGGTTACCACCTAAATTTCGGACAGTCTTAATTTACTGATATGCATGGGTTTTTTTCAATGGGATTAATCTTGGGCGACTGTGATACCACAGTGGCCGCAGTCTGCGTATGCCACTGGGCACTACTATCCGACATGTAGTTTAATCCCAGCTCAAAAGCCAAGACAATACGCAACAATAATCATGCAACCCCAGAAGGAATTAGCTTTTTTCCACCCCTCGTCCCATACGTCCATACTAGTGACTTCTTCTCATCATGCCTCAGTCAAGGTTTCCAAAACCAAAGTTTATTTCAAGTGTTTAGGCTATTTAGTTTGGGTAGGTGGTTTCTTGATACCATGGATGTACCAAACTATATAAAACTACCTAAATCCTAATTTTTCGGTTGTGGATTAATGTCATGTGTCGCCGAGAAGGTTATATATTTCTGGGCGGTTAGTAGTCAACCAGCGTTCCAAGCGATATAACTATATAATGGAAAGGGGTTCACCTGTCACAGAGGATGAAACTTGATGTGATAAATCCTTACCTGTCTTCTTATTCATCTATAATATTTTATAACTAAATCCTATAGGATGATTGCTGTCCGTGTGTCTGCGCGTATTATGTGATATTCGCAGCGAGCCAGTCTTGAGTTAGTTACCGAGAGCAGAAAAAAGGGAAGGAAGATAAAGAGCGAACTTAACCGGGACAGAATTTATATTAATACATAAGAGAATACTAGCTGATTTTGAGAGTATTTAGATTGAAGCTAAAAGATCAACTAACCCAAAGATTTAATCGACCCTTGAAGCAAAGGCGGTATTTTAAATTATGCTCCTGAAAGAAATCACCCCCGAAGCAAAGTCAGAGTGCTCTCCTTTAACCCCATCTTATAGACTTGAGGTTGAACCCTTAAATTTGCAACTAACTTTAATCCAGGGTTTTTATTTATTTTGAGTCACTGAGATAATGAGCACTCAGAATTAGAACGTCCAGAGTAAGGTTCTAGGAGTGGGGTTTAGTGAAGCATTCAAAGTGGATCCTCTGAATAATGTCAGGTTCTGCAAATCAGAGACATGAATGATAAACCATGCCATAAACTGAAATTATTTTTAGCGGCAGCAGATACTAGTATGTACGACAGAGGACGAGTCGGCAAGTGAATTGCCCACCTATCCGTCAACCAATGGGGTGTTGACTTTCTTGGGGGCGGAGGCTCAAACTTGGCCAATTCATCTGGAGGTTCTCAGTTTATTTTTTCATTTCTATATTTTCCCTTTTTATTTATTGGGTTTAAGGTCTTTTATCCTGTGGACTGCTTACCGTTGTGACAGAAACCTTAGGCAGAGATTCTTGTCTTGCTTGCATTTGACATGATAAACTTCATTAGGGTTTAAACTTGAAACTTCGGGTGTTAAGTAGGGTGATCACTGATCTGCTTTAAAGTAAACTCCGGAAATGAATTGTGCCCTGTGGGTTTTCTTGGTATGATGAACAGGAAAGATAAATATTGACACCGGTCGCTTTATGGATCCTCAAATGCCGACTGACCTTTAACCTCTTCGCGATGCAGACTTTTCTTCTTGTCAATGCCTTTTCTTACCTAATATGAGTTGCTGTGTTTGATCTACTGCTTTGAGCATCTCAACTACCTGGGTAGTTATTAATTGATCGATTATTTCTTTATCCTTTGCTTCTTGAAATCATTCTTTCCCCATACTATCGAAAAACTCAAATATTATGGGTTGAATAGCCGAGGCATATGGTATTCCAGTGAGGAAGGTAGAAGAACAGGTCCTCCCAAGTGCGTTTTAGGGCTGACGGAGAGATATCCCAAATTTCCAAGTCTCGACAAGCAAAGTGGAATAATAAACGGCAGTTTCGGGACTGGCTAGTCCTTGATGAATTAAACTCCTGGGAAAATTATTTAGCTGAAAGAACTACCTAGCTAGATGTTGGAATTAGATATGTGCAGGAAATAATTGCTATGAACGCAGCAAACAATAGGACCGGAAAGTACAGCTATAGTTTCCCGGACGCAGATGGCTGGGGGCAGGCAGGTTATCTTACCCTTCTACTGTAAGGTAAAGCAAGGAGCTTGAAGCATGGGGGAAATTTTTCACATTAGATGATGGGATCGAATGGCGTGGTCCTTCGAAGGATTCCTACTTGTACATAGTTCAAGGCTCCTCCCGCATCTTGACAGGGCCCCAGAGGTATGGAGTACGGGGGATTAATCAACAAAATGAAAAATATTTACCTAATAATAATAATGACAAACAATAATAGACAATATTCATTGCGTCCAAGTCGTGGGACCTGAAATCCTTATCTAGCTATACCCCGATCTAGAATCGCGTTCCATGGGTCGTGGGGAAAATTGGGTTTGGGGAAGTTTAAAAAGGAAAGGAATCTGATCAACCTTAAGAACAATATGACGATGCCGAGGGGGTTGACTCTGTTCACACCTCTGCTACGGAGCAGTATGGTTCGGATGGCATATGAATGCTGCCTTAGGAATACTTTCAGCATCCTTACATTCTTAGCCTTCGAGAAGAACCTTAAGAATTGTCGAATCTGATGCGGATGGCCTGGATTGATTAGACATACTCAAACTTTCCACCACGCTTTTGACCCCTGAGTTAAAGCAATTTAGTGCTCAATATTTCTACCATCATTGCCACTGAGGTGACCAGAGGTTACCTTGGGATATCTCTGTTCTCTCATCGTTCTTATCTTTCATCTCAGCCACCGAGACCGCGAAGATTTTGAAGGGGAGTCCTCCGACATTTCCTTTTCTGTAAGGCGCACATAATCACCAGTCACTCTTTGCGATTTTTTTTTCTTCTTTTCACTCTCCCCCTTTTGCCCACTTGCTTGCAGATCTCCGTTCTGCGTCCTGTATTTCCAGAACTCCTTGGTAGAGGCGCAACACGAAATAGTTCATAAGAATGGGATTGCAAAGGAAAAACGGATGCTAATTGGGCCCAGCTGTGTTTCTGGGAATTAAGGTACATAGTGGGAGGTTTTCACTCAAAATCGAACACTAAACCCTGGGTCGTGCCACAGCATTACCGTCCCTATTATTATTATTATTATTATTGAACTTGGCTGTCCCGTCGCCAAACCTAGCCACACCAAGCGATCCCCTAGCCTGACAAGCCCAACGCTACCCTCTGGCCCAGTCCTTCCCTGTGCCTCCCTCTTTTTGATTTCCCGGTCGCGTGTGTGCTGGTGGATTAATTTTGCTTGGTGAGCCACCTAAACTCCCCAAGAAAGGGAAAGGGAAGGGGAAAAAAGGAAAAAATATTCCAGCGCCGACCGCTGCCGAGGCCGTCAGGTGGCCCGAACCCCAACCCAGATCATCATCATAATCATCATCGCCCTCCGGAGCACGTCAGCTATTTTTGCTCGCCCAACTCTGCTATTGGTATTATTATTTCTGTCTCTGCTCCATCACCTCCACGCCCGCGAACCCCCGCCTCCCGATATTTTATTCTGCCGCGTCCATCTGAGGACCTGACGGCCCGCCCTCATCCCTCCACCACCTTGGCGCTCTCCTCGCGCCGGTGCACTCGTCTCTGAGTTGTTCCGGAGTGACGAGACGCCACCTCCTCTCTCCCTCAGATCATGGCGTTGGAGTTGCAACCTCCCAGCGATCGCAAGCGGGTCAAAGTCTACGAACTGAAGGATAACGATTGGTTTGATCGAGGAACTGGTTTTTGCACGGGACGGATTCTTGATGTAAGCTTTAGCTGGCAGCCATCGATCGCATGGCGTGGCATGACGGATAGCATCATTGCCTCCGCGCGACGGCGTCGCCTGTCACCAGGCGCAAGCCGCTCGTCTCGTGCGACAATGTACTTCCTCAACCTTACTACTACCTACTAACACGCTCTCTTCCTCTAACAGGACGAACCGCGAATATTTGTCGAGTCGGAGGATAAACCTGTTCGGGTCCTTCTGGAGACTAAAATCTCCAAGGATGGCGGGTATCAAAAGCAACAAGGTTCCGTCCCCCCAATGCCGAAACATTGCGAGCTTGCGAGGGAGAAAACGAGATTGCTGATCTTGCTTGTGTTATGACCAGAGACCCTGATAGTATGGACGGAGCCCAACCAGACGGACATGGCATTAAGTTTCCAGGAGGCAGAAGGCTGCGCGGTAATTTGGTAGGGGACCTTCGGCCTTATCTAGCTAGCTGTCTTGATTCATTTACTCACGATACACTCATGTGAAGGAATTTCGTCAACAATGTTCAACAACACTTGCTCAACATGGCCGCAGCTGGTAGGAATCCTTTTGTTTCGATCGCCGCCCCGCGCGAACGGTATTTTTGTGTGTAGTTATCGATACTAACATCCAGTTTCAATTCCCTAGATGATGCGCTGTCCGACGACCTTGAGAGCTTTCAGTCTATTATGTTGCCTGCGCCCGAGTTGGGGAACCTCCCGGAGATCGACCACATGATGAGAGCCGCTAGTATCACCCAAGCGGGACGAGATGCGCTCTCAAAATGCGTTATTCGCGATGAGTATATTTCGAAGCTTTTACCTCTCGTCAGTGTCGCGGAAGACCTCGAAAGCCTGACTGATCTACATCGCCTTTGCAACATTATGAAATCCCTAATTCTTCTGAATGATAACACTATAATCGAGACTGTTGTTACAGATCCCGTCATACTTGGGGTGGTCGGAGCTTTGGAATGTACGCTAATAGTGTTTGATATTGCCTGGGCTGCTTTGTGTAGCTAACACATCACAGATGACCCCGAGTTCCCTACCCACAAAGCCAATCATCGCCAGTATCTCTCCGACCAATCCCGCTATAAGGAGGTTGTTCCGATCAAAGACCCGCTTATTCGTCGCAAAATCCGTTACACTTGGCGCCTACAGTATTTGAAGGATGTGGTCCTGGCTCGCATTTTGGACGACCCAACGTTTTCGGTTCTCAATTCGTTGATATTCTTTAACCAAGTCGAGATTGTTAACCACATCCAATCCAACGCCGCCTTCCTCAAGGAGCTATTTTCAGTTTTCGATCCAAGAAATGCGGATGGAAGGCGCAAAGAAGATGCGGTGCAATTCCTTCATCAATGCGCTGCTATCGCAAAGAACCTGCAGGCCCCTGCTCGTGCAAGTCTTTTTGCCAACTTCATTAACCATGGCCTCTTCGCCGTTATTGCATTCGCTATAAAACACCCCAACCCGGCTGTCCGTACAACTGGCATTGATATTTTGGTGGCCCTTCTCGATCACGATCCGATTATGATGCGCGGGTATATGCTCAAAGCTGTCAACGAAAGGAAAACACCGCTCACGGATACTCTAATCGACTTACTTCACACAGAAGCGGATCTGGGGGTTAAGAATCAGCTTGCGGATGCGGTCAAGGTCTTACTGGATCCACAAATCCCCTTGCAGGACGCGATGGGTCGGGCTGGCCCCGAGCACTTCACAAAAATGCGCCCCAACATACTTTCAGATGCTTTTGTTCAAAATCATTTTGACGAGTCTGCTAAAAAGCTATTTGCCCCATTAAAACGGCTTGAGGGTCGTACCATCCGTATGATTCGGTCCAATAATTCCCCTGCTCTTACTATTGCATCTACTAACTGACATTTTTACTTTTTAGTTAACGACCTGAAGTTCCAGGAGGTAGCATTATATTCGCATTTGGTTGATATCCTCACTTTCTTTGTTCGCCAACATCTCTACCGAAGTCGGAATGTCATTCAAAATGAACATCTCGCTGCTCAAATAGCTCAACTCCTGAAAGTTCCCCAGAAACACCTTAAATTGAGTATGTTTCTTTCTCGCAACCCTCCTGTTTTTCTCAACCGCCAAAATGGACTATCTCTAACAGTTCGCTTTAGCCGCATTGAAATTCTTCCGAACCTTACTTAGCCTCCAAGATACCTTCTATCAAGCTTTAATGACACATAACGACACATTTGGATTGATCCTTGACATCGTTTACGAGACCATGCCGCGTGATAATCTCCTCAACTCAGCCTGCTTAGAACTGTTTGAATTCATCAAAAGGGAAAATATTAAGCCGATTGTCTTGCATGTGGTTGGAAAATACGGCGAGAAGCTGCGGAACATTACTTATGTCGATACTTTCCAAGGGTTGATTATCCACTACGAGCAGCTCCAGGGCTATGGCGGGGAGGCCGATTCTACTCTTTATTCACAGGAAGAAGTGAATCCTGCCCATAAACTACCACCCAATGGACGTTGGCAAGGGATGAAAGAGATGGACCCGGCCGAGGAAGAGTATTTTAACACCTCAGATGATGAAGATGAGGTAAGTGGATCTGTCAACCTTGGAAGCCCTGCCAGAGAAAAGCTGACATGATTCTCAGTGGCAACAGGATAACCCCTCTGTTGTTGGGATTGTATCCCAGGTACAAAATGGCGCAGTTTCTCCCGCTGTCAAGCCATTAGTAAACTACCCCGATGACGACGATGAGGACGACGATGCTATGGATATGAAACCAGAAACAGGACCCGAGCAAAAGCAACTCAAATTACCGCACGAAGAGCCTTCCAATGACGATGCGCCTAGCGACCCGACTGAAGGAATAATGTCAACCACAGTCTCGTCGGTATCGCAAACACCACCGGAAAGACTGTCGGAGAAGCGTCGTCGTGAGGAGGAAGATGATGATGAGTTGGTAAAGCTCACCTCCGGACCTAAACGAAGAAGCTCAACCAGTAGCTCTCCTGGGACTGCTGGTTTCTTACGGAGGAAACGGAGCGTCTCGATCGGTTCAAACGCGGCTTCTGATAAGGGAGGAGGTGGAGTACAGAGCTTGGGAGTAAGCGTAACCAATAGCGCGGGACCGAAACGGATTGCCATCAACCTGAACCCATCTGCGATTAAAACATCGGCTTCCACAGGCTCCACGGATAGCTCGGCAAACGATGCGAATAGTGAAACGGAGAAACAGAACGACAACCCTGGTGGCGATGGCGGTTGAGCTGGTAGGCTTTTTGGCCCAGTCGCTACCTAGTTATATGTGGAATACCTTTCCGAATCTTGTTTTATCAGCATCTTAGATACCAGATGAAGTGATGTCATCCTTTTTCTCATTTGACCCAAAATTCGTCTATTCCCTTCATTCTTGTATGATTCCCGATCCGCTTTCTTCTCGTTCTTGCGATTTTTTTTGGCATCTTTTAGAGGTCGGGTATGTCTAGGGTTTCGACAAGAGCCTTTTCCGTGTTCCTGTTTATTCATTCTTCACCTACCAGCCCCTTTCATCTGGTGTATATGTATTGTCTTTGCCTTTGTATCGCCGGTGTTTCTGGAGTCATCAGCGACCTGAAATTCCAAACTTTTTGTGTTGTGATGTGATGTGTTGGTCTGCAGTTCAAGTCCTCGTGAAGAGGATATAAGGGAGTAATGGCAAGGAAACAGTGTACGACACTGGCATTGGACCTGGTTTTCTTATCGTAGTCTGGAGTTTTTGATGGTGGTTATAGTTTAATTGCCCCGGGGCTTGAACCAGAGAGGACGAAAGGCATGATGAATTCAGTGCTTGTCAAGAAAGTGGATATTATTAACAGTCTTCTGAGGAGATATTTTTAGCAGCATATACTTTTGTTGAGAAGCGGTGGTTGAAGAACTCGTTTCTTTTCGCTTTTCTTCTTTTTAAACTTGAGCCTTCCAATATTCCCCTGCCCGTATGAAAGACTATTTGAATTCCCTTGAAGACCTCGCCTGGACTTGTACTCCGCAGGAGGATTGATTGTGGTGCCTTCATGCAGGAGTGACGTGCCGAGGCATGCATTACCAAGCATCACATTTCAACCTAACGGAGTACCTAGGTAGGATGATTGCATTGTTTTTTTGCTGCCATGAACCTAAGGAAGGATCCACTACATCATGTGGATCTGGTCATTGGTCAAAGCTCGCCCATTGTATTCTCCCGCCTGTAACTTGAAGAACTGTTGCCCTGTCCCGAATTCGAGGCCGGTCAAAGGGGTGCCAATATCCCGATATTATTTGCCCACTCAGTTACAACAAACTTGGGACAAGAGCAGGGGCACAACCAGGACAATGCCGAAACCCCACATATCTCTAGACAGTTTCTTCCATGAGACACCCACCCAACATTCTCGCCAACCCTCTTCTCCCATAACAATATATTTTATATCCGGGAACCCGGGGCTGATCTCCTACTACCACCCGTTTCTCTCACTGCTTGGCGAAAAGCTACGCTCGCGGGATGCGACGGACCAGACTTTCCGTATCTTCGGGCACAGTTTGGCTGGGTTCGAGTTGGCGGATAAGCAAAACGGGTTTCATTACTTTAGCCTCGAGGAACAGATCTGCTTTGTTCAACGAAGATTAAAGGAGCACATCGCAGACTTGCGCCAAGAGGGAGGTTGTGTAGCTGGAGGGGATCGGCCGAGGGTAATTCTCATGGGGCACTCCGTTGGTAGTTATATCGCGATGGAGGTCCTAAGAAGGCATCAAGAAGGAGAGGTGATGGGTCCTGGGGGGAGCGACTTTGATATTGTCGGGGGTGTGATGCTGTTCCCGACCGTTGTGGATATCGCGAAGTCGCCTGCCGGACGGAAGTTGACCGTGAGTTTGAATGCTACCCAGGCTCTATACGGACATGCCGGACTAATTGAAGCATGACACTTTTGAAACAGACTTTGCTCCGATTCATTCCGCAGCTTGCCTTCGTTGTGGGGTTTATAGTACGAATTATTACGGCCGTTTTCCCACAAGTTGTACTACGGACCTTGATTCGGTTCTTTATGGGATCCCCGCCAAATGCGGCGGTCAGTACGACGAGTTCATTTCTGAACAGTAAACGCGGCGTGCGACAAGCCCTGTAAGTTCTTCCCTCTCATCTCACCAAACACTTGGCTTCTGAAGAAATGTTGGATACACGCTAATAGAACAAGACACATGGCCGCTGACGAAATGAGAACTATCACTTCGGACAAATGGAGCGATGATATTTGGGGGATGTCGGCGGTAAAGGAGCCCGTAGCTCGTTTGTTCTTTTATTTTGGTCGAAATGATCATTGGGTTGCTGAACAGACGAGAGACGAGATCCTTAAACTTCGGGGCCACACGCAGACGGGCCCAAAAATGGTTGTTTGCGAAGAGTCGCTACCGCATGCATTTTGTATCCGTGAGTCTTTTGCCTTCTCTCTTCGAATAACCACTAACTTCGAACCTAGGGCATAGCGATATCATGTCTACCAAAGTGGCGGATATGATCACGAATATAACAGAAAACCTGACGGCGTTTCGGTGATAGAGTTGGGGTTCCAGAGTCTCACTTTGATGAGATACCGGCAATAGAATAAATAGATCGGGATTTCTACGTTGATTCGGATAGGAACAAAGAAAGTCAAAGGCTTGAATAATGTCTCAAAATGGGTATTTCGACGCTAGGGGCGTGAAAACTGGGCTCCTTTAGGCGTTGGGTATCTCATTTTCATCGTGCTTCTGAGTTCAGAATACCTCTTAGGCTTCAAAATAACCGTAGGGTGAATGCCTATACACAGTGGTCAAGGTCTTTGATCACCCTGATGCATTAGCCCTGCCCTCCGAAATAGATCTCCAAGGACGTCCTGCTGTTGTGGCTTTGGCTGTGACGTTGGAGCCATCGGCACCGGCTGTCTTTCCCCAGGACCCTGGCTGTGTGCCCTCACGCTCCACTCGTCATCTTGGGCCCTTTGTTGGCCAAATAAATCTCTGAGAGAGATCTGACGGCCCATGGGCACGCTGGATTGTACCTCATCTAATGGATCTGTGGTCGCCGAAGCAGCCGTCGCAGCGGCGTGCAAACCATTTTGGCGCGTGGACTCCAGACGTTCACGTGCTAGTTTAAGACTCTGACCGGCAAGCATAGCACACTCTCTGATCACTTCTGCGTTGATAGTACGCGTCTCCGCGGTCGAATTGGGGGGTGGTTCCGAAAATATCCATAGGCCATAAATGCGAATATCCGTACTATTTGCATTCCGGCTGGTGCTAGTATTGGTTGTGCCGAGTGGGCTTGCGTTACTATTAGGGTTCAGATCCACGTTGTAATCGGATTTGAGGATAACATATTCCTCTGTGAGTTCTACATCCTCACCGTCCGTCAGGAGGAGGTCGAAGTTATTCAGACCCCTCCGATTCAGCACGAAGACACTGTATCGCTCCTCGCCTAGGCTCCCGGGTACTAGCTGGCAGACAAATAGGGATCCTTCCACGCCTGTTTTCTCCCACTGTCGTGTGGACGGGCTGAAGATGTATACCACAGCGAAAGGGGCGAGGGACTGGATCGAGTTCACAGCGGGGTTATGGCGGCGGAGAACAGAAAGATTTAGCTCCTCGTTGGAACGTAAAGGGGCCGAAGGGATAGACTGATCCTGTTGGTCGGCCATTTGCTGCGCGTCGGAAAGGTAAACCTGGAAGTCTGAATCGTAATCGGATGGCTGGGGGATACTCTGGCTGTGGCGGTGGGGGTTACTGTAATTGGGGTTGTTGTTGTTGTAACTGTTTGGTCGGCGGGGTTTCCGGGTCGCCATGATGTGAAAGTAGAGTGCATGCACCTGCCAGCTGGAGGATATGAGCCTGGGGGTAGAGACGGTAGGAGAGGGCCTGAGGAAGGGAAGCCTTGCGTATATGGAGACCGTAGGAAGGAACGAACGGTGGGCGCCGAAGCTGAGGCTCCAGAGCTCTCCGTTCTGGGAAAGCGGTCGACGGCCCCAGCGGATGATCAATGGTGGATTCCCTCGTTTCGGCGACTTGACTGTCCCTCCTCGGACCGGTCTCGCTCGCCATTCAGATCGTCGATGAGGCTTTCCTGGCCTGTCCTAGTCTTTACATACACAGTATAGCTGTGGTTCTGAACCAGTCTAGTTTCCTTGTTGCCGGTCTCCCCAAACCTCAATCTCCTCAAATACCCTCGGAAAGCTTCGACTCCGCTGTTTCATTTGCTATACTTTCTCTCGTTAGATCTTCCGCTGGTGCATCGCGTGATGTTCGCGCAAGTCACTGGCGTTTAACTGACCCTCACCTTCCCCTATGGTTAGCTCGTGATGACTGTGACTGTCACGCCTAGCCCTCCTGTTCCGCTGCTTGTTACGCCGCGTGTCTCCCACGGCACTGCCTCCCTCACACGAACTCTTGATCCCTCTGCGGTATAGCGCGGGATCTTCGTCGGTTATATATACTCTGTGGGCAGGATTTCTGAGGGATGTGAAAATCCCTCATTACTGACCCAAGAGCGCATCGCCACCATGGCTTCCAACGTTGAACGACGCTCCCCGCAGCCCGCACCCAAACCCGGTTCTGGGGAGCAGTCCTCCGGGAGCGAGAACTGCGAGGTCAACCCAGACACCTCTTTTGACCCTTCTTCGCTTCCTCATGCTGTCAGAGCTAGGAGGCAGGAATATACTCGTCATCGAACAATCCATGTGAAGATTGGCACGTGGAATGTGGCTGCCATTTCTGGCACCGAGGAAGATATTGGGAGGTGGTTTGTGCAACGGAATGATGGACGCGACGAACTCTCCCGACCACGCATTCCTGAGCTTTCACCGGATCAGGTTGGCCTTTATGTACTTGGGCTGCAGGAGATCGTTGACGTGTCATCACCTGCGGAGGCTTTAAGACCCTACGTCGACCCGGCGCCGGCAAATCGGTGGAAGGTCGCTGTC
Organism: Aspergillus biplanus; assembly: GCA_027569045.1. NCBI lineage: Eukaryota > Fungi > Ascomycota > Eurotiomycetes > Eurotiales > Aspergillaceae > Aspergillus > Aspergillus biplanus. The sequence continues at coordinate 161,254 of JAPDEJ010000039.1, forward strand.
GAAAAGGCCTTACCACCAGGTTACAAACTCATCGCGGAGACCCAGCTTGTAGGCCTCCTGCAGTTGATTTACGCCGCGCCTTTTCTTGTGGACGGTGTGTCGTCAGTCAGTTGTGCTAACGTTGGCACGGGTCTACTCGGGTATATGGGCAATAAAGGCGCTGTAGCGACACGACTGCTACTTGGAGAAACTACATGCATCATCTTTGTTAACTGTCATCTGGCTGCTGGCTCCGACAAAACCAGCCTAGAGCGACGGAATTGGGATGCCTCACAAATTCTTGGTCGTACAAAGTTTGATCCCGTTGACCATGATCAAAAACTACGAGACGATCCCACTGAGAGTATTGGGGATGAGGATTTTGCTTTCTGGTTTGGTGATTTGAATTATCGGCTGGAAGATATCCCAGGAGATGATGTGCGCCAAGTTCTTGCTCGGCATACGGAGAATGACTACGACAAACGGCATCAGTCCTGGGCAGTAGTCGACGGCCCACCTTCATCCCCACATGTCGTGGATGATGAGAACCAAAATAACCAACCGCCTTTTTCCGAGCATGGGGACGGGGGCAATCTCCAGCGTGAGGCCTCAGATGAGGATTTGGACCCCCACACTGACCCATCTTCTCTCCAAACTACAATATCGTCGCTGATCCCCCATGATCAATTGCGCCTGCAGCAGGCCAAGCAGAAAGCCTTTTATGAAGGTTGGCACGAAGGCCAGATCTCATTTCTGCCGACATACAAGTATGATGTAGGAAGTCTGGCTAGATTTGATTCTAGTGAAAAGCACCGGGGTCCGAGTTGGTGTGATCGTATCCTTTACAGGTCGCGCCGAGACAAACAAATATATGAAAGACTTGCCAAGGAAACCGCGGAAGCCCGAAAGCGGGACGAAGAAATGAAAGCCAGCGGTCTCGAGAAGGCTGCTGCTGACGATAATGTTTTATTTGACTATGACCCAGAGGCTGACGGAGCGGATAGCGACGAATACGACCCCAATAAAGATCAGTATACTACTAATGATTCCCCGGATTTTTCGGATGATGACATAAATTCTATCCAGCTCGATTATTATGTGTCACACCAGGGAATTCTTTCCTCCGACCACAAGCCTCTTGTTGCAGGGTTCACTCTGGAGCTTGAATGTGTAGACCCAAAGCTGAAAGCAAAAGTGCATCAGGAGGTAGCGCGCGAATTGGACAAAGCAGAGAATGAATCGCGACCCGGACTGACGGTGGTGGTGGACACTCATGGGTACGAGTTGCCAGACGACAAATCAAAGCCTGATCCAAATGCCGTTAATTTTGGTCCTATCGCCTTTGATATGCCGGTCACTCGGGTTCTGGTCGTGGCAAACACGAGCGGTGTGCCAGCGACATTCTCCTTTGAGAAACCAGAGCAAGCCAAGAATCAGAAGCTACCACCTTGGCTCGAGTATAAAGTTGACCTGTCAAACCACGATGGTGAAGCTCCAAAGCAGGAATTATCTTCGCCAGAGTATACCCTGCTACCCGGAGAGCTGGCTAATATCGAGGTTACCGTCTGCGTACGAGATATTGACCTCGTACGCCTTTTGAATAACGGACATGTCAAACTTGAGGAAATCTTAGTACTTCAAGTTGAGAGTGGACGAGACCATTTCATTTCCGTGTATGGGACGTGGCTCCCTACCTCTTTTGGCCGTAGTCTGGAGGACCTCACTCTCCTTCCCGAAAGTGGCGCACGCACCCTATCGACAGATGATCTGTCAAGGCAGAAAAAAGAGCGTGGAATTCCTCTATCGGCACCCCGAGAGCTTTTCAAATTAACGGAAGCTATATCTGAACTAGCAGAGCGAGCTGTTGCCGAGTGGAGTATGGTAACGGGGGAGTCTGAAGATAGGCCGCCTTGGGAGAGAGAGCCATCTGGCTTTGCATGGCCTTTTGAGCCAGCAACATGGACGCTAAAAGATGAAGAGGTTCGCTGTTACCTCCAAGCTTCTGTCCGTGAAGCTTTAGACACGAATCAGCCTCTTAACTCTGTTTTCGCCCCCGAGATATCTTCCTTACACCGCTTGGAAATTCTAAGCGAGACACTCCTTCTATTTCTTCGGTCACTAAAAGACGGAATCGTAACAGCTGCCGTCTGGCATAACTTGGACCAGCAAATTCTCGCACGGGAGAAGACGAAAACCTCTCCATTTTCTTGGGAAGACTCTCAAGCTTGGGTATTGGAGAGCCTCGCGTATTCTCCAGCTCACAGCGTCTCGTTTACATTTGTGACTTTTATGCTGGCTCGAATTGCCAATGAAATAACACCGGTATCTTCAATGCCACCGCCTGGTTCATCGGGACATCATCCGGATGTACCACCAAAACACAGCATAGATAAACCCAAAGACACCCAGCTCACGACTCCGACCCAAACGTCTGCAACGCAGTTTATACCTGGGGGTACTTTTCGCCGGAAGCAAAGTGCTTTGACATCTTTGAGTACACCAGATTGTCCGGTTGCTCCTAGCACCGTACGGCGACATGCTGTTGAAACCGCCCTAGCGGCATTGTTTTCTACTGTTCTTATTTCCGCTGACGTTCCTACCCCATCAAAAGAAAAAGAAAAGCGTGCTTTAGAGGAGAGAAAACGAAGCATCATTGAACCTTTTTTGAAAACAATAGGAGTGGATAACAACGGTCCATCGGGCGGCGTTTCTTGAGTCATTTTGCTTTATACAAAGAGCTTTAATGTTTCCCTCTGTTCATTCCGTCATTATTTTATTTTCCTTTGCCCTTGTATGCTGATCTGGGCTATGGACTTATAGATGTCCGTTATGCATTATACAATTGCTGTGTCTCATTCTCTGGTGTGACTTGACTATCGGGTGATAATTTTGGCCCTAATACTCCAACGCTTGCGTCCCATGATGTGTGCCCACTTCCGGAAAAACGTGGGATATTATATATAAATAGATATTTTATGACTGTTCATGGGCTTGCAATATATAACCATATACCTTTTAGTTTCACAAGAATGATACAATAGATGGGTATTATCTAATAGACGCCTAAGTGAAAACCTTCAATGTTGATGTTACGTGGTTGGAGTGAAAGTCGAGAGAAAACCCTTTACCTGAATTGGGTAGAATTAGAGAACTGAGCTCTTTGAAATGGCAATAATATCATTCTTCTTGCAACGTAGAAATCCGTTTGGATCGTTTTCTGTGGGGCGCCTGTGAATTGCCTGGTTGTGGCGACTTGCCTTTATTTGGTTTTGACGGTATTGGGTTTACTAAGGAATTATCCGTGCATATTTGTAGACATCGCTTTGTTATCCGGATTGGGAGATTTGCTAATGATATGACGATTTGGATAGGAAGGAGAACGATCGCATAGGTCCATTCCACCAAGAGGGTGAAAATCCCGCGGGAGCGCTGATCGTTGGAGCGCTGCACTGCAGCTGCGAGTGAGATTGCGTCGCGAATGTTGGTTTCGAGTGCGTGGAGCCGAGATTCCGTCTGGTAAGTTGAAATGGCGGTACGTTTCTCATACCGGCGAACAGCCCGATTTAATGCATCAATATCCTGCTGAAATCCTTTGCGGAATTCTGCTGTAGCCTGCAAAACAAGCGACTGTGTCGCATCTTGCTGCTCTTGGATGGAGGATTCGCCTGGACCTTGCAGGTTGGGTGAGAGACGTGCAGCTGCGGCCTCGGCGACATGGGCCTCAAGTTCCTCGAGGCGTTTTGAAAGATCGTTGATTTTATTTACGTCTATCCTTTCCTTGTCGTCGTCGTCGGATGAAGCAACAATGCGCTGAAGGTAAAGGGTACGCGCTTGGACCATTTTTAAGAGATGAGAGAATGGTCGAATTTCTGCTGCCAAAAGAAAGATCGTTAGGTTGTAGTTTGACACCAATCCCTCAGAGGGGCGGGACAGTTTGTCACGGATGGTGTGCAGGATCCATGTCCCGATTACAGGGAAAATAAAGCAGGATGCAAGGGCAGCAAGTTCATGGAGCAGTAACTCCCTGCTGATGGCTTGTCGTTCTTCCGTGGGTTCGAGAGCTGCTTGATTCTCCCGGGAGCTTTGGGGCGATAGGGAGCCGTTGCCTTCCGATACTGCTGGTGGCTCTAGGTTGTCATAGAATTTATGGGAATTTCGAACGGTCTGCGCAGAATGATACCAGTCCCTGGATAGGGGGAAATATTAGGATATTGATTAAGAAAGTTAAACTCAGATCAGCTCTTACCATGGTAACCTGACCGACCAATTCAGGAAAACTGCTGCTAAACCTAAAAGCATGACATCTGTGACAACCGCACTGCCATTTGTAAAGAAGATGCCAGCAATGGCTGGTAAGAGAGCGAGACCGAGGGGCGCGGAATGCCAATGAGACTCATCGTCACGAAAATCGCTACCTGCCCTAGGAGCAGCGCGTGGGAAGAATAAATCATCTGTGGATGATCGGATTGTATTTCGTGCCTCAGATACCGAATCCGAGAAAGTGGAATTGCGGCGTTGTTGATTCTGCCCACTTAATGGGGGTTCTTCCGTGGTGGTGGTAACACGGGTTAGGCCACGATGACGGAGGCTCATGGGGTTTGGGGAGTGAAGGGGTGGTTCGGGCATGGAAGCGTAGTGAAGGGCACAGCAGAACAGTTCCGGGATGCTTTCATGCTACATGGGTTATTAGATCCCCTCGGCCAAAATTCAGAGTCAATAATATATCTGAAAAAGCCGTTTAAGGAGGTTGAGATGAAATGGGAATGTATTACCAGGCGCGAGATTATTGTAACATTGTGACGCACATCATCAGCCCGCCTTACTCCGCTCCTCCACATGGTTCGTTGCTGGAGCCCAATGAAGAGAAATTGATTAGCCTTGGGTGTTCCTGAGACGGGAATGCGGAGGATTCAACCCATTGCTAGGGTAGCCGCACCTTGACTCTCAACCTCGCCCGGCACCTGCAACTTCCCGATCGCTCTCTTTGTTGGATTGATTCGGACGACCTTCGTGATATATGGTGTTATCCGGGGTTTATTCGATATCGGCTGTAATACAGGACTCAACCCTGGCTTGCATGGTCAAGCCTGGTCGCCAACTAAGCGGGCTCTTCTTGTTCTTGGGGGAAACACATTGTGATCTTTCGCTTCCATCTTCTGGGTCCCTAAGGAACCAACATTTATGAATCGGATATTATATTATTCATAATTTAGGGCTATTAGGGCACTCACGCATCGGTTGCCGCGGGTGTTCCTTCGATATCTAGTGTATAATTAGGTCCTCGTCTGTTCTGATGGACTTGATCGCCCAAGATAGTCACCGCGCGGATGTCTTGGGTAACACTCACCCGGCAAACACGGCACTTTATCTTAGATCATGGTCTGGCCCTCTTCATTTCTGCATCAAGGGTGGAGGGATGCTAGAAAATTTGAGTAGCGGAGGGACAAAGCAAGGTGGAAGAAAGACAAACGAGGCCCGAATGAGCCCGAATGAGCCTTATTGATACCCCAAAACGGAAATAGGTTGAATAACTTAAAGAGATCATCTCCTTCACAGCGCTCCACTTCGACGCCCGGGCGTCTCTGCAGATTCTTTATTCAGGCCAAAAACTGTCAATAGATGAGTGAAAGATTTGCGCGCAAGTACCATGCAGTGCCAAAGACATGGCCAGTCTGTGTTGAGACCTGGTGATCTCGATAGGCCTATCTGACGGTACTCAGCAGTATAACCCTCACATTGTTTTTTCTTTGATTGATTTCTATTCTTATATTAATAAAAATGTCTTCAGAATGAATGTTTCAGCTCAATATGAGTGAAAGCACCTATTCTGGCTCATTTCTGCTTTGGAGTCTCGTCTCCTGTTTCTGACTTCTATCTATCATGTCATATCCCATCTTCTTCTCTTAGTAGCAGAATGATGCTGACTTCCCAAGCTTGGTTGTTTTATCTTGAAGCCTCTCCCTCTCGCTAAATCAGTGCTAATACCAGGGAAAGAAAGCCTGAAGACGATAGTCGGATTGTCCTCTTCAATTCCATCAAAGTTCAACCTTGGACCTCAGCATGAGTTCAACAAATACGGCCCCGTATCCCCAGGCAGTGGCTGTTCAGGCCCTTTCTGTCGTTGCCATCCTGATCAGTCTTCCGCCTCTAGCTTTGCACTGGAAGAACCGGAATTTCCCAGCCTCTTGCCTGATATTCTGGTTTTTGCTTACCAACCTGTTCAACATCATCAACGCAGCTATATGGAATACAGACGATATTGGGAGTTGGTGGAATGGTGCTGGCCTCTGCGATGTCGAGGTTAAGCTCATGATCGCTTCTTATGTTGGCATACCTGGGGCCTTAGCATGTATTTTCCGAAGTTTGGCCTATGTGCTGGACACTAGGCGTGCGACTCTTGTGCCTACCAAAAGCCAACGGTTCAAAAATCGTGTCGTGGAACTTCTGTTTTGTGTCATGGTTCCAATAATTGCTCTGCTATTGCATCTTGTCTATCAAGGCAATCGGTACTTCATCTTCGCTATCACCGGTTGTCTTAGCAGTCTCGACCAAAGCTGGGTTAGCCTCGTATTAGGGTACATATGGCCGTTGGTGATTTGCTTAATCGCCAGCTATTATTGCGGTATGTTGATGTCAAACCCTTGTTAAAGGTAGTCATATTGCTAACGGCTGCTTAGGGCTTGTATTATACCGTCTCCATAGGTATCGGAGTGACTTTGGAGATATCCTTCGCTCCGCGAACAGCGGTTTGAGCAAATCCAGATTCCTCAGGCTTTTCCTCCTCTCATTTATCATGCTCTTGGCTATTCTCCCGCTCCAGATGTTTGTTGTTTACAAGAACATAAAAGTGTCATTGCCGATGCATCCATATTCGTGGGATAACCTACATGGGGTTGAATGGAGCAGGATAGATATGGTCCCAACGGGGGGCAAGGTCCATTTCGACCGCTGGATCCCGGTCGCTGCAGGATTTATGCTGTTTTTTTCCTTCGGATGTGGTAGGGATGCCACGAAGATGTATCACTCAGGTCTTCGATTTCTTGGTCTGGATTGGTGCTTCAAGGGCGTTCCTCTCAGTTCGACGAATAGCTTGCCACCGAATACCTTGGGTTCATCAGGAAGTCGGGCTAGGCTCGTGTTCCACAAGGATCACAAAGGGAAAGCAAGGTAAGTTTCCCTAAACCGATGCTGGGCAGGGCATATTCTAATCCACTGTAGAAACAACCGTAACGAATCTGTTAACTCGAGTTCGACCGCTGAGGGCAGCATGGACCTTGAAAAAGGCGCAACTTGCTCGCGAAACTCAGATGGACTGAATAAAGGCTCATTATTGATGAATCCCCTATCTTGGGTAAAGAATTCATTTCCTTCGCGTCACGAAAAGGTGCCATCCGCCCCCCGAGTGGCTGGCCCATCAGGGACGCTTTCTACGAACGCCTGGGCTGGTAGTAGCCAGAGTCGCGGTAGCCTAGATTTCGAGGGGATGCCGTCACGACCGGAGTTTATTCGAGTGAAACAGGTAATCAAGCAGGAAAGTGAAATGCAAGTGTGAGATTCCCCGCCACTGTGGCAAGCTGTTATTTAGCAATTTCCTGACCATTCTCGTGCTACGACTGTCGCCACACTCTTTTCGTTGTTTCTCCGGAATAGATCTCACCTGTTTCTTTTTTCTTAATATCTTGTGTCATTCGATATTAAATGTCATACAATGTAATTATAGTGTGTTTTCTCTCTGTAATACTTAAACCCTCCCGTACTCCGTAGTTTCTCGAGTATTCCCTAATAGCGTGGACAATAGTATGTCTTTACTTTTGTCTGGATTTGTAATCTGGGAGCAACACCCCTATTGTGAGTGGTTCCCGTTACGCAGCATCCAATAGCTACTCGTTAACTAGGGAGGTAGTTAGTTATAGATCGTTATGACGTCAATGTAAATGATCACCTCCCTCTCTCGCATTTGATAATCCTTCAAAAATCAAGTTTTATTTGGTCCTAAGTAGGCATCACTTCTAAACGGAAAAAAAAAAAAAAAACTAAAAAGGGAGGCGTGGAGGAGAGATAGCAGAGTTTATATTGAGGGTATACTACTCGCACAGAAGTTATAATAAGGAAAAAGAAACACACATTCACCGTAAACTAAAAGCTCGCGAACCTCGTGGCCAAATCCGGTAGGCTAAGAGAGTCGGAACCCAAGAAGTAGTTGGTATAAACCCGAAGCCCAACACCCGAATAGCCTGAATCCTACCCTGTCTGCTTGTCGTCGTGCGATGAGTCCCAGTTTTGTAGTTGCGGTCAGGAAGGTTTACTCGGCGGGAGAATCGGCAGGAGACTCGGCAGGAGACCCGGCGGAAGCCTCGGGGGCGCGTTTGAGAACCTCGATATGTCCTTGAGAGAAGGCCACGTTAGCGAATTTTTTTTCCCGCTGGGCGGAGGCCGTTGAGGTTTGGTTTCATCTTAGGGTTAGAACATGACTTACGTTGGACAATGCTCAAGGCTGTTTGCTTTTTGCCTTCGTGGTCTTCCCACTGGCGCATGTTTGCGTCTCCCTCGACATACACTAGACTTCTGCAGCCATGTGAGCAATCCGCACTTTTGACTTCCTCGCATCGCATCTCCATCTATATATAAACCACGCAAAGTATGTATATTTTTAAACCTATACATACGCACGTCCGAGGTGATATCATGATAATACATACCCCTTCGGTAAGTGAAGAAGGTAATCCCGCTGCAGCCCCTCCGGTGTGAAGCTTGCAACCCGGAACCAACTCGTCTGTCGGTTGTCCCGATTCCCATGGGTCGTTCCCACCGAATATTTGATGACTTCTTGGCCAGTTGAGGAGGTCTGCAGCTCAGGTTGAGCTCCAAGACGGCCAGTGATGATCATCCGGGCAACGGAGCGAGAGGAGGAAGAGCTGAAGGTGCGCGCAGAAAGTGCTGTGCCGGAGGTGACGTGCCGGAAGGAACGCAGCGAGGAAGTAAAAGCAGACATGATGGCAAGGAAGTTATTGGTAGATCCGAAGGTATATTCCCCTTGGATTCTTGAAAATGGTTTGCAACGATTGCTTCAATTGTCACTGAGACTCCTTCCCACCTGTCGCGGCAGAGTAACGCGTATCAATCACGTGACTTACCCAGACTTTTAGGATGCTTATCATTATTCATCAAATCGTGCTCGTCATATAGAGCTCTCACCTCGCATTCCTCACATCTATCTCAACGTATGTTTTTGCTGAGTTTTCAAGAGCACGAAGTGCTCCATAACTGATAAATTCTTTGCCGTGGTGAAAGCCAGAAATCCATTTTTTCTCATTCCAGGCCTCCAGTGGTTAGCGCGGATTTTATGATTTCCTTTTTTGACACCAGTGCCGAGCTTGCATGCATATATCAGTCTCATAGGCTCACCTTCGGGTTTGTCTCACCAAGGATGAAGACTTGATTGCAGCGTTTTGCCTGTGAGTTGTCAGATTCCAAGCATTTGCCTCACAACACGGCATTGACTGATCTTAGCTCAATACCACCCCAGCCGCGTAGAAATAATGATCTCTAAATCAAACCCATCACCCATACTCCCTTCCTCTCTCTATGTAGGTTTCCTTCACCGCACCTCATCGTGCATTTGAATTATTGATATATATGTTCTTCCGACCATTGCAACTCGTATTACCGAAAACTTCCGTCCCAATGGACTACCCTACCTGGGAGGGAATCCAAAAACAGAATGGAAAGTAGAACATGCGGATGCAACAGACCTTAACTCCGAATAGAAGGGAACATTGCCTTCAGGTTTGAGAGCCTGGTCACCTGGCTCCTCTAATGCAGGTCCAGACACCAGAGCGATTTTGTATGGCAAGTGAGCCAGTGACTCGATAATTACCCCTGGCGCCAGAAGACGAGCTGGGAATGGCCCAGTCCCATTGTCCAGCGAGAAAGCAATGTCTTTTCGATGAAACCTTCCAATGGGCATTGTTCTGCCAATCTGGACTCTGGAGCCAAGTAGTAACTCCACGCAATAAATTGGACGTGTCGAGTCCTGTGGTGGATTACACGAAGGGGCTTAACTAATGGAGGCTAGCGGTGCTAGTTTGATCGCCAATCGCGACGATCGGTGGTCATGGCCAACATTAAGATTGCCAATCGACCACTGTTCGGGGAAGGTTCGTGCAGGGACTGGTGAAGCCGAGAAAATGGAGGATTACTCCAAGCCAAAGAACAGATGGTTACCCCTGCTCAACACCGACTCTGTCACTTTCATGTCTGCGTGGGCAAAGCCACTCCGCCTATTGAAAATTAGCTTCCTATCATGCGTGATTTTGATAATCATGAGGCGTGGGCTCCTGAGCCTGATTTTCTTTCGACCAGTAAATGATGATGGCTCCTCTGTTTGTTCCCAAGGCCACAAGGCCTTAATTCTCGACGGCTTCTATAGGATCCAACGCATCGGGCTCTTTGTGCCAGTTTGAACACCCCCTTGATTGGGTATCGCCAAGTAACCTAGACAGAACTTACTTTGTATATTGCATTATGGAGGTTTCCTGACCACCAAACATCAAGGTTGGGATCAAATTCTCAGAGAAGATCCCTACCGAATAATTCCAATTATCATGCTCTCCGTACAGGAACTGTACGACACTACGCCTTTTTTTGCTTTTTCCTTTTTTCTCGGACAACCCCATCGGGTGGATTCACCCACGTCTTCCATGCGCCGAGTCTAATTTTCACCATTTTCCGCTCGCAGCCTGAGGCTAGACGGTGTGCGTCTTCCACTCGAAATTAGCAAGGTTCCAAGAATTGAAAAGCTGAAAGCTCCTTCGCTTCCAAGTAGTCATGCCGAGAACTTACGTCAAGGGTAGGACATATTTCTCTAAATAATCTCTTTTCTTTTTCAGGGTTTCCCTGTTGCCTCTCTTTCTTTAAGACTCTCTGTGTACGTACGTTGTGGGGGCACCTGCGGTATCGTTTTGAATACCAGTATACAGCCACGTTTCTTGCGCACACTTGTGCATCTTTGACATTGTTGGGGGTTGATCATTCGACTTCTTATATTCGCGCGTGGCCTGAATGACGAATTATGTGAACAGACGTTAGAAGCGGAGTTTGTTACAGAATTTGCGAGGCTGCCCATTGATTGCACCTCATCTGCCTGGCTCTCCCACTTAGTGTCATTGACCATTTTGGCTACATTGTTCCAGCTCAACGTCTGGGTGCCCTAAACATGAGGGCTTTCTGTCTCCTTGCACTACTCCTCTACATCGTCCCTAGCCTTCTCGCCCTTGTAGCACAAATACCCAATGCTGAGCGCAACGAATTTGGCGTCCTCCTCGCAAGAGAGACCGACCCAAGCAGCACAACTGCCAGCGAGGCGTCTGTGGATGCGACGACAACAGGCGCAACAACTACCCCGATGGTGGAAAGCAACTCCACTTCAGCTGCAAGCACAGCCTCCCCATCTACCACTTCGATACCTTCGCTGAATGATTCAGAACCTCTTAAGGGTGAGCAAAGATCTCGGTGTTTTCGGTTTGTGGTTGTGTTCCTTTTTCTTTTTGCTAAACTCGAATTGAAGACGATGCACAGAATTCAACTACACCGGGCATGCTTCCGCTGAAGCCTGCTATCACACCGGCTTTAGGAGTCAGCGGCTTTATCCTAATTACCACCGGAGCGATTCTCGCGCTCATAGGGATCCGAAACTTATGGTAAATTGCGCAAGTTTTACTCATGAATAAAGATCGTCCAATTAATAAGTCTTTAGGGTTCAAGTCTTTCTGTCGTCCGCATTCTTGACCAGCTTAGGAGTGACGGTGAGTTTCAGTTAGGGGTGGGACTGTTTTTTCGGTGCTTATTGTTTTGTCGTTTAGGTCCTTATCGTTTACGTTATGAACCCCCCTGTTCGAGTTGCCATACAAGGCGCTTACCTTGTAGCGGTCTTTTTCACCGGGATTACATTTGGGGGTCTTTCGATTGTATTCAAGGAGCTCACTGAAGGGCTTGGATGCCTCCTTGGTGGATTCTGCACAAGCATGTGGCTTCTTTCCACCAGACCTGGAGGTCTCCTCACCGAGACAGATGCCAAAAGTGGGTTTATTGGCGCGATCTCAGTGGGGTTCTATGCCCTATCCTTCAGTCATTATACCCGCCCCTACGGGCTGATTGTATCGACTGCAATATCTGGAGGAACAGCGGTTGCACTAGGAATTGACTGCTATAGCAGGGCTGGGCTAAAAGAGTTCTGGCTTTACATCTGGGGTGAGTAAAGTTGTCATTTAAGGGAAGGGATGTGATCTGACAAGCAAAGCAGCACTGAATGATGACATCTTTCCTCTTGGCACAAATACGTATCCAGTTACCCGCAATATCCGTGTTGAACTTGCAGCTACCGTGATAATTGCAATCATGGGTGTTGTTTCGCAGCTCAGATTGTGGAAAGTAATACGTGAACGAAGACAGAAAGAGGAGGAAAGACGCCAGGAAGAGCAAAGAGAGAAGGATGAAGCTGAAGCTGAAGCTGTGAAAAGGTTAGAGGACAATAACCTAAAAGAAAGAATGGAATGGGAAGCAAAATATGGTGACCCTACGACCAGCTCAAGTTCACCCAGCATCCCAGAACTGCCGGATGGCTCGAGGAAATGTGCTGCGGATGAAACCGATGCTATGGAAAAGGGGGAATCCACCGAGATGGAAAGTATTGGCAGTTCCGAAAGTTCATATCGCTGTACTGAATGTAGAGGGATGGAGGAGGACGTTGACAACGTTTCAGACGCAACTGGAACAGCCACAATCAGTGAGACACATGACGGAAGTGACACAATCAAACAACCCAGAACAAAGCACCGAAAAATGCTTTGCGAAGAGGACAATGAGGCTTATCAAAAGGTTTTCGATGGCGCGGATGCCATGAAAATAGAGGACGACAGGAATTCCGACGTGACAGCTATCATTGGCTCAGATGCAGCATCTGTACGTTCTCAGGATTTCACAACACCTCCCCGGAAAAAAGCACCCACGAAGGCTCCCACCAAAGCTCCTGAAAATGCCATATCCGAGCCTCAGGAAGCACTTGTCCCGTGCGACGATGATGTCTCATCCACGCAAGGCGTCGTGGACGATGTCAGTGATATAGACTCCGACACCCATACCATTGCTGCGGGCAGCGGTTACCAAGCCGCCTCAAAGGCTAAAGAGCCACTGCACGAAAGCCTGACAGCCTGCGATAGCAAGGCATCCTTCGCCCCATCCATCGCCCCGTCCCTCGCTCCGTCCCAGCGCACAGTGGTGGCTAACGATGGGGAAAATTGCCGCAACCCTGCAACCCCAATGCAGGACGCAAATCTGCTAGAGCTTTCTTCGTCAAATAAAGGTCCAGAATGCCAAAGAATAACCGTCCCTCCAGACCAAAAGGTATCCTCGGCAGACAAATATGAGACGGAGCGGACGCTAATTACGAAGCTTGAACCTCAGCAGGCGGAAGCAGAGAAGGAAGTCAAACCCGAATGTCTTGATGAGCAACCAGCGTCCTCTAAAGATAAACCCGCAAAAGCCAACGGAGAAATGGAGGAATCCAAGTCCCAAGCTAAGAAAACTGCAAACGTTTTGCCATTGCCTGATGATCAGGAGGTTGTTCTAATAGAAAATAAGGGAAAGATGAAGTCTACTGAAACCTGCCAAAATAAAAAGGAGACAACCGACCCCGGAAACAAAAAACCCCGCGATGAATGTTCAAAGGCGGAGGAAAGCTCCACGACGGGTGGTGTCTCATCGGAAAAGGAAGATCCAAAGCTCGCTGAAGATGCTGGCCAGTTAAATGGGGTTTCAAAATCCAAGAAACCCGATACGATACCCCCGAGCAAGTGGAAATCTTCCGGATCAACACCTAAAGCCCAAGCCAAACCAAGGAAGGAGGTTCCTGCGAAGTTAGATGCGGAGACCGTGAAGCATATTCCAAAGCAAACCTCGAGAGTAGTCCAGTCGTATCGCACTAATGAGTGGGCGAAACATCTGGCTGACGCAGAAACTCCGGATTTGGAACCCATACTGCCCTTCGAGGTAGAGCAAACAGAAATCTTGATAGACGATGAAGAGGTTGCAACGCCCGTCATGGTTACAGAGCTCTTGCAAACACCCTTAACAGCGCAGCCACCACCCGCTATAGAGCCCCGAACTTCTTTCGGGAAAAATGTAATGGCTACAAACGAGAGCCGTCGGATGTCTACTGATTCTCTACCGCAGTTAGGCTCCCAGAAGAAGAAGAGGACATCCAGGTCCCCAAACCGCCTGTCTGAGATGCACCACAGTTCCACCTATAGTCTTCCCCAAACTCCTACCCCGGTAGCTACGTTACTACCGGATAGCATGAATTCTTCTTCTACAACACTAATCTCGAATATGGGTCCTATTGAACCTGGCAGAGAGGAAAGCGAGTCCGCTAAACCACGATGGAAAGGGCCACCCCCTCTGATCGCTGTGCGAGAGGGCATGGTGCGCAATAGATTATCCTCGTTCTCACTAGGAATCGACCCCTACACACGGCAGAGCCCTGGGCACTCACCGACAGACCTATCTCCTCGCTACTCGTCCACCTTCACAATCCCCGAGGAAGAGGAAGATGACATGCCCCTGTCTCGACGTCGCACAATGCTTCATCAGCATGCGAAACCGAGCCAGGCCGTAGCGGCTGCCCCTCCGGCACCTTCAAGGTGGAGTCATAGTGCACCCTCCAAGGTCAACTCCCCGGAAGTGCTCGCCGCATGGAGGGAGTCGGTTCGCGAGGATCTAAGGGAAAAGCGGAACCCACTAAAACTGCCAGTGACCCATAACACAGTCGGGATGAAAGGGGCAGATCGAAGCCCTTCTCCGTTCGGACAGCTGCAGCAACGGAATGCTTCGTCTACAAGTATTGGAGACAAAGTCGCCGAGGGTATGCAACGAGGTGACATGAGTGATTTGCATCGGGAAGCCATGCGACGAATGCAGGCCAAAGCCAATCAGAAAGCGAACAGTAGAGTATGACAAGTGATTGGTTTATTATGAGGTTCGGTTTATTATTATTATATACTTTGCTTTTTCCTTAGGATTCCCCATGGTTTCAGTTTGATGTTCTAGCGATGAGATATGTGCACTAGTTTTGTATCTTCTTTTCGTTTTTAATGTGCTTTTTAATATTTTATTTTGCCGTTGATTATTTCACTCTACCTTTGTACATGTTTTATAATCCGGAAGTCGGAAAACGCTGGTTTGGAATGAAGCTAATGCCCGCATTATTGTCAAAAGCTTGGGATTTGTGATGGTATATTTCTCTTTGGCTATTCAGGAATTGTTTTTATAGAGGAATGGGAACGCACTATCACTTATATTCACACATTAATATGAGAATTTCGATTTCGATCTTTTCTTTTTTTTTTCCCCCTCAGAATCTCCCCTTTTATTCCCGCGTGGTGAGGCGACAAGCGATGTGACGTGATTCGTTTCTCACTGGCAAGCCGTCGAGCTCCATCGTTCGTTCCCCTTTGTCGAGGAAGCGGCTCGGGTGGTCTTGTAAATTTAGTACTCCAGGACAGCCAGTCGCCGATCGTCTCGTTGGGTGCTTGAAAGCGATCCTATGATTCCTGTCCCTTTAACGATGTGGGGAAGAACACAGGCTGAGAGCTTGGATGGTGGCAAAACTGAGAGAGTTGGAACTTGGATGCGCGAGGTTGGCTTGATGGTCCAACATTTCAATCATTACCAGATTCCGAAAATTTGGTCTGTGAGAGGGATCAATTCTGTAGGAGCATTGGACGATTCGTTTGTTCTTCTTACACAACATAAACTATTCTTGGGTGCGAATTCATTTAGTCCTTTTTTTTGGATTGCTATTTTTTCTTTCTTCCACCCCTACATTGCAACTCAGGATACTACTAGTTTAGCAAAGTTGGAGCCTTACTTGGGTTATTGATCTATTTATTGTTCGGCCCCGGTGGATGCCCGGAAGCTGAAGGAATCGAGGGATTCCCTTATTATTCTTGACGTCGAGGATATATTAATACCGTCTCTTCTGATAGTTTTTGTTTTATGTTTCTCCGCTTCACTGATTATTCATTTCATCCTTCCTCATTCACAGGCCGTTCTAGTCCTTTACACAGCCATTGAGTCCGAGGCTCCAGTTAGTGACCACTCAACCCATCACATCACACTTCAGTGGCTCCAGCTCGTCCTTAATAGCGTCGTTTCTCTCCTGGCCGTTTCAATTCCTCTCTCGATCAATATTGCCGTTTTGCTGTGATTATTGCTTCTACTATTGAGAATAACAAGCCACTCACTCTCCTGCGGATGATTCTTGTGCCTCTGCTTCCGAGAATTTTGTGAATGTCGTCGAGCTCAGATCAGCGAGTGCCCCCTGCTGTGCCCCTTTTCCCCTTCCGCCCTCCAATCACAGCCGCCGCCGACCTTCAATTCATCCATTCCGATCGCTTCTCCTCGCCCGCGGCACTATTATTGGCAGTCATCTCCAGAGCCAGGTTATTGGGTCGACTCTGGCTGCTGCTGCTACTCCTGGTGCTGCCTTGCCTGCAGCAACCATCACAGAATCAACCTCTTCCGCCACGGCTCCCCCTCCCCCTCCTTCTCTCCTCTCTCCCTTCAACCAGTTTTTTCCCGCCTCCGAGACGGCGCCCGACGACTCATCCCCGGATCCCCTTCTTTTCCTATCGCCGCCCGAGGTTGAAAAGCCTGCACCATCACGTTCCCCCCCGCGTGTTACCCCCCAATCACATCTGTCAGCGTCGTCGTCAACAGTTGATCAGTTGGCGACATATACTTTCTCCCCTCCTGTCCGGTCGTCACGCTTGCACAAGCCTTGTTGGATCGCTCCCGCCATTCAGCGGCCACCTGCCGTTCGACTTGCGAACCCCGTCAACTACGTCCCTCGCATCACACCGATAACAGTACCTCACCCATTCCAGATTTCGGACGAGAACCTTCCTCTTGAATCGCAGCGGGACGCGTATCCTCTCCTGACAATCCCGGAACGACGTCGCAGCCGACCGACACCGTCCCCCAATAGTTTGTTGGTAGAACGCAGCCAGGAGGAATCTGAGAGTGGCCGCTCCAGCATCGCAGTGCCTCGCGCGCAGAGGTACAGTGGCGCTTTGAGCGAGGAGCCTCAGCCAGCACACATAGATATGGATCAAGCGACCGATCGACAAGGGCCCGGAACTGACCGTCCCCGTCACGTCCAGTCACAGGTTTCTCTGCGGTCACAGTCACAAATTGCTTCAATCCCTTCGAACCCCGGGCCCCCGAACGGCGGTGAACCCGATGTTGCGGATGAATTGGCCTGGGGTCCCGCCCATCCATGTTACCCGCACATCAACCCCCATGTTCCACCTGGATCAAGAGAATATCTGACGACGCGCATCATTCGTATACGGCGTGACTGGATGATCAGGGGGGATCTAGCACCAACCTTTTCCAATTTATATCCCGAGATTCTTGACCCCCTACTTCCGGAGCATGAATTTCGTAGGATTATCGCAACGGTCAATGACGAGCTAGTCACTGCGTTCAATCCGTTCAGTGTTCGCAGCTGGTTAGATGGTGCGCTGGGGCTGCTTACTGGCTGGATCTGGGAGGACCTAGGTGCATCTGGAGCCAAGAATCACCTCAAGAGGGTTGAGGACTGGCTTGAAAGGTGGAATAGAGAAGTAGGCGAAAAGGATGGTGTGCGCATTTGGGGTCTTCGACAGACAGCATACATGTCTTTAGACATTCAGATTCCCGACCCCAAGGTTGGAATTATCCCCAGTGAAGGTAACCCGTCAATACCAGGCAGCCGACCGCATAGCGGTGTGTCGACCGGTATTTGATGTTGGGGGAAATATTATGCCAATAGCGAGTTGCATATTTTCCACCATTTTGTCTTACTCGGGGCGGGACTTCTTTGTTTCACTCCATTTTGATCGGCCTTTATATGCGATTTTAATATTTTCTTTGGATTTCCCCTCCAGAGATTCAACCTCTTTGCATGACTTTAGCGGCTTTCTCTTTTTCTTTCCTTCTTCTTTACATTTTTCTTTTGAATATTTCCCTCTCCCCCGCGGCAGATTTTTCAGCCAATTCCTATTTCCCTAGCATCATTTACTTCGATTCGTCGGCATCTTGATTCTCTCCATTCTTACGAGATCCATGTCTTTGTTTCAGACTGTTGATACCTCCTGTTTATTTCCGGGAGTAAGCTCCTTATACCCCTCGATGAGCGCCAACTGAAGTATATTTTTGTTGATAATCTTCTATTTCTCTTCTCTAGACTAGGCTTGTTTATATTCTTTATCCTGTTTCTGTTCAGTATCGGAATGAAGGAAATCCTAGGGGGGAAATTAGCTAGAATTTGCGTCAGCGGACGCCCGAATGAATATTTATTCTGATAGTTATACGGAGTACCTACGGACCAATATTTTATTTAAAAAATAATAATAAAATAAGTAAACAGAAAAAGAAGATATGGAGAGCAGAAATAGAACGGAGTAAAAGAGAGATAATGGAAGAACCAGATAACATGGTGGATGTTGTGCAGAACGTTGCCGTCCCCACCACAGCCACAGCAAGAGCTTCCCAAACCGACCATCGTTAATTGCGGGAACTTCTGCCCTCCCTAAATAATATGGTGCAAATGCCATCTCCCACTCTCCTTTTCTCCCTTCCTTCTATTCCCCTTTCCCCTCAATAATTCCCCCTTCAATATGCTCTCGGGTATCCTTGTCTTCAACCAGAAAGGCGAGAATCTCATTTTCCGCGCCTTCCGCAATGACTGTCGCCCTCGCCTGGCCGACATCTTCCGCATTCAGGTCATCTCCAATCCGCAGGTCCGCTCGCCCATCCTGACCCTGGGTTCCACGACGTTTAGCCATGTGAAGCATGAAAATATCTACCTGGTCGCTGTAACCAAGAGCAATGCAAATGCCGCGTTGATTTTTGAGTTTCTGTATCGATTTGTGATGCTTGGGAAGAGCTATTTTGGCAAGTTCGACGAGGAGGCCGTGAAGAACAATTTTGTTTTGGTGTACGAATTGCTGGATGGTATGTTATTTCTACAATATTGGACCTGGTGGTCTAGGGAAATACTATGCCCTAGGCACTGGGCAGGGGAGGAAGAAGAAGAAGAAAATAGAGGCGAAGCAGCTGCTGACTGGAAACTTTTGTTCATCTTTGCTAGAAATTCTGGACTTTGGATACCCTCAGAACACCGAAACTGATACGCTCAAAATGTATATCACCACGGAAGGCGTCAAGTCAGCCATTGCAAATAACCCCACCGATTCCAGCCGCATTACTATGCAGGCTACAGGCGCTCTTTCCTGGCGCCGCTCAGACATCAAGTATCGCAAGAACGAAGCCTTCGTGGACGTGATCGAAGACGTCAATCTCCTTATGTCGGCTACGGGTACCGTACTCCGCGCTGATGTCAACGGCCAAAT
This sequence comes from Aspergillus biplanus, assembly GCA_027569045.1. Classification (NCBI taxonomy): domain Eukaryota; kingdom Fungi; phylum Ascomycota; class Eurotiomycetes; order Eurotiales; family Aspergillaceae; genus Aspergillus; species Aspergillus biplanus. Next base: position 180,684 of record JAPDEJ010000039.1, read on the forward strand.
CGTCATGCGGGCATATTTAAGCGGAACACCGGAGTGCAAGTTTGGACTAAATGACCGACTCCTTCTAGACGGAGACTCCGCGGGTAATTCACAACCCGGAAACCGCGATGGCACCACAAAGGCCACCCGCGCTGCGGCTGGATCGGTCACACTGGAAGACTGCCAATTCCACCAATGCGTGAAACTGGGCCGGTTCGATGCTGATCGAATTATCTCGTTCGTGCCGCCGGACGGTGAGTTCGAGCTCATGCGATACCGCGCAACTGAGAACGTCAACCTTCCCTTCAAAGTTCACCCGATTGTCCGGGAGATAGGCACTACAAAGGTCGAATACAGTGTTGCCATCAAGGCAAATTACAGCTCGAAGCTCTTCGCGACAAACGTGGTGATACGCATCCCAACTCCGCTCAACACGGCCAAAACAACCGAGCGCACGAGCCAGGGCCGCGCCAAGTATGAGCCTGAACATAATAATATTGTCTGGAAGATCGCCCGTTTCTCCGGAGGTAGTGAATATGTGCTTACGGCGGAGGCAACGTTGACGAGCATGACGCACCAGAAGGCGTGGAGTCGACCACCGCTCAGCTTGTCGTTCAGTTTGCTTATGTTCACGAGTAGCGGGCTGCTGGTACGATATCTTAAGGTTTTTGAGAAAAACAATTATAGCAGTGTCAAATGGGTCCGGTACATGACTCGAGCTGGAAGTTATGAAATTCGGTACGTTCTTCTTCTCTTTTCCTTTCCCTCCCACCAAACTAGTTTTCTTCCGATGCCCTTGTTTACTAAATATTAAACAGATTCTAGCTGTTTACTGCTGGCAGAGTACCACACACTTGCATCGATATCTGCTACATTTAAGCTGGGTGTTTGGCGTTTTTTTTTTTTTTTGTTTGATAGGCTTCTTCCTGAACATACTAAAGATGGGTTGATTAATTAACTTTGCGCGCTCATAGAGGTGCCGTAGAGTATATCTGCATAATATTGAGCTCAATGGGAACGGCTTATCGATCTGGCTCTTTTGTGCGATGAACTATTGAGCCCGACAAATTAGAAAGCGCAATCGAGGGAGGGTCTCTGTGACTTCGTCAACGTGGGCAAGTTGCATCAACACAGTCAAGGCAATTGAGATAATTAGACGTGAGAGCACATTCAGTGCTCCTAGAAAGATCATGCTATGATGTTATAACAGCTCTAACCCTTTCCTCGTGTACCCTCTTTTCACGTCCATTCGACTGAAATAAAAAAGCCGATACGACTCAGGCCTTGCTTACCGTACAAGACGCATACTATGGTAAAGGCAAAAACAAGAAGAGAGAAAGAGGGAAATCACCCAATTTTTCCACTTTACTTCAAGGTATGGAATGGCCCGTGCGTGTATCTCTAGGCGTTCGACCTCCGAATGGTTCAGTGGGGGTAAGGAAACCGTCCGGCTGCTCTACTCCAGGATCCACCTTGATGGGGGAGGGGGGACTAACACCCTAGAGAAAAGCTCTAGAATCTGGAATTCATAGTATCAAAAATATTGTGGATAGATAGGAGAGCAAGAGGGAGGGAAACCTGCTTATATTAGAAATAAAGGTTGTAGATGTTAGTTCCTTATACCTGAAGTGAAGTTTGGAGTGCAAAAAAAAATCTCCGCGCTTTAGGGTATATGAGGTATGGTGTATGAGGTATGGTGTAGTTAAAGTTTAGTTAAAAGGGTTTAGAAGGGTGGGTAAATAAAAATATGTTAATATGCACTTGGATAATGTAGTATGCAGCTAGATATTCAATATCCCATATAAAATACATGTCCCAATTGGCTGCCCCCCGGGCCCAACCCAGAAGATGGAAAAATAATACAGGAACCGGAAGATGAAAACAGAAATAGGGGGGAAAAGAAAATAGTAGCACAACCCAGTGTGAGTGAAGACGTCAAAGCCACAGGCATATAGACAAGGCGCACGAAGTGGGGAGAATTAAAAGGAGATATGTATCCAGGAGTGATCACTCAGTCAAATGACCAAAAACAAAAGGAATGAGTAACAAAAAGGAGGGAATATGACGGTTGGAGGAGATGATTATAATGATACATGAGATGGGGTTGTGATGTTGGCAAAAAATCCCGGTATATATAAAAGACACAGTAACAACAAAAGAAAACCCTATTTCCTCGAGACTCCGGTAAAAAAAAAAGATGGGAAGGAAGATGAATGCAATATATAATTACATCCAATCTTTATCGATGCGACCTCGGACCATGCGTCCGCCTCGTCGCAAGCCAACGTTACCTTCACCAAGAAGGGCTTGCCAACGTTGGCCCACGCTGGCATTATTCTTGCCCATTCGGCGAGCGCATTCATCCCACTCTCGCTTGGAGAGTTTAAATTTCTCAAGAACCAGCTCGACCAGCTGCTGGTCGTCATCTGCTGTCCATGAGGGGTCACTCGGCGGTGCAGGTTCCTCTGACTCCTCTATAGAGGGTAAGGCAGCGTCGGGATCAAACGACGGAAGCGCATTACTGCTGTCCGCGCAGAGTTCTTGTTGGCGTCGCTGCGCCGGTGAGGGAGGCGATTGTGTGATGGGGGGCGAATGAAGGGAGTAAAAATCTGATTGCGATAGACCCAGCGGAAGGTCGTAGGGAACATATCGAAGACGTTTGGGGGTGGAAGGCTTAGAACGCGGGGTGTCCATTTCGGAGAGGACGTTCTCGTCATCTTCCTCATAGTTATCGCGCCGTCTCTTGTTGGCGCCGCGGAAGGGTTTGGGTGACGTAGAGGGTTCAGGGGACGATAGTTTGCTCTTTTTTCCTGCTTTCTGTGTTCGCGATCGGGTTGACGTGGTAGAAGAAGTCGGACGGATGTGGAGGGGACTCTGAAGGCGCTCGGGTTTCGCGCGTCGTGGTGATGGTGCTGGAGAGCCTCCTAGGAGGGATTGTAGTGCGCGACATGTTCCCAAAAGGCCGTTGCCCTGGGGTGCGTCGTCGTCGGATGGGGGAGGAGTTGAAAATAAGCGAATGGGAGTGGTGAAACGCGACCGACGTGGGCGCAGGTCGCAAGAAAGCGCGGATGGGAGCAACATTCTTGCGTGGTTTTATATAATCCGCAAAAATATCGAGAAAATGTATCGAAAGAGGGAGGAGAGAAAAGATTGGTGGTGGAGGGGCTCTGGTGATGGTTTGGTGGGCGATTTGTGCGCAAGTGACTTGCGCGGTGGGCGCTCGTTTGCGCCGGAGGGGGTCTCGAAGAGCAGGGGAAGAAGTATGCGGATAAAAATAAGGCGAATAATAACTTCTATATCAGCGCCTCAGAATGAATCGATTCCGAGCGATGCGACGGGCGGATGGAGGTGCTGGTGGATGGAGTGGTTGATGAAACGAGAGGTGGTGTCGGGTGGAAACGAGCGAGGTGACGCGGGAGCGATAGGTTAATGTGGAAAAAGGAGAGTTTCGGGTGTGCAGAGACCGTGACCGTTTTCGGTTCCGAGGAATGGAACGAACTGCAGAAGTCAAGCCACGCCCCCAATTACAATGAAAAAGTTTAAAAAAAAAAAGTGAAAGAAAATGGTGACAATGAATGGACGAGGCTTGGACGATTCAACAAAGAATGACTGGGGCAACTTGGTCTTGCACTGCCTTCATTCTCTCTATCTAGGTCTCCTGCGCCCTGCTTTTCTTTCTCCTGGGTTTGTTCTTCATGCTCCTCGAGACAGGGGAATGGCCAAATTTTGAAGGTCTACAACAAGTCTTGAAAGGCCGCACACCTCCTACCACTTGCCCCTCCCATAGGCTATGCTTTTTTTTTACTAAGACAAGGGGACAAGGAGCCGGAAGAGAGGGATGCATGACGCAAGGCACCATCGTCATCACTGTATCCTGATTTGCGCTTGCAAAACAGCCTTCCACGAGCTCCTTGTACAGGGTCCTCATGACCCAGCCTGTCACTCTCAGGGTCCCGACTTCCAGAGACTACAGGTGGACCTAGCGCTGATCGACCGACGACACTTGCTCATCCCACTTCTCCTCTATTCCTCGCCTCCTACTCGAGCACGATGCTACTCTACCCTTTGTGGCCCGTGCCATGGTGGGACGACCCAAGTCGCATTGCAGCCTGCAATGCACAGTAATCCGTGTCACCTACAGGTGCCCAGGTGGTCATTATCCTGAGATGACTTAACCTGCAATATCTAATATAATTTACTTTGGACAAATCAATTACATTTAACATCAAAAAAATACCGTCTATCTGGACGAAATCCTAAGGCGAGAGAGGAAATTAGAGAAATAATATGAATCATATCAAGGCGAAACCGTTGATCAGCCACCAATTAAGTGGTTGGGAAAGTCATTGAGCTCCTCCCTGAAGACCTGCTCCTCTCCAGATACCTCGATACCTAGATTCCTTTCCCCTCCTCCAAAATTTTCTCCCTCCATATCCCAGTATTCCCAACCCTCTTCAAAGGCGGTTTTAAAACCCATTTTGATCCCGTAGAAATTGCCATTCCTTTCCCTCCTCCAAATGGCCTGACTTCTCCAACAGCCTGGAGAGTTGAATGGCTCCTTCCCAAAGAGGCAAAATTGATTTTTGCAACGCGAACGCGTCGCGGTAACACGCTTAATCGCGTTTTAAACGCGGGCGTGTCTACCAATAAAAAGCCCCAATTGCGACCGTGGCGTGGGGGGCTCGAGCTGCCTGAGGCTTTGTGCAGTGCCACCCACGACGTCAGATGACAACCTTGTGAGTCTGGCAATATTATTTCAGGAACAAAGCCAAGGACTGAGACAACGACGAGCTCCGGAGTGGGACAACGGCTTCTTCCTTTCAGCCACCCCTGTCCCAGGCACTGTCGATCCGGGATCAATCCCCCGAAAGAAATCCGGTGGCTAGATGGATATCCTCCTATCTTATCAGAGATATGGAGTACCCCTCTCCCCTTGCTTCATGCCTTTTTGCGCAAAGTCGAACTCCTACATTCTTGCCCGGGGCCAAGGGAAAGGAAATCTTTTCCCCAATGACTGAGAAACGTCAAGTTTGCCTCATTTGAATCGGTGGCCTCAGTGGGTAGACGGCACAGCAACTTCCATCGTACGACTAGTGTAACTTATCAGGATGCTAGGTATAGATTTACACCCCTTGAAGACAAAAACCAATTGTCAATATTCTAACAAAACTCACCCCTGTGAATGGTTGCCCTATCTTATTATTTCGCTAAAGGAAATAATAAAATAAGGGAGCCTCCACAATTCACACCACTTTCCCCTTCTTTCTTTCCCTGACACGAGCGTTCCTGGGATCGAATGCCTTGCTTGATGCGTTTATGCGAACATTAGTTCATGCCTTTCACAGCCTGCATTATCTTGCAGGTTAATACTCCGGTGCCACTTCTCTGTCAAGTAAATTGACTTCATCTTGGTGATATGGACGTTGACAAGTATCATCAGACAATCAAGTACAAGCCGGAGGAATTTTTCTTTCTACTCTCTCTATTGGGGATACAGGTTGTTCCTGCAGAACTAGTTGAGAGGCGAATCATTGAGGACGATCAAGGAACATCCATCCCCTCCGCATGGATAGATAATTTAGCACGACCAGGGCTTGAGCCATGGGGCAAATCAACCCTTCATGGTACTAAAGGGAAAAGGGCATCACTAACTAAAAGTTTATTTTTCATAAACATTCGTATCTTTCTTTCAACGAGGAGTTGTAAGCTGAGTGGCGCTCTTCCAGCTATGTTCCGGGCTTGTTGATCTTGCTAACTTTAGATCTGAGGTCCCATCTCCTTCTTTCTCCCTTTGGATCAACTACAAAGAGAATGGCTAAACAAAATCCTCCGAAGAACGCAAATTCAGAGAATTCTGATAGGATATGTAGTTTGAACCCACTAGGTACATCAGTACCCAGGGTTTGAGTCACGGCCAAGGCGCCCAAGCAAGGGATATCAGGAGCAAGCTCCACCAAGGCTCAAGCCACCACCAAAATCGCCGAATATGCAAATCACACTTCGTGCAGCTGGAGCACGGTCTGACAGATGCAAGCCATGGTGCCTTAACCCTAAATCAATTCGAGCTCGTTCAGTGCGGATCTGCGTAGGGTCACCACCCCCCTCAAATCACTCCCTCTTTCTCCCTTTTCGATACTTTAGAGTGGCTGGGAGTTGCTTCAACACTCACAACTTGCACTTGCCTTTTTTCACGGAATCCCCCTATGCTGCCTCGTTTACGGTTTTACTCTCGCTTTTGTTAATAGTGTGAAAGTTCGTTCGGTTCTCCTATTTCGTGGGCCAGGGAGGGTTGGCCGGTATCGCGCGGGATCTCGTTCTCGCCCCCTCTTTCTGCCCTTGGGATATGGCCCCTTTCAACTGTTCCTTGATACCGCTGTATGAGCCTGCTTTCAGGCCTCGAATATTTCTATGAGGTCACCCAGTTCTATCTTTAGTAAACACTTGGAAATCCGAGAGAAGGCCACGTACTTCACTTGTCTTCCCCTCAAAGGGATAAGGCTTTAGTGGGTCTAACCAATCGTATCGATCACTGGGCAAGGTAGGATATATGTCTTAGTACTTGTTGGTACCGAAACTACTCTATATAACAACCCTACCACATTCAATTCGCTAATCTTTCCCAAAGCCACTATGAGGGAGAACGCAACTTCCACGACCTCTCTTTGTTAATAATGGATCTGTTTTTACAGTCAAATTCCTAACCTAATCCGCTAGTCAATAAGAAAGACGCTGTTTTCCCGCAAGTTCATTGCTAATCTAGTCGAAAACCTCCCAGTCAGAGCTGTTAAAACTACTTTGAGGACACCGCATCTCAGGTACATCACTAACCAGTGACGAGCCAAAAGGCCTCGTGTCCCCAACAGTGGGCATTTCACGCACCACTGAAGGACTTTGTCGACAAAGTCCTATCGAATTCTCATCAGAACGCTGATCGGCTTGTCTGAATCCCGCTTTAGTGTCTCGGGTCCAGCTCCTCAAAGTTTCCATGTGGTGGGAGATTCAAATCCGAAAGTGTTTGCGATACACCCCGTAGGGTTTCACCGCTTAGACTATCGCCAGTTGACACTGGTGGTGACTCAGGAAGTCTTCTTGGGGGGCTTGTCCGGTTGTCAACCGCAAGACAATCCTCAAGTCCCCATGGCTCTTCGGGGTCCGACCCTGAAGGACAGGTCGGTTCATCACACTGCTTAGTACGGCAAGCGTCATTTGTTGTCTCGAAATAGCTGTGTAGCCCCACAATCATTGGCTTCTTAGGAGCGCGTGGTTTCCAGTCCCTCATTGCTCGCCCATAAAGTGCTTCGAATTCGTGCTTATGGGATCTGTTCGTAAACCAGTCATGTTGTAAGGCTTGCTTCGCATTGAGACGAGCACGTTCATCGAATACTAGAAGTTTACGAACAAAATCCCTCGCGCGTGGGCCCACTTTATTCCGCTCCATGCTTGCCTCTAATTCTGCAATACCCCTCTTTCGAGCAAGCTCGGTAGTGCAAGATTTAGTTCTCAAAGCCTCGAAAGGTGGTTCACCAGTCAACAAAACGGCAGTCACGGAGCCCAACGACCACAAATCTATAGCTTTAGTGTAGCCCTCTCGGGATGTCCTAAGTACTTCTCTGGGTGAAGAAGTTAGCTCGTTGAATCCTATCAGATAGCCAAAACACTCACGGAGCAGTGAATTCAAAAGTGCCAACCACGGTAGACATCCGGTTCATACTAGGCCGCAGCATCGTAGCACATCCAAAATCAGTGACAATAACCCTACAGCCATCAACCCGGGACGTCATGAGAATGTTATCGGGCTTTAGGTCCCGATGGACAATGTTCCGGTCATGTAAATAGTCCAAGGCCATGAGAATCTGGCGAACAATGACTGAAGCTTCAATGTCGATGAGTCTTCCACCCCTATGCTGGATATAAGAGAAAAGGTCCCCAGCAGTGATGAGCTCCTGGAAAATGTATCTAATATTCTTAGAATCCATGCCTAAAATCTCATGTGCCCAACTTACACCGTATTTCTAGACTTGACCACCTTCTCCACCCTTATAATATTTGGCTAGTCGTATGTTAGTTTAGATATGAGACTTAAAACAAGTTTGAGGCTTACATGCTGTAAAGTCTCGAGTATCATAGCTTCACGGTCATACACCTTAAGCTTCTCCGTTATTTTTCGCGTTACCGTATTCCTCATTTCTGGCGTACTCATCACGTTCCGCTGTTCTGTGATGAAATACTTCGAATTCTCGATCTCTGTCTCTCGCTGTTTGCGGTCTTTAAGTACTTGGAGGTCAATTATTTTGCAAGCGAGCTGCTGGCCATTCGCTCTGCGATACGCCATATAAACCTTCCCAAAGGCACCAGAGCCTAACTTGCGCGGCGTGATGACAAACTCCTTCCGAAACAACTGTAGACGCATCTCAGAAATCCGGTTGTGGTGGTATGGCTAAGGTAACCTTACCTGCATCTCTGCCTGCTGTGGCGGGCTGAACTCTCTCGCCCCAAAGTGGTCTTCACGTACGTATCTCAATGAGACGCTCGGGGATATTTTCAGAATATCTCCATGACCAAGAAGAAAACTTCCTCTTCCACCCATAGGATACTCATTCCACTTGGTGCCATTCGATGAAATATCTTGAGCGTAGACCAACGGCGCGACTTCTTCGGGATTTTCTGGGTCGAATACAACTGTGTACATCCGCAGATGTTGATTAGAAACAAGCGGGTCGTCCACAACGTAGTAGCTTTAGTTTGGTCAGAAGAATTAAACAAGAGTGAGTGGGAAACAAGGTACCATTTTTTGTGGTTTCTACCAACAAAAATCTCCTGATCGCTGTAGATCTCCATAGGGTTACTGCCTTCTTCACCTGTTTGTTTGTCGTACGTTGATAAAATGCCGACGAGGCACCTGGGCGTGAACTTGCACCTGTCTGCCATCATGGGAAGACGGAGAACGAGCGAGCAATGATATCAAAATATCAAACACTAGTTTAAAGAGAGTTTGTGGATCGTAAATATGATGTTTAATGAAAATAATAAAGATAGGGTGAATGGTTTTGGAAAAGATCGTATTGGATGAAGCACTCAAAGGCACCCAGAGAGGCGAAGCTTTAGTCCTCAGGATGTGAGTCCTTCACTCGCGGCCAAAAAAGGCAAGCGCCCCAGGCAGCCTGGAACCTGAGGTATCTAAACAAACTATAACGACCCATGTGGATGACCCATATGGAGCTCAGTGTCCTCTGTAAGGCATTAATTCCTGCCGTGGCAATTTTTGGCCCTACTTTCCAATTCGTTTATATTCATCGTTAGCTATCGTATTCTTGAGGCCGCTAAGATATTATCACAACCCTGGCCGTCTAGCGGTATTGGAGACAAAAACCTTTTCACGGCTTTCCTTAATTCCCTTGCATTCGTCGAATGCGCTCTTCGGCAGCTCTAGCACGGCGCTCTCTTTCTAACCTCATCCTCATCTCTGGGGCCATTCCTCGCATTTCTTCTTCTCTTTTCTCAGCCGCTGTTTTCTCGACCGAACCTAAAGTTCGCCCCCCTTTCTTTGATGCCTGCGACACTGTTCGTGCGGCCTCTTCTTTCTTCAGACGATCCATTTCAGCTTTACGCCGGTTTGATTCTTCTTCCTCGGTAGCTTTCCGCTCCCGTTCTATCCGATCATTGGCATCTGATCTAGAAAGCGCTGATGGAACTCTAGCAGCCTCCCAATCCCACCGCCTCTCACCCAGTTCATGGCGGGATATGCGGAAGGCATCACGAGTCAAACGATCCCCGGCAAGCTCAAAGGGCGTCCGCCCTTCATCATTAATAGCTGTTGGGTCTGCATCAGCCTTGGAAAGCAGAGCCGATACCATTGCTGGAGAATTAAAATTTGCCGCGAGGTGAAGAGGAGTGGGGCAACGAAAATTTTGTTGAGAATCATGGGGCTGAAACGTAAAATTTGAAGGGATGGAGTTTTTGGTAAGGTAAGCCATCAAGGCCGGGATTTTTGAACGGCGAATGAGGGCCTGTATTTGAGTGGTATGCATAATTGCGGCTTCCTCCTCCTGGGACAACTTCGGTTTCTGCTGCTGCTGCGGACGTGGGGTTGAGGGCTTCGATGCCTCTTCCTTCTGTTTGACCGCAGCAGCAGCAGCAAGGGCGGCTTCATCAATCTGGCTCACCTTTATACGAGTGAGCTCTTTGAAGCACCGCATAAGCTCACCCTGTGTGGCGCGTCGAGTACTGAATGGAAATCCCCTCAATCTTAAATCGTTCTGTTTCAGGACCTGGCCTTCATACTGTCCGAATAGGATTCGACGATTAGTGGAGCCAGCGGCGCGGACAAACATAAACTCAGCGTCATCAATCATCTGCTTCCAATCACTTAGTAGCTCCCTGATTTCCTTTTCTAACGCAGCTTCGTTGTATCGTCTCAGGCTAGAACCGGCCGAGTGCGCAGCTCCTTTGGATGCATCATTTGCAGATTGCGAGCCACCCTGTTTTCGTCTGGTCGTGTAGCGGTGGAATGTTTTGTGGGCAATAACCCGAGCTTGTCTTTCTTCAATACCTCCTTGTTTCCGGTGTATTTCGGGCGCCAGTGAGACAAGCATCGCAGCAAAGTGACCGCCACCGATCATACACATGAAAATATGAGGGCTAGGCGATGAGCTCTTTGCCGGCACCGATCCACTATTCTTCTGGGGATGGATGGGGGTAAGTTGTTTTTTTCTCAAAGAATCGGCAAGGTGTGTGGGTTCGTCCTGTTCAGCGCGTGTAAATAGAGCTCGGTATATACCAAGCGACGTGTTAGATGGCAGAGATGAGCTAGAGAACCAAAGCAGTGGGTCTTTGCCGGCACCTCCTCTGGCTGATGTCGCTTCCACTTCTTCGGCCGTTTGGGATAGCCTGGCCTGTCTTTTCAACAAGGCTGTTAGTTGGTTATCTTCTTCATCATCCTCTCCACCCGATGACTCAGATCCGGATATTGACTCGTCAAGTTCTCCAATTGCTTTTGAGAACTGGACCTCATCCAGGGCTGGGTTGCCCCGGAGCTGTGCCTTTGAATTATATCTGTGATGATCGGACCGCACATGTTCGCGCTGCTCTTGCACGTTGAGGAAAGAAACTTTGCAGAGGGTACAACTAGTTGAAGTTGCTATCGCGCGGTCTTGTGTTGGTTCCTCAGAAGCCTCGAGTGGGGGTTCCGGGGTATCTTTAACCGAGATGCGATGGTCTTCACCTTTGGGTGTTATCGTTGCGAGGAGTTCCTGTGGAAGATCATAAACTTCAGTCGGAGTCAGTAAAATGCCGCGGGTTATGGTGAAGAATACTGAGAGCCAGAAAAGAAACGGGGAATGGGAAGTACTAACCGTATAATGGCCGTCTCAGAAGCTCCTCTGTGCGTGTCTCAGCAGCCATAGCGCTGGCCTTGGACGCAAGAGTGTCAAATACACTTAACATAGCGGGGAGGTGTTCCTTGATGACGGAAGTCAAAAGAGCCCCTCGGAGTTGAACCCACCGCCTTTCTGTCTGGTGGGGTTTAGGTTTGAGAAGCAGTTGTAGATATCTCCTTTATTCAATTGACAAGTCAGATGGAAATATTTGGAATTAATCAAGGGAAAGGCCCAGGCTCTTCATATGTTACTCAAACAGCGCATGACCCAAATGCCTTTCCCTGACTCATTTCCCTGCAAATATCGAGCCTCGCTAGGGCTGTGTCGTCTGAGCCTCCAACCCAACCCACTGTCTCCACATCTCCGTCCTTCAAACTCAATCCTCGAGAAGGTAAAGCACGACGTGCACGAGTTTATGGATAGGATTTCCTAATCTTTGCGTAATATTGTGGCAGTGATTATGTGCACGTATTTCCGGACTCTCCAGGCACGATTCAGCCCACCTTTAAATATTACACAATCCAGTCTAACACTATTCATTAATTCCAGCAAACAAACTCCAGTTGCCAAGGAAAAGTGTGAGGGTCAATATACTTCATTCGACAAATCGTCTTACCAAAACATTGAATCGAGTATTCTGCTTCTTGACAATTTCTGGGCTCAAAGCTTCCAAATACGATGAAGCTACCTGGCTCCAAGCATGATACGCCAATTGGTTTGGATATAGACTGCCATGATTGACCAAAATAGTCGCTTCAAGTTCCTTTGCTTCCGATTCACTAATTGGCTCGTGCATGTACCGGATGTGCTTGGCCGTCCAGGTCGGCCAGAAAAATACTGTGGGAGAAAGCGCGCAGATCTCGTCTGGATGTTGGAGTGAAAGCTGTTTCGGAAGAATTACGGAATGGTAGTTCCACTCGTCAGTTGTGAAATTACTGTAACTTTCGATCCAACGATTGATGAACTGCGAGCTCTTGCGCGCGACGATAATAGCATTGCATAAGCCATTCCGATTACCACCTTCATGGCCAAGTAGAACATCCCTTTCGCAGCGGAGCAAGCTGTCGAACGAACGAAGGGTGATCACATCCATGTCCAGATATATTCCTCCTTCCTGGAGAGCGTGGAGGCGGAGGATATCTGCAATGTGGGAGAACTGCCAGTTTCGTCGGATCTGTTCACTATACTCTTGATTGAGATCATGGCGGATCAAGGTGAGATCTCTCCTGAGTTTATTAAAGTAGATATTGTCTTCATTGAGGACGGTATAATGGAACCTTAATTCGTCGGGTTTCAGAGAAATAAGGGCAGACCGGAGAGTGAGATATTGTATGAAGTCCAGATCAGGGTTGTTGAGCCATATGACATGGACGATCTTGGGAATGGACGTGGTTTCCAACCCACCACCATAAAAACATTGTCGTTCGCTAGCAGTGTCCTGGAAGTCAAACGTCTCAACTTGTCTTTCACTGATGAATCTGCTCGTGAAAAGATCCAGCGCTTGGGTACGATGAAAAGAGAAGTAAACAGTGCCTACGAGTATTGCTGCGAGAGCTATCCTCCCAACAGAAAGTATTCGGAGCATACTTAATTTGGAGTGTAGAAAAGATGGAAATTCTCTCACCCTTCAAAAAATCCACACCGCATGGTGAGAACCCAACCATTGTTATACATAAGTGGTAGGAGAACCACAAGGCTGATATTTGCTCCATCATTTTCAATTTTTGTCTATTGGTAAACCAGGCTGCAGGATTCTGTTTGATGTTCGAAGGAAAACTGTCGATGCCAGCACGTGTCTGACGTGAAAGATTATCACTGCCGCGTTCAGCGTGGCTGTCGCTCTTTGCTTTTCCTTGTTTTTGCGAAGATCGTCCCGCTTTGGCCAACCGCCCACCCAGAAAATCCAACAACCGGCCAGCATGGGAAGCTGAGGAAACTTTTGATGGACCTTCAGATTTAAGGCGATATGATTCCCCGTAAATTAAAGTTAGCCATACCTTTCCTCTTCAACTCAGAGAATGAGGATGGATACTCTCCCCATCTTACCAGGGCGGAGGAACTTTCTTTTCCATGGGCTTATAAAACACTCCAAGGCTGATAGAAGCGAAGGCATTATATCAACCATATTGATATTATTATTTTGTTTGTACGGTAAATTAGATGGGATTCCCGCCGATAAGAGAAAATAATACTTCTTCCACTCTTGGGCCTTTTGGTTCGAGATTTGTTCCTAACCCTCTCTTTGTTGAAGGTCATATATAAACTTTCTCTTGTGGTACTGAGGAGCTAAGCTACCCGGAAAACACGAGAATTGAATTTCACAGGTAGCTACAGCTCTCGGCCTGGGTCAGGTGGCTTGCTTTAAATATCCTATTTTTATATATAAGCCATACGGTGAGACATCAACTCTTCAAATCCTCAGGTTACTAGTACTATGGGTGAGCTTTCCCGAGCCTCACATCGAGCAGCAGCTTCATAATGTCGTTTGTTAAAATTAAGCTAAGGAGGTTACATCTCGAGCTGATGCCAGATGAGTCAAAGAACAGGGCTTTCAAGGGAGCGTTTGTGAGAGTTGACTCACAGTTCATAATTTTCCAGAGTTACCAACGGGCTCTTATGTCATGATTCCTGACAGCGGGGAAGAGTACACCGACCAAATTTCTTCCTCTTCTTGGCTGTTCAAGCAAGTTCGTATTCACGGGAACCCAAAAAGGCTAGGTCGCATCCTTGATTCTCCATCTTGCTACCATTATTAATCAAATAATCCCGTCTCCGTAATCTGATAGGCTGATGCAGAGCGTCCCGAAGTCAACGCGGAAAATGTGCTTCATTCGTTGTGCCGAACGCCGGTATCTCCATGGCACTAATCAGTAATCAGTAATCAATGAAGCTTCCGCCGGAGTTTTAGTAAGCAGCACTGCAGGAAGGGAGTTGACCAACGCCCTTCGTTTGCGATCGCAGCCGCTGTTGATTCCAAGACCTTTCTTTTACTTCTCTTGCACGCGTCCGAGAAGGGAAGCGAATTCGAAGCTCGGGTTAAACGTTCGGGGGAAAGATGCTTGATGGCAGCTCCCAGACCGTCCTCGGGGGAAATTCCCCAGGACCCCTGTCGTCACCCGCCGATTCAGCATTCCAACCACAAAAATTAGAGCCATTCTGCGGCGATGTTGAAGGCTGGGGCCCTCTCAGTGAAATCAGGTTTGACCTGACGCCATGTTTCTTGGACCTTGGAGTCGCCTTGGTCGCGGTCTTTGGGTTAGTCCTGGGAAGCGGTGCTCTCTGGTTTTTATTCAAGAAGCGAATACCGCAACCAGTGTCAAAGAACTGGCACTTCTACGCCAAACTCGTTGGTCCCCCACTCCCAATCACACCATTTACTGGTATTGCGTTCACAAACTGACATTTTTTGATGAATTGCTATGTAGTCTGTGTTGTCCGCTTTGATATTCACCACTGCCTTGCAGGCCGCAATTCAAGCAGAGGTCTACACCGACTGGTTCGCCGATTTCCGCTTTTGGAGCTCGATCCTGATACTTGTGTCGTTGGGTGTAATATTTGCTGTGCAATACTATGAACATTGGCGGAGCAGGCAGCCTAACGGAGTTGTCCTTTTCTACTGGCTCTTCTTCGTTATCGTCTATGCTGTCAAGTTGCGTTCGCTTGTTTCGCGGAAAGCCTACAACGACCGCCTGCCGTATTTTGTCTGCTTGAACGTGAGCTTGGGATTGGCAATCTTGGAGTTTGTTCTCGAATATTTGGTCCCTAAGAAACAGAGTGCCTACGATGCGCTGGGTGATGAGGATGAATGCCCCTACGAATATGCGGACATATTCTCTGTTCTCACCTTCAACTGGATGACACCCCTAATGAAGTTTGGATACAAGAATTTTCTGACCCAAGATGACCTGTGGAATCTTCGCCGGCGTGATACGACCCGTGCTACGGGTGGCGCTTTGGAGGAGAACTGGGAATACGAACTACAGAAGAAGAAACCGTCTTTGTGGTTGGCTCTGATTAGATCTTTCGGTACTCCTTATTTTCGTGGTGCGGTTATCAAATGCGGAAGCGATATGCTTGCTTTTGTCCAACCGCAGCTTTTGCGAATTCTGATAGATTTTGTTAATTCGTACCGAACGAATGAGCCTCAGCCCGTTATCAGAGGAGTTGCAATAGCTCTCGCAATGTTCCTAGTCTCGGTAACACAGACCATGTGTCTTCACCAATATTTCCAGCGAGCTTTCGATACGGGCATGCGCGTCAAGTCGTCTCTTACTGCTATGATATACTCAAAATCCCTGAGGCTTTCGAGCGAGGGTCGTAAAGCGAAGACCACGGGCGATATCGTGAACCATATGGCGGTTGATCAACAGCGGTTGTCCGATCTGACCCAATTCGGTATGCAGCTTTGGTCGGCACCCTTCCAGATTACTCTTTGCATGCTCTCCCTCTATCAGCTTGTAGGAGTGAGCATGTTTGCAGGGATCGCTGTCATGATTCTTATGATTCCTCTGAATGGTTTTATTGCACGACTGATGAAGAAGCTTCAGCTTATCCAGATGAAAAATAAGGACTCCAGATCGAGACTTATGACTGAGATTCTGAATAATATCAAGAGCATCAAGTTATATGCGTGGAATACTGCTTTCATGAACAAACTTAGTCACATTCGAAATGATTTGGAATTGAACACCCTTCGGAAAATCGGCGCCACACAGTCTATTGCCAACTTTACCTGGCAATCCACTCCATTCCTCGTCTCCTGCTCTACATTCACCGTCTTTGTCCTCATTGATGACCGGCCCTTGAGCACATCTATTGTTTTCCCTGCCCTTACGCTCTTCAACCTTCTCACTTTCCCGCTTTCTATCCTGCCCATGGTTATTACAGCCATAATCGAGGCCTCGGTGGCAGTTCGCCGTTTGACGGACTACTTCATGGCTGAAGAGCTCCAAACCAACGCTGTCATATCGCAGGGCCCGGTGGCACACACCGGTGACGAATCAGTTCGGATTCGTGACGCATCCTTCACCTGGGATAGATATAAGGGCGATCCTGTTCTAGAGAATATTGATTTCAGCGGCCGCAAAGGAGAGCTTAGTTGTATCGTGGGCCGAGTTGGCGCTGGGAAGTCGTCCCTCCTCCAAGCTCTTCTTGGGGATTTATGGAAAACCGAGGGCGAAGTCATTGTCCGCGGTCGCATTGCTTATGTGGCCCAGTCAGCTTGGGTGATGAATGCTAGCGTCCGGGAAAACATCGTGTTCGGGCACCGGTGGGATCCCCAGTTTTATGAACTCACCGTGGAGGCATGTGCTTTGATAGACGATTTTAAAAATCTGCCGGATGGCGACCATACAGAGGTTGGAGAAAGGGGAATATCACTTTCTGGAGGCCAGAAGGCTCGATTGACTCTTGCCAGAGCCGTCTATGCTCGCGCTGATATTTACCTACTCGATGATGTTCTGTCTGCAGTCGATCAACATGTTGGTCGGCATCTTATCAACAGGGTCCTTGGACCCAATGGAGTCCTGAACAGCAAGACAAGGATCCTGGCCACAAATGCTATTCCTGTCTTGAAGGAGGCGGATTTTATCGGCCTACTTCGTGACAAAACATTGGTTGAAAAGGGCACATACGAACAGCTGATGGCAATGAAAGGCGAAGTTGCAAACCTTGTGCGAACTACAATGAATGACTCGGATGGCGAAGGCTCGGGTGGTGAAAGCAACGGTCTCTCCAGCCCGGAGAGTTCGGGATCTGCTACCGTGATCGATAATCCAGATTCAGACTTTTCGGATGTGGAAGAGGCCGAGCAGCAGATCGGATCTCTTGCTCCGATTGTGTCTGCCGCTCAAAGAAGGTCAAGTACAGTCACTTTACGCCGTGCTAGCACTGCAAGCTGGCAAGGTCCTCGCCGCAAGCTAGCGGATGAGGAGAATGTTTTGAAGAGCAAGCAAACCCAAGAAACTTCAGAACAAGGGAAAGTCAAGTGGAGCGTATACACCGAATATGCTAAGAATAGTAACCTAGTTGCTGTTGCTTTCTATCTTTTCACCCTTCTTGGGGCTCAGACAGCCCAAGTTGCCGGAAGCTTCTGGCTGAAGCATTGGTCCGAAATGAGCGAAGTCGAACCCCGCCGTGACGTTGGTAAATTCATTGGCGTCTACCTGGCCTTTGGAATTGGGTCCTCTTTGTTGGTCATCCTTCAGAATCTTGTTTTGTGGATATTTTGTTCAATTGAGGTATGTTCTGGGCAGTTAGGGTGAGCTGAAGCTTGGTGGAAGCTTGATCTAACGTGATATGACCAGGCCTCTCGGAAGCTTCATGAACGGATGGCCTTTTCAATATTCCGCTCTCCTATGAGCTTTTTCGAGACAACTCCGTCTGGCCGAATCCTCAACCGATTCTCCAGGTAAGCATACGTCGTCGTATACAGGAGCAGAACTTTAGATTGTGGCTTACGGACCTTCTTGCCAGTGATATATATCGAATCGACGAGGTTCTCGCCCGCTCATTCAATATGGTATGTGCTTTATCTTTATACTTAACTGATAACCAACTGCCGCTCATTCGTTACTCTAGCTTTTTGGAAACTCTGCAAAGGCCATCTTCACGATGGTGGTTATTGCGACCTCAACCCCTGCATTTATTATATTCATAATTCCATTGGGCTATATATATCTGAGTTACCAGAAATATTACCTTCGGACATCTCGTGAACTGAAGCGCCTTGACAGCGTTACGCGGAGCCCAATCTTCGCACACTTCCAGGAATCCCTAGGCGGAATTTCAACTATTCGCGCTTATCAGCAACAGAATAGGTTCGCTCTTGAGAATGAATGGCGCATGGATGCAAATCTCCGTGCGTACTTCCCTTCAATTAGTGCGAACAGGTGGCTGGCTGTCAGGCTCGAATTTCTTGGCTCTATAATCATCCTAGCGGCCGCGTTACTGGCTATTATTGCCGTCGCAACCGGAAATGGCCCGTCTGCAGGACTGGTTGGTTTGGCCATGTCTTACGCTCTTCAGATCACCCAATCTCTCAACTGGATCGTCCGACAAACTGTCGAGGTGGAAACCAACATTGTGTCAGTCGAGCGTGTGCTCGAGTATGCAGCTCTCCCCAGTGAGGCGCCAGAGGTGATCTTCAAGAATCGACCGGCTATCGGCTGGCCTGCACAGGGTGCGGTATCCTTCAAGAATTACAGCACACGATACCGCGAGGGATTGGACCTCGTACTCAAAGATATCGATTTGGATATTAAGCCTCACGAGAAGATCGGGGTTGTTGGCCGTACAGGTGCAGGAAAGAGTTCGCTCACGCTGGCTCTCTTCCGCATCATTGAGCCAACTGGAGGCAGTATTAGGTAAGGGCTGATGCCCGAAACGGTGCCATTTCATCACACACTAATCGGGGGTTTTTTCAGTATCGACAACTTAAACATCTCGTCGATTGGCTTATTTGACCTGCGCGGACGCCTTGCGATTATTCCCCAGGATCCCGCAATGTTCGAAGGAACTGTGCGAGACAACCTCGATCCTCGGCATGTGCATGACGACACCGAACTCTGGAGTGTGCTTGGTAGGTTGGGCTTGAAGAGTTACATACACAAGTGGTGCAACTGCTGACGAGTTGAATTATCATGCAGAGCATGCAAGACTAAGGGATCATGTTGCCCAGATGGATGGTCAGCTGGATGCGCATGTCCAGGAAGGAGGTAAGCGCACTTGACTTCCCTTCTCTTGCCCCTTCTACTATGCCTTCTTTCCCTCTAGTATTGCCTTGCATGAAATTCTATTTTTATGTGATTTTCTCGCCACGAATATTCGCCTCGTTTCGGGGTTTCGTTCTTTTTGGAGGGTTTTGGGTGTTAACCTAATTATGATAGGATCCAATCTTAGCCAGGGCCAACGTCAACTGATATCTCTTGCACGAGCATTGCTAACGCCTAGTAACATTCTTGTTCTCGACGAGGCAACGGTAAGTAGTATCCATAGGGCGCCTACCTACCACCCCCCTTCACCGTTTTTTCCTCCCTTATCCTATCATCTTTCTTGTGGTTTTCGCCCCCTCTCTTTTCCCTCCATGGCAAATCCCTCGACTAACATTCGTTGTCATCCAGGCGGCAGTTGATGTGGAAACGGATGCATTGCTGCAACGCACGCTGCGCAGTAACGTCTTCCAAGATCGCACCATCATCACTATTGCGCACCGCATAAACACTATCATCGACTCTGATCGAATTGTTGTGCTCGACAAGGGGCGCATCGTCGAGTTCGATACACCGGCGGAACTGCTCAAGCGAGGCGGCAAATTCTATGATTTGGTCAAAGAGGCTGGTCTGCTTGACAGTGACGGGAATGCAATTGTACAGTAAATTCCATTATAACACGAGAAACACGGCAGCCGTTTCCCCGGAAAAATATTATTAATTTATTTTTCTTTAACGAGAAAGAAAAATAATAATAATAAAATTATGCACAGCATATGAAACACCCACATTCGAATGACTGACGGAGAAAAAAGGGGGGAGAAAGAATATTGGATTGGATGCTCTCTGTCTGCTCGGTCCTATGGGCCGATGCTACCTTACCTTTTAACATCCGCACCATACTCATGGAAGGATTACTTGAGGAAAAGCAGCATGAGGTCAAGCAAGAGCCAAGAAGAAGAAGGGGGAAAAAGAAGGCTGGGTGATTTGGAGCAAGAGGGTGAATGGCACAGGGACTGATCTGTGTCGGCATCTACAATTTTACTGAAGGGGATTTTGTGGCTTCGGATCTCTGACAAATCCAGAGAACCCCAGCTGCTCCTTCAGTTTCTTGTGCTTAAATTCTGGGTGTCAGATGGACAGAGCTATGACGGGAGAAGCTCGACAAAAGTTGGTATGATTTGTATGGAGACATGGCGATTTTTTCTTTCCTTTTTTTATTCTGTCTCCGGTAGTACTTTCCATCTTGCGGTAGATATAATATAGTTTCCTCTATTATTTCTGAAACAACCTGGACAACTAGGAACCATATGAAGTCCAAGCGCCTTCGAAAAGGCCAGTGATCCTCTCTTTTACCAATATCCCCATGACCCTCAATCATGGCCAGAAACGCCAACGATGTAGCGGTGTAGGGGGGCACCTGGACGGAAGTGCACCTTTTGCATTCGCGCCGCATGCACCAACGTCAGCGCCACGACTTGCTGAACAGGGAGCAGGGAGTATCAGAATTAATGTCCTTTTTATTATTTGATTTAAAATATCAACTCGCGGCTAGAGTTACTGCCAACCCATTGAGAGACCGTCGAATCTTCGTGTGGATGGGCGGTGGACCAGTCTGTCCTACAGAGGACATCCATGATACTCATGACATGGTTACCTTGAGTGTGAAAGCCTCGCAAAGCTGATGGCTGGATGCTCACCAGCCACTGAAGCGAGCCCCGCCACGATGCGACAAGAACTTTGTCAAATTATTCATTTTTCCCTCTTTGGTGGAGGAAAATTGAGTTTCATCCGAACAAACAGGAAAGAAGATAAAAAAAACAACCAATGACAAGGAAATCAATCCTCATGAATATTACGATGGGGCCAAGATGAGGCCTGGCTTGACAGCTGATGTGAGCTGAAAACCCCGAACACACAGACAACTCTTTGACTTCAGTTAGCTTTTGGAGAAGAGCAGTGTTTACCGCCTCCTTGCAGCATGTATCACTTTCAATTCCAAGATCGAGGTGGGTATCTCGCGTGGCGAGGATTCCGATCCGATAACACGGAAGTCAAACGCGCCCACAGAGGCCAAGGCAACCGCATATCTGCTCTTTTTCGCGACAGGAGTATTTCCCCTCTCCCCCATCGGATACCCTCTTCCTCTGTCTTTTTTTTTTAAAAAAAAAATTCTTTCTTTCTTTTCTTTTTTTTTGATTTTGTTTAGATGTGTAGGAGGCCAGGAGGGAATGACTCTTTTTTGAGAGCATTTCTCCCGTTTACGAAAGGAGGGTATGTGTGCCTCCCAGGTTGATTGGTAGGAGAATTTAGTGTGTCGACTTAGCCAAAATCTGAAAATAAGGAATCGTCATAGGCTTCACACCGGAGAGATCTCGTAGGATCACCAAGGAAGAGACTAGAGAAGAACGAGAACAGGGGGCAGGTCGTTCATGAACTCATGGGCGCTCATGGCGTCCTTTCATTCAGGGAGCGACCCGGTTTTCGGGACTTGAGGTTTTTGTGGGTTTAAGTTTTGCGCTTCGACAAACCTGTATCAAGTTTGAGTTCCAATCTTGATCCTTTTCCAAGGGGTGGATTGCGGTTGGACCTGGGCGATAGGATCTTGAAAGAGATCATGACCGCATTCAGCCTCATGCAGATGAACCATCTCTATATTCCTCGTCATTGAGGAGCTTTTGTTTGCCATTCGATGAGCAAGGTTTATGGAAAGGGAAAGGAATGGCGAGAGCCACAATTTGAGAGATTAAGAGTGACGGACGTTTTCCGATGATTGAATTAGTTCTATTTCTTTCTATGGAGGGGCCGAGAGGTTGGAGAAGGAAAGGAACGGAAGGCGAAGGAAGAGTGAGTGGAGGAGGGGGAAAGCACAAAGGAAAAGAAATTATGAGTCCATGATCGTGTCCTCAGCGGATATATCGTGCTTCCCACTTGGGAAAGTCTCGCTGTGGCTGCCATTTTTCGATCGTCACTATCAGCGAACTAAGGTGGCTGCCGGCTCGATGGCAGTTCTTTGCATGTATTCAGTAAGAGATTATTGGGAAGAGGTAGCAAATTATCCGGTCAGATACTCGAAATAGTCACGACTGCCTGGGTGATATCCTTTCTTGTTTCTGCCTTTGTGGCTGTCAGTGTCATGGGCTTGTAGAAAATTGTCCGATTAGCCTTCCGATTTTCTTCAGCACAATTCCTCCAGGCTTTGGCTAAGGGATACTGACCAGGGCTAGATTTAGTGCGAGGAGCTCGGAGTAACATTAGGTGCCTACCTTGTGAATACCAAGTTTGACCGATCGAGCTTCGACAGTTCGCTAAGACTGTGGACTCGTTCCAGGACCGCAAGGGAATATCTTCCTTACTGGTTTGTACAGTAGCGTTGACAGTTAACAGCTGGCCGCGAACGATTTGTCAATCGTCTCAACGGACTTCACCGTGATTCCTCTGATCGACACAGATCTCGCTTAGCTTAATCTTTAGTCTGGAGCAGCCTCGGCGAAGTTTATCTGCTGGCCAGGAAAGGTGGCGATACCCTGGAAAATGTTATTACTTCGCCGCAGAGCAAAAGATCGCGATCACAATAATGAAATACAGAGACAATGGACATAGAGGGCTGAAGTTCCCAAAGTTTGTATAACTTTGCCCCCTGTCTCACAAGTCCCATTTTTATTGGCGAGGGTGTGCTTTGGCTATAATCTTCAAAGACCAATAGGTATACTTTCTCCTTAAAGTTGAACCACAGGCAAAAGTTATGGGTTGAACCCAGGATTTCTACACGCAGATCGCCCCCAATCCGACAACTGTCACGGATGAAGATTACTCAGTTGAGAAATGTCTCCGAGTCAGCTTGAAGAGTTTGGGTCAAAGGGACGGGGAAGGTTGGACATCGCCTTCAACGCCCCTCTTGATCACAATTGTTTACATCGGGATCCCTGCTTCGAATCCTGCATCGGACTTTGGGAAACCAGGAAATCCCCAGTGGATCGACTCCATTGTCTTCCGTCGCTGATAATCAACAACGATTTTTTGATCTGAAACAAACAAAAAAAAAATAAAGAAAATAAAATGAGAAGCATTGTCTATCATGTGGTTAAAACCCGTCCGGTAAATAATGAAGAGAGCAGATTGGGTGCTTCTGAGCTAATGGGGTTGGTCAGGTTTGGTTCATTTTAGTAGTTCTTATTGATTTCCCTTTAACTTTGACAACGGAGTACTGGGCTCCTTCTTCTCCGAACGCAAATGAGTGGGAGATGCTCTGCGATCATGAAACACTGACATGGCTGTCAGTTGGGAGGGATGCATCAGCAGACACTCGACGGAGTACTTCATTGACATTGAGGCTGGCCCTCTGTCCCAAAAATCGAAGACTCCTCTGAGAACCCTGGAAGTCGATCATTTCTTGAAGTCCCTGGGTTGCTACTTGGCACCACTTTTGTTTCTTTTTCTTCTCCTCTCCTTCCAGAAACACCCTCCTCCAGGTAGGTCACAAGCAATCGACCGAAACAGGAAGAATGCGAGAAGACTCCAGCCTCCTGTGCCCCAGGAAACGAAGAGCAAGGGGTTGGTCGGTGCAAGTGGTGATTCTGTGGGGGATTGACGGGAAAGATCGTCGAACTGCGGATACTCAACCAAAGTACCACCACTTTGTGGAAAGGATAATCAGCAGAGGAATGCTAGGTATTCCAGTTGTCTGCTGGGGGCTTCTGATATCATAGGATCAGCAACAACAACCTTGAAAGGTAATCATACTGTTATGCACATTCCTTTCCTTTCCACGCGTAAACGATCTGGGATCATCCCTACAGTATAATATTATCAGTGGGCCAATCAAAGTGTCGAATGGAGGGTTACACACTTACACTAGCCACGCCAGTTGGAATGACGGCGGGCAACAATAATTTCCCATCCACCATTTGGCTTTTTTTTTCTCCAGTCCAGCCACCAGCTAAAAAAAGCTCGAGGGTTTTGTTATCCACCGAAACTGCAACCGTCGATTTGAACCCACCCTAGCGAAACGAAAAAGCCTTTGCTGCTGCCTCCGCCACTCATTTCGAAATCTACAAGGATCCATCGAGTTATCTAACTTTGCGGCTTTCTGCGCGGCTGCAAAGCCTCTCATCCACGCGAGAGTCCCCGATCCAACTAGTCGTGGTTAGGCGCTTAGTTGTGGGCCGGGGGGCGTCCAGGAGCTCCATTTTTTATGATCGCCTCCTCCTTTTAGCTTCAAGAATTACGCGCAACAAATGAAAAAGGAAAACAATATATCAGAATTCCACTGTGGAGATTACGCAGCACCAGATGGCATAGCATGGCCATGGTGTGCGTCTAGCCCACCCTGAGACAACACATGGCACAGAGTTGAATGTTTGTAACACAAAACCGTGTGACTTGCAGTCGCAACGACGGATGGAAAAACAGGAATTGGGAAAACTCAATCGGGGTTTTATAATCCAATAGAACACGGCCTTGTCCGATCGAGACGAGATCTTGTCCTTTTCCAGGCTTTTAGGGGGGGATTTTTTTTCTCTTGGGGTTATTGGATGATTTGTGTTAGATCGCGAGGCAAGTTTCAAAGACTTTGGGAGTAGGAGCGCGAGCGCTTTACCCTCCAAACCGCTTGTTATAGAGTATTACTAGTTAGTATCGCTCAAGCAGTGGAAATCAGAATGCCAGGTTTTTTGTTGTTGCGGGTGCTTTGGTATTCCCCCGCCTGGTTTATGCGAGACCCTCGGCCCTAGGGCTTGACAGTGAAGTGTCGCAGATCAACACGATAAATATTGGGCGTGTTCTATCAATGGTATGGAAATGGTCCAATGGAGTATGTGTTATGTACTCCATATGCAGCTCTTCCTGTGGTCGCTTTGGTCATGCGTACATATTACTCCTGGTTTGATATAGTTCGAGGAAACTATGCGGGTGGTTCCATGGTTCAGCTTACCCTTCCGGCGTTACCCACAACCTTAGGGATGAGTTGGCAGGCAAGAGAGGGTCAAGTTCAAATTATGAGAACGTAATCGACATCTCTTACAGCTCCTCTTCCCAACCTCTCGTCTTCCATCCCCTACCGTCGAAGCATCCGTGGGGCTTCAAGCACTGGGGATCCTTTTCCGGGGACCCTCTTTTCAAGGAGCACCCCCGAACCCAAACAACTAACCAACAGCCATCCCCACGAATTGCAGAATCATAGTAGGATCCTCCTGGCTCCAGACTTGTCTGGGGTTCGGAAAATAGATTATTCAACTCGCCAGATGGGCTATCACAATCGCCCTCCCACCACAGGGAACGAATCCTGGTACGCCATGCAGACTAAAGAATAGTCGTCGCCTATTACATGCATAGCTTCTGTACAGGGTCGGCCCGGGCGCGCACGATTGACTCTGCTCAGCCGATCTATGAGGTACCTCAGGTGGTGGAAATTTGGTGTGGATTATCCTTCTATTTCTTCCCATGGATCAATGGAAGTTTGTCTCGAATAACATGGTGATTTAATTGGGAGCGATGTTCATTTTCACTTTGGGGCCGTCTGGGGTCTCAACAAAAGTACTGCGCTCGAGGAGCTTGCCTTGGTGATCACAATCAGAAGACTACCAACCCTGAATTTGGAAAGGCACTATTACCTACAACGTCTCCTACGATCTGCTACAACAACAAGAGATTTTCGACCCTTTTGAGATGCCGTAGCCGTGCGCAGAGCCTGGAGCAAATAAAATAATCACGAAAAGCGCAGACCTGCGATTATTATATAAGGTACTATTGTCACCGAAAATGAAGCCGTTGTCTAGGCCTTTCTACCCCTGAATCATGGTGGCCAGAGACCAGCCTCAGAGTGAATCCTTGCTATGCGCTGAAGAATCATGGAAGCTCCTCGACGCGCGATTTGTCACAGTGTTAACAGTTTTCCAGTTGGAGTGCATAGGCCCTTGACAGCCTCACTTTTGACACTTTGACACTTTATCGCGAGACAAAACACAAAAGAGAAACAGTAGCTTTGACCCCGTCATTCAAATTTATTGACAGGGATTCAATCCCATATAGCTAGGGTTTAATTCATTGTTCCTGAAAAAAGCTTCCATGGTAACGGTTGACGCAGGGAAGGATGAAATGGGGGGTGGGGGGGTGGGAGGGAAGACAGCTGAGACAGATGAGAGGAAGGGCAGCAGAGTCAAACCTTCCTCACTTTTTGCAATGTTGGTGAGAAAGAGAGATAGGAAGTACTTAATTCCACATGGTACTTTTCAGTGACCAGGGTCGTAATTTAGGCGCGTCTGATCCCAGGAAACCAGATCGACTTCTGTGCCTCAAGCGCAAGATGATGCACGATCACCCAATGATGATACAAGATCTGGAAAAAAGGGAATAAAGACTGATGTCAGCTTGGAGTGGGGCTACCCTGGTCGGGAGAGCCTGGACCATTTTCACTGACAGCCAGTGATAAAGGGCAATCAACTGACAGGGCTCTCGGTGACAGGCGATCGTATCCAGGATGAATTTGCTTTTTGATCGCGGGTGTTAGCGACGTTCGGTCCGCGCTCCCCGGGCCGCTCCCCCCGCCCCGCTCGTTGACGGCGAACGCTGAGTGGATAATAAGGTCCAAGCGGTCTTAACACTTTTACTCCTTTTGGACAGACACCTCCCCCTTTCTTTCCATTCAGGAGAATGACAGCAAACTGCCAAGTGCTAAAGTACCAAAACTGTGGTCACAGCGGGGTGACTCCCCAGGCTAACTCTCTTGGGCAGTGACCCAGTCTCTCAAACAAAGAATTTTGGAATTTCAATTCCTAATCAGCTTGGGTACTTTTCCCCGTTTCCCCAATTTATTCAGTTTGTTTACGTTTTGTTATTTTTTCCCTTCTTTCTTTATTTTTGGACCTTTTGAGCCCCTCAAAGTATGGAAGTACCCAAATTATGTCAGAGCTCAGCTCTCATGAGGAAGTTAATACACCCTCATTGAACAATTCCTCCAGAGTTCCCCTCCTCATAATTCCCGCCTCCAGACATAGTCCTGGAATGCAGTCGAATGAAATCTAGCCCCTCCTCAATGACGCAAGATTTCACCTGCTCTTCGATCGCACGGACGGTTATTCAATCTTTCTCCATCATTCGCACATCAAAGTACTACCCTTCTTTACTACCCCAAGCGCCCTAATTCTATCGACTGAAAGAAAACGTCGCGGGATTTTTTTTTAATTAAAAAAATCTCTCGTAAAACCCTCCGGAAACCACCCTCCTTCATCAGCATTAACTTATTTAGTTAATGACCAAGTGGATTGGAACGAAAGACGAAAAAAATTTTCGTTCAAAAACTCCGTATCCAGTTTGGTTCCTCGTGGTGGGCCTCAGGAATTTCATATTCCTCGGTTTGTTCATTAGTGGGATGAACCTCTGGAGCCCGATTCATCCTCCCTTGCATCTCATCATGGATCATGAAGGAATGACAGTCTTATCTGAATCATGGTGTTTGGCCACAGCCAATCTGATAACCTCGTGGAGCCAGTTATCCCAATAATGAAGACACTAAATCCTTCGACTGTCAATCTAGTAAGCCAGATGGGTCCCGAGTTTCTAGATTTGGATGTAGTGTTTCCAACAGAACCGATAGCGCTTGGCTAGTGGCAGTCATTGGGCGCTAAGTGGCAGTGGGTTGTGACGAAAATAGGGAAGGGGTCAAGTCATCTGGCTTGGGGAGGGTGATCATAACCTGACGGACATTTGTAACGGCACTTTTATTCTCCTAGCATCAGCCCGGTCTCACTTCCCCTGGGCCCTGGCTCATCCTCCTTTTTTCCTTTTTTTCTCTTGTCTGTGTGTGAGGGTTGAAATTTCGATGAAAAATAAAATTTCCTCAATTCCAATTTGCCCCATGTTCCGGATTTATCAAACATCAGGAGGATCGACTTTATTTCATATTAACTCCATGAGTAATGCATTTCTCATTTCTGATTTGTGCAGCTGACAAAAGAGCTCTTGTAACAGTAGGTTTGATGCGGCAAACGCGGTACGGTTTCTCAATACCAATTTGATTTTTATACGATTCGATGCTCAGGGGTCTTGGGCTGGGATGAGGAAAATCAAATCAAATAAATAAATTGGAATAAAAAATAATGAATAATGACGACAAATTGTTGTTTGGTGCTGCCAGGATTACAATTCCTTTAACCCATCCCCCCAAGAAGATCATGGACAAGAGATGTAGCCGGCATAAACTATACGACTTAGGCGCTTGAGATCGTGGCGGTGAGTTTCTCCTGCCATGTTATCCCATTAAACTCTATGAGAGAGTTACACCATTTGATGCAGGAAGCGGTGGCCTATGTATGTACAATTCTCCATGCCACGTTGTGATGTGATGCGAGAGGGACAAATGTAACGCCCACAATATTTAACAGTTTATGGGCGTGCACGTCATTTCCATGATGATTTTCAATGTCAATTTAGCGGGAAGCTGTCATAAAACGGTCTAGACTCGGATTCTTATGCCGATTGGCAAATTCGTCGAGTTTGGCGTTTTGGCAGGAGGGCAGAAGGACGAAAGGGGGGTGTGATCATCTCGCTTGGCTGACCGGGATGGGGCCAAGAAACTGGAACAGGACAAACCCCTTGCCCCTCGATCTGAAGGCTATCAGAAAGAAGGAGTGGTTGTGATCAAGGGATGAAATAATGTTAGAATGGGGAAAGGATAATTTTCGGAATTCGGCGCTTGTGGCAATGTCAGAGAGTGGAATTATATTTCCGGATGTAGAAAATGCGAATACAGCCATCTCGCGACAGCCTGACTGGTTGTCATCCCCTTCCTGTTAATATCCCGTTGCGGGGCAGGCTCGATGTGAAGTTTCAGGGATACCAAGCCGCCTCCTGTCATCGTAGCTTATCTTGATGACTGAATATTCGGTCTTCCATGGAGATGCTCGTGGCAATAGATCCTTCGACTATCGATCTGTTTGCCTCAGATAAAGGGATGGTTTGCATGTGTGTGTGTGTGTGTGTGTGGACTCTAATGAATCCTTCTGTTCTTTTCTTTCCCGTTCCTACTTTTGGGGGGCTCGGAAGGAAGGGAGGGAGCCGAACGCCTGCTATCGGATGGCCTCCCAGCTGAGACCTTTTTGAACGGCGAACAATGAACGAAGTCCTCCAAGGAGGCAACAACAAGTTAGGCCTTGGGGAGGAGTCGTTGCCTTTCGTTCCGCCATGGGGAAGGAGGGAGAAATATCGGAGAGCGACTTAATTGCCCTATTATTCTTCTGGTCCCTCTCCAAAGTGGGGATTATTTCTCGGAGATATATATAAAAGCGAAAAGCGACATTTTAATTCGGCACATGGTTCCTGACAAATAACAACTACTTAATTTTCGGAACTTACCCTAAGTAAGGGCAGTTAGAACATCCTCCGATCCTTCCACTAATGACTCTGCTTATCTCTCCCCCATTCTCAAGGGTGAGGAACATAGCGACCGTGCCGCCCGTCACGAGCATTTGGCTCTGGAAATGGAATTTTGTTTTTAATGGCGATATTGGGAGATTGAATCTACAATGACAATGGGAAATATTTAGAAGTTGGGCTTCGATGGCTCTCGCTTGGAGATACCACTTCTCCTTCAAAATGAAACCGATAAAACACGATTGGAAGCGTGTTGAATGATATTCTTTGTTCTCGGCTATGGCGGAGGCACTGCCTCCAATTTGACATCTTAGGATTTCCTCAACTTGGCAGAGATTCATTTTGCCAATCCTTCCCCGGCGTTAGTTATTTATCGCAATTTGTCATGTCTTTGTCCTCTATTTTATTTCTAACAACCCCCCTTTTTGTCTTTGCTCTCTGGGGTTGATCTGATCACACTCCACCACGTCTTGTTTCAACTATATAACCCTCTTGACAGAGGTTTGGCTGGTCGGAAAATTGGCACTCCCCGAGAGTGGCCACAAAATGCACTCCAACCCTGGCAATATCGCTCTTTGCCGCATCTGCTTGACGCTAACACCTTCAGCCAAAACCAGAAATCCTGCCATCCCAGCAATTCGGGCCTCTTCAGCTCATCGTTCTTCCAGTTTGGAGATCGCTGGGTAACTGGAAGCTCTTCCAGCTTGTTACTGGCTGAATCACTTCGGCGACTACTTTAGTCCGGTAACTTGGGACACATCCTCTAAGTTCCGCCTGATCAACTGTTTTGAGGCGTGCAATTTCTCGTTTTCTTGGACTGTCGTAATCCTGTCCATTCTTTGACGATTTCGCAATCATGTCCCAATCGGTGTAGTCAAACCTTTAGCGTATATCGGCGATGACTCTTGGAAGCTCCAAATGTCACCTATCTCTTTTAGGGTGTGCGCACGGATTGTATCCGGAGGACTGGGAGACTTCAAGCCATCTCCAAGAGGATTCAGACCGGAATACAATCCCGTACCCCAAAGTTAGGAAATTCTTTTCTCTTCTTTCCCATCCTTGGTGCCACACCCGGTCGGATAACCACCTCTTTATCGTGACCCTTACGACTGACAAAATCAATCAGATGACGGGCGCCAGGGGCTTGAGATCGATGTACTCTGTCGACCAAACTTACATAAGTACATACGTTACAAATGTAAATCCGTACATGGCATGTATTATCAGCACTCCAGGGCACTTCCAAGCCCAACTTTTGAAAGCGATGCGCAGGGTTCACCCACATTTCTGCAAGAGGAGGACGTAACCCTCGCTTTCTCAGTCGAAAATGAAACACTCTTACGGATGGTTTTACGGTGATATTCGACACTCGATAATAATGTATTGACTTTGGTGCACTGGATACTATCCCGGTTCAAGCGTGGGCTTTTTGTGGGACAGCCTTGACGAGGTGCGGGCCTGTGCGTGATCGAGTTCTCACTTTTCCTGGGGGGATTGGCCTGGATTTTGGTTCGGGGTGGTACAAAAAATGCAAGCCATCCGGGACGCTTAATGAGGGGAGCTGAGGGTGCTTACTTAGTACTGTCAGAGTCTGAAGTACAAAGTACCCTTACTGAGGTATGGTTAGTGTTAGGTATTATTCATGAATAATAACAATCATAACTGCCATCCATTTTAAGCTCCCTGGGCGGGGTCAGGAACCATCGGCGATGATTTCCAAGAGCAGGGTACCCTAACTCAGAACAGTATGTATATCAGCTCGATACCCGCGGAAAAAGACATCCTTGATAATATTTGATTCAAGAACGAAGAGTCACTTGAAATAAATCAAAGGGAGAAGTGGAGGAGGATGGGCGGGGCTGTCTTTGGATCACGACAGCAAACGAAATGATCCTCCCGAGTCCTATCAACGGCGCTTTTCCTCTGGACTTAGATCACAAACCAGTTCAATGGTAGCAATGACGGTGCCAAATGATAACAAGGTACCTGACTGCCCGCGAATAATATGAGAGCAAAAGTCCCAAATGTCCTGGAGGGGACTACGACCTACTTGGTAAGAGGCGGTTCGATGATTCCTAGCTCCACTAGCGACTCGACTTAACTTCGCTATGTTAGCGCCCCGAGTAGTGCTTTTGTCAGGCCTAAATGTTTTTTTGTGTTTATTTTTTTCATTCATTTTATTCAGGAAATTATTATGAGGGTTATTATTTATTTGGGATTATCCTCTCGATTAACCCTCTTCTTCCTAGCACCGCACGCTAAGGATACACCTTCCAGTACTCTGGGTGTGGAGTCCAATTATCGATACGCCACCGTGCTTTTTGGACTGGGCCGCTCCGAAAAAAGCCCTGGGGAGACTGCCAGTGCCACTGAGGACTGGGGAGGGGAAAGGAGGAGGAGATCTACAAATAGCAGTGCGAGTTGGATGTAGGTCAAGACCTCGGAAAAGCAAAAATGAGAAAAAAGAATTAAAAAAATTAAAAATTAAGAATTAAAAAAAAAGGAAAATAATATTTTCTTTTTCATGTTCATTTCAGGGAAAAAATAAAAAAGCAAAAAAAGCAATTCCAATTTCCACCCTGATGCATTGGCTTTACCTCAAGCATGCATTTTACCGGTGCCTTTAGCTGCTGTCTTTGTGTTTCGGCTTTGGCCTTGATGCGCCCAAGGATCATCCATGTTACTGGGAATCCCAAATCGGGATGGGTTCGATGGCACTTCAAGGGAGGGGAAAGTGAGCAGGGAATCGAGAGTGGATTTTGGTTCTTTTGCAATCTCGATGCATCTCTCTATCTCGCAGCACTTGAAAACCTGAGACTTCCCCCGGTCGATAGCCCAGTCCCTTTCTTTTCTTTCCCATGCTATCTTTATAAGATCCTGATTCTCCCTTGCTATTTGGTAGTTCTTCACTGGATTTCCCATCTCTTTCGCTACTTTTCTACACAACGTACCTTACCACCCTAGTCTCTCTCTTGGTTGGGTGCTGTTGCTTGTATACTCTTCGTGTCACCATACCCGTTTACCTCCCGTCCTGTCCGGTAACAAAGAAAGCCACTTTACTCCAACGAACCTCACTGCTCCTCGCCTCCAATCAACTTGTGTGCCAAAGTCGGTTACCAGCATATTTTCCTTCGGCTTCTGTTGTCACCCCGCCTTTTTCTACTTCTTGATCTTAACGGCTGCGGGTGTGTTCCTTGATATCTGGTAAGGGGTTTGGTCTCCTTCCTCTACCCAGAAGACCCCAGTTTGTTTGCCGGGTGTGTGATGGGACTCGCTGTTCGTTCTTCCCGCCCGGAAATATGCTTTGGTTTGAGCATGTGCTTGAACTTCAGCACTATCCGATGTCTTGGTCCGCCGCGCACTGCTTACACTTCCCTGTTCCACCTCCACATACATTCTCCAAATGTCAATCCGTTGGCTGACTGAAAGCCGTTGGCGCAGCGCCATCATTACCAGATTAGTAGCGCTGCATCCCCGACTTCGAAGCCCGATTTTTGGTCCTGCTCTATTAAAGAGAAAGTCATTGCGCTTCAGCAGGCCTTGCAAGTTTGGTCTAGCTGTGACATTGAGCTTTTTTGGCAACATAAACGAGCCTCCCCGATTCATAGACCCCTCTCGACACCCCGCTATTACTCTTCAAAAAGCTCCAGAGTAATATCTCTATGCTTTAAGTCCTGTCTTTTTGTTCATTAGAACCTTACTCCACTGCTTCACTCTGGTTCTAGTTGATATTTGGACTTGATACTTCCCTCTGAAGTTACTCAAGTTTCTCAACTGTCAAAATGGTCCTCAGCGCATCTGTCACCGGGACGGGGGCAGTGAAAAGACCGTTGTCATCAATGCAAGATGGTTGCACTGGTTGGGAGAGCGCCCCGGTGAGTGAAGGCGACGAGTGTTGAGATCGTAACGGGAACTGATTCAGGATCGAATAGCCCATGGGTGCTCCGTTGCGTACATCCTTCAACCTCCCCTTTGCTCACTATGCTTTGATATACCTCGACAACATGGGCAAACTCAAGGTTGCAGAGTCTCCCTCCATTCAAGAACAGAATGGAACAGTGTTCACATCTGATGTGAGAGAGAAATTCCTTGAAATCTTGGGATCCAAGATCGGATACCATAAACCACTAATCAGGAGTACGTGATTTCAAATAGCTTGTCTCAGCCTTGAACTAAGTGAGCTAACTATGGTTGAAAGGAGTTTCGAGCATGGCTTACGGATATAACCGCGATATTCATCACCGCCATGGTAAGCGTCGTAAGGCGTCAGCGCATGACCCCACACTTGAGATGTCTTTTTCGGATAATTTTTCGGACCCGGTCGAGGAACTTCCCCCTTACTCTTCAACGAACATGGCCGCACTGGAGATTGGCGATACAGAAAAAGTTCTAGAGTACTATGAGACCGCTCTCAAGCATTTCCAGCAGATTAATTGCCGTCAAATTGCCAAGGCTTTCATCAAATTCATCGAACCTCGCAAGCAAGTCAAGCATCCTTATAATGGAGGCCGACCCCGGGCAGGCGCCCCCCCTGGAGAGAAGGGAGATCCTGAGAAGACCAAGCCTGAATGGTGGCCAGCTGGTGTTCAGCACAAGGAGCCGGACCACCTCAAGAAAGAACGTAAGTATCTCTATCAGAACACGACTATTGGACTTATGCTTACCTTCTATTCTGTAGAGCGACTCAGACTATTGATCCATATTTTGCGCAAACTTGGCAAGTTTGGAATCACGTCTGACAAGTTACAGGAGGTGGCCCATGATTCTAAGAGACAACTACGACCGGAGGAGAAAATGGAAATTCTGAATGAGATTTTTAGAGTGCGAAGATTGGAGGAGCGATATGAGAGAGGTGAAGTCGGTATGTTTTATAATCATACCTTTGCATTGGAGCAATATTGATTCGGTCAACCAGATTCCAACACTGTTGTCTACGTTTTGAACCGTGATGCGAACCCGAAAGAAACAAAAGATAATGAGTCAGTCAGCGATACTGAGCAAAAAGCGGAAGCCGATGATCTAGAGGATGTAGATGATGGGCTTCTCACACCCTCTTCATCATCTGAACAGTTGACTTCTTCGTTTACATCCATTGATCATATGGCCTTGGGCCCGAATCGCTCTTTCCATATGGGAGACAGGGGCCAGATGTTTCCATTAACCGAGTCGCTCAGCTTCGGAGAGCAAACAAGACAGGATCGACCCTATTTCGCTGCGTCCACCGAATACCCCGATGATTATTCATCACACCCAATCCTCAAAGCAAACCCTACAGCCTCTGGAATGGTCAGCCCTCATGAGCAACCCGCTGCATTTGATTACTTGTCCCAAGCATCATTTACCTCTTCCACGGCAGGGGATCATCATCGCTCTTTGGCCATGCCTATACAGCACCATGTGAATCACTTCGACACCTGGACGCCGCCTTTCCGTCAGAACATGTTCAACACGATGGACTATGGTACATCAACAAGCCAGACCCTCCAAACTCCAATGCACTATCAAATGCCCATGAACCCGACTTCTCATGCGCAGGATCTCCCTCATGGGCTCCCTGACCCAGCTCGCGAAAAACCAGCCCATATGGACCTGATGAACCCTCGGGGGGCAACCTTCCGCCCTATTCCCCTTAGCCACCCTAATGTTATGGCATCGCATGGCCCACACGCCACCTCGGCGTAAATCCTGGTTATTTGTCACCGATGTAATCGAGTTGGAATAAAGTGACCCTGTTCCTTTCAACGACATGACGAGAACTACGAATGACTTGCTTATTGTTATACCTATCATTATTTTGCTCTTGTTTAAAACTTGATGCCTTCATGGCTAAGCAGCACGCTGTCTTCTACGGATTCTATGGACATATTAACGGATGCCTCGTTCCTTCGTGTCTACGATCTACATTTCAGGGTAAATATTGTTTGTTTTTCAGCGTTTTTATTTTTCAATTTTTACACCTTTTTGCAAATATACGCGTATCCTTCATACAGATCAAAAGTCGCAGAAGTTGACGGCGCACTGGGTGGATGTTGATGGGCAAATATGCTGGTGTTAGATGTGTTTTGTTTTCTCCTTTGACGCTTTGTTGATAGACTCTTGGAAGCCGGGCGCTTGTGGTGAGGATCAATTATTCTGACTTTATTCAGAATACACGATATCTTGATTTTGATTTTGGTTAGCCGGCGTATATAGTGGGAGCTGTTCTCCACAGCTTAATTTTTATAGAAAAATTGGATTTGGAACATAACTAATTCAAGTTGAACCTACTCCGGAGTACAGTGATATAATAATAACGTTATACCTAAGGTATTTTTGAAGGAGATTGGTTGCATGAGTGTTGGGCAAGGCCCGCATTAGACGCGCGGCAATAGCGCTAATGAGACGCATTGACGCCGCATCCGCCTCGCCCTCACAAGCTACACAGAGAATCGGACAAAGAGACTTCGCCTGATCTGTTTCAACTGACCTAGGTGACGGACAGTTGCTCTCGAGCCCTTTTTCGATCGATTATTATCAGTCCTCACATTCAACACATTATTCTATATTTGTGTTGAGGTGTTTCTTTTGAACAACCGTCTTTACCCGTCCTCACCACTTTCGACCTCAACCGGGGTGCTCAACAAACCGATTCAGTCACGTCTGGTGTTCCTTTGTTTGGTCAATTCATACCTCCGCTCCAGGAGCCTCCACATCGCCTTGTATTATAAATTGGAAGGAAATTCTAGCAATAATTGACTATCGCGCTCAAAGGTACTGCGTCGTCACCAGTTCTCTCGATGTCTTCTTCCATCTCCTCTTCAACCGCTTCCCTGTCTTTCGTTATCCTCCGCTATTTCATCACTATCGCGTCAACAATGTTGATTTCGCCCGTTCGTATATTACCTGAGCTGACTCTTACTACGCTCCCCGCCACCGGCTCGGGGGAAGTGCACTCCTAGGATCCTTCAATAGCCAACCTCCACCTTCATCGTTCGGGGGAAACTCCATTCCATTTTCAAAAAAGGTAGCGAAAAGTCCGAGCGCAGCCAAAAACTCGCAAATCACGAAACTCCGATCGAACCTGTTTGGGAGGACACTGGCTCCGTCCACGCTTCCTCCGCTGCTCGCGGCATGATGGCCGGGCCCCCAAATCCCTTTTCTGTCCTCAATCAGAAGGACGGGGCGAAGGGCTCAGCAGGGCGTGGACGCGGCGGAGCTTTTGGGATATCGACACCTCAGCAGAACAGAAATGCAAATTCCACAGCGTCGCGCGACCCTAGGCTCCGAGGTCGTGGAAGGGGAAACCCAACTGCAGCAAGGTCTACTCGTGGCGGCGACAGAATGGCTGGTCCAGCTGGAAACACATGGCGCAGTAAACAGGAAACGCAGACAAACTCTACTCAGGCCACTTTCCCGCCCTTTGCCCAGCTGAAACAAAATATACCCTCCGTTAGGCAAACGCCATTTTCAAATTTTGGGAAGGGGCCGCCTCAGCCTTTTGGTGCTCCATCGAACCTAGATAGGACTATTAGCGGTACGGGCCAGGACCCCCGGGGACGGCCAATTTCAAGAACCAAAAATGGTGCAACCGGGCCTGGAATACCAGTGGAAGATGGTTCGTTCCTGAACGGTTACAATGAACGCTATGAACAGGTGTGTTTGGGATTGTCTTCATATTGGTGGGGGTTACGAATGCTAATAACACAAATAGCTCAAGCTTGACCGGGCGAAACAAAGAGAACGAGCGATCAAGGATGGGCAAATGGCAGACCCCAGCCAACCGATTTCCTTGAAGCAAGCAATTACACCTGTAGGAACCTGTACAAGCATGTGTCCAGAATTTGAACGAGTTGAACGTATTGTTCAAAAGATGGTTGACAAGAGTGAGAAGGTATTTGTTCTATGCTATGTTGCTGCTGGCCGATAATGTTTACATTTTACACCTAGTACCTCCACCCTTCGACAAATTCTTTACAGAATATGGAGGCCAAAATGCTCAAACGATTCAGGCGATCAGCCGCTGGGTATGATGAGCAGCTACCTTCCGATATTCGAACGCCACAGACGCTTCTTCAGACCATGAATTACTTAATGCGCCATGTGATTGGTGGCCCCGAGCCCCTGGGTTTGATACACAAATTTGTGTGGGACCGAACTCGCTCGATCCGTAACGACTTTTCAGTTCAGCAGGTCACTCAGGAGGAGGATGTGAAAATTGCAGTCACCTGTCTAGAAAGGATTGCCCGCTTTCACATAGTCTCTCTACATCTGCTTTCCAGCCCTGCCAACGAGGAGCAATTCGACCGACATCAGGAACGCGAACAATTGAATAACACGATGCTCTCACTCATGTACTACTATGATGATAACCGAGGTCGCATCTTCTTTCCGAATGAGGGTGAATTTCGAGCCTATTATATCATTTTCTCAATCCACGACCAGCGTCCTGATTTGGAAGCGCGTGTTCAGCGATGGCCTCCCGAACTGAGGAATTCGCCACGGGTTCAGGTAGCCCTCGAGCTTTTCGCTGCTGCTGGTAACACCTGGGAATACCAGGGTACTCTGGATGCCAAGCGGCCGAACGCAATTGCACAAGGTTTTTATACACGGTTTTTCAATCTAGTTAATTCTCCAGGTGTATCGTACTTGATGGCCTGTGTCGCAGAGATTTATTTCAACCATATGCGCCAAACCGCTATTCGTTCAATTTGGAAGGGATACTGCCGATATCCATCTTCCCAGCAGCATAAGAACGAAGAGTGGACCCTTGACGAACTGACTACGATACTGTGCTTTGATGACGAGGACCAAACCGTCAAATTTTGTGAAGAACAAGACCTAGAATTTGCGGAAAATGCCGATGGAGATCTTTATCTCAATTGGGGAAGTCGCCCTGTTGACTCCGTTGGTACGTGCCACTCTCGAAAACAATCTCGCCCGCTCCCGTCTCGGCCATTGGCTTTGGTTTCGCTTTCGTTGTGCAAGCACCCTATATTGCCCTTGCCTCTAAGCTAGTCTATCGTGTGGACTAACCCTTCACTTCAATAGCGTTCCAACCATCCTCAGATCATTCATTTTCCGAGAAATATGTCGAGTCGAAGCGGACCGGCAGGAACCTAGTTGCTATCATTCTTGGGCTGAATATCAAAGAAGCTGCAGAGCTTGGCATGGTTGATAGATCCCTTGTATCGCATCGCCTATTTGATAATGGGGAGACGCAGATGGAAACATCGGTAGACAATGGTGACGACTCCCTATTTGTGAGTGATGATGAAAACGAAGTCTCCTTGCCTACTCTACAAACAATCAAACAATCTCCACAAATCAATTCCGTACCAACGCCTACCTTCGGTTTTAACACAAGCCCAAGTGGCTTCGCCCAACCGGCTGCTGAGCCAGACCGTAGCTCAGCCTTTCCACCTCCTGCAGCCTCGAGTGTCCTGAAGCCCTCTGTGACATCCAATCCTTTTGCTTCACCGTTTCCCAGGAGCGATTTGAGCAACACTCTTGCGGTGCCTGCACTGGCAATAGCGCCACCGGCCAATCCATTTGCGAAAATGTCCTCGCCTTTCTCTTCCTTTAAGGCGCCCGAGACCAAGCAAAAAAGCCCCCCCTCTAACACCCTCATCGACCAGAAGCAGCCTTCTCAAATTTCCCCTGGATTCAGCGCTTTCACTTCACAGAATGGAAAGGATAAACCTGCTCTGAACCCGTTTGCCACTCCTTTTGTGGCTCAAAGTGTTCTTGAGCCATCCAAAACACCCCCAATTTCACC
Organism: Aspergillus biplanus; assembly: GCA_027569045.1. NCBI lineage: Eukaryota > Fungi > Ascomycota > Eurotiomycetes > Eurotiales > Aspergillaceae > Aspergillus > Aspergillus biplanus. Next base: position 219,869 of record JAPDEJ010000039.1, read on the forward strand.
ATTTAGCGCCCCCCAAGCACCTCTCACCAAACTTGATCAGTCTATTAATTTGGCTCCTGGCCAGTCTCCTAGCAGCATTAAAGCACAGCCTGCATTCGAAAGCCACAACCCGCCCCCCAGTCTGTTCCAAGAAAAGGCAGATTACTCAGAAATGGTGAAAAAAGAAAATACCGTGACTGCACCCCCATCATTATTCCCTCCTTTGGTTGATTCGGAGAAAAATGGTTCGGCTCCCCTTTCCCTTGAAAGCTTTCAACATTGATCTAATAGCCATATAGCGAGCACATCGGCTTTTTCAGCGATTCAGAAACCACTACCCCCAATGGATTCTATTTTTCGAAAGCCTGAAGGTTCTTTAACATTTAAAACGAACCAAGGGAGTCTACCTTCCAGCGAAGCAGTTACCTCCACTGAAACGGAAATAATGGGAGCTACCGCCCCAACAAAGGTTTCTGCCCCTGTGCCTAAAGACAGTTTTGCAGAGCAAGACCCCTATCCGTCTCAAGGTCCTATTATAGAGGTGACGGAGGCACTACCGACAACTACCCCTCTCGCTCTATCGGATATCTCAAATGTTGAGATTTCTGCGTCACCGGGAGCCAACGAGGATGAGCAGTGTAAGCATATATTCGCTGATTTTTGTATTCAATTCATAGTTTCTAACCTTTGCCTAGCATCAGACGTAGTCGAGCGCCGACTTGCTTGGATAGATGCCTTGAAAGAGGCTGCTGATAGGCGGCGAGACACCCGTTCAATGCCGACTACTCGGAAACGCATTCTTGATGAACAGGAGGAGCCTGTGCCGACAGAGGGTAGTATGAAGGCACCTAAATTTTCGAAACCAGAGCCCCCTCGCCCGCGCAAATCAATGGCGCTTTCTTCTATAAAACCCTTGCCAAAGCTTCCAATATTGGAATTGGTAGAGTCGATGACAGCCCGAAAGCCGGTGGATGAGAAGCCCAAGGATCCAAAACCGGGTCAGGTTGATGAGGATGAACTCCTTCTATCCGCGGCCCGTATTGCTGCCGAGTCTCTGCGGAGTGGACCGAGACTTTTAGATGGATGGTCTGCATCGTACGAACCTACCCGGTCGGCATTTAGCCCCGGAAGTAGTGTGGCATCCTCTATTGCTTTCTCCCGAAGCCAATCCCCTCAATCGTCCTATGTGAACGGATATGATATAGCGCTAGCCCCTGACACCGATCTTGGGCTTGGCCGCACAATGTCACGAACCGAGCAAAGAATCCGACTAACAGGAGGCAAAGGGCTAGCTTATAAGCCGCTCAACTTTACCTCCGAAAAATCATGGAAGGCAGCAAAGGAGTGATCTGGGGGCCGTCTAACCCATTGGGATCTCATTCCCTTGTCTCTCGTTGCGCGTCGGTATTCTTTTCGGCTGATTTACGATAAATATTTATCGATTTGGTATTGATGAGATTTACTATTTGCATTGCGCAATGGTGTTTAGTGTACATGATTTTTTTTCCCCTCACAAAGGCTATTGGCGTGTGGTTATGTTTTGAAATATCTGTGGGCTTGAATTCAATGTGCTGATGACCTCTGGAAGCTCCATATAACTTTGGTATTATAAAGAATAATGTGTTTATTTTCTTGTAATTTCAATGCTTAGTCTTCAATCTTCCACATAACTACCTAGGTAGTTAGAAGAGTAGCTTATGTAAATAATCTAAGGCAAGGAACAGGGGTTTGATCACTAACTATTTTCCACCTTCGTTCACTTACTTTGTATATTTGTAATTCTTCGAGTATGCCTGTCTTTTTTTCTCTTAAAAGCCAATGAAGAGAGTCGGCAAAGACCGAGCCGGTATTACTACTGAACTGCTGTTGGAAGGCCTTGTCCCCAGAGCAACCAAAGCACATCAACAGTCGACACCATGTTGTCGGCTATGATCTCATAACGTGGTCAAAATTTCTCCCTTCATATGCTTCTATCTATTTATTTAATCTCTCGCCTATATTCGGAGCAATTTTTATCAATCTGTCAATCAATCCAGTCGCTTCATTCTGACCTTGCTGTATTTCAACAAGATCACATGATCATATCACCAACCAGAGCCAGAAGTGTCATCCACTAAAGAACACTTCGGTTCATTTGGTGGAAGTGAATCAACAAAAACAATATTTTCATCATTATTTCCACCGGGGCCCTAAATCCAGTCTGTGTTGGAGTTATCCAGCACCGACTGCGGTCCTCAATCTTGCTTGCGCGCACCACTGCTGATACTGTGAAGAGTTGTTCTGCAGCCTCACTTCGGGCTCGTTTCTTCGCTACGGGGCCCGGTGTCTTTAAGTTCCGTGTCTTGCCTATATACAAGAATCAACATAGAGGGATGAAAATAGCTACGTTACAATATGCTCCTAAGGTGGGGGATATTGAGGGGAATATTAAGAAAGCAGATGACGTGTTGAGAAATGGAAGAACCTTCGGAACGGCTGGCAGCCTCGTCGGAATCGAGCGATTAAAGCCAGATATTTTAGTTCTGCCTGAGTTGGCGCTGACAGGTAAGATATAAAATTATTTTCCCTTTTTCTTTTCCTTCTTTATTAGCTTTGTAGTGCTCTCGGTTAAGCCTTGTTTTTGCTTTTGTATCTCTGCCTATGGAGCGTTAACGGGACTCTAATAGGCTACAATTTTCCTTCACTGGAAGCTATAAAACCATACTTGGAGGAAGCTGGACTGGGCCCATCAGGAACCTGGGCTCGAGAAACAGCTAGACGTCTTGGATGTAAAGTCTGTGTGGGCTATCCTGAGGTCGCTCAAAAAGAGGTAGCATTGGAAGATGGGTCGAGAAGTCAGCAGGAGACATACTACAATGCGCTCCTTGTTGTTGATGAACATGGCGACGTCATCCTGAACTACCGCAAGGCATTTCTATACTACACGGATGAAACATGGGCCGCAGAGGGCAAGGCAGAGAGTAGTTCTCACGAGATCACATTTGAGAACCTGAATGATCCTACGTCACCAGTGTCAAAAATCGCTACTTCGTTTGGGATATGCATGGATATTAACCCGTATCGCTTTGAGGCGCCATTCACAGCGTGGGAATTTGCCAACAGAGTGCTTGACTCTAAATCTCAGTTGGTCGTTCTTTCCATGGCTTGGCTGACACTACTGAGTCGGGATGAGCTTGATGCCCTTGCTGATAAACCGGACGAGGACACATTTAATTACTGGATCCAGAGATTTATGCCTCTTGTTACGAAAAGAATGAGCCATGATGTCAACATTGATGGTGGCGAGTTTCCAAAGAAAATTATCATAGTCTTTGCGAATAGGGCTGGGGAGGAAGATGGGGCAGAGAGTGCTTCCCCGGCTCGGTACGCGGGGACGAGTGCTATAATTGCTGTCACACAGCGCCTGCGGCCTCTCAGCCCCAGCGGTGATCACCAGCCCTCAAATGAAAAGGCGAGGAGTGAATCGTCGGATGACGAAGGGGGGGATGACGCACTCTCCAACCATGTGAAAATCCTATGCTGGAATATGATGGGTGCAACAAGTGAGGGAATTTGCTTTGCGGACACGAATGCTGCACCGAAAATGGTTTTTAAGTTGGCTAAAGCTCCAGAATCATGATGCATCTATGTACCCTTGGTTGGGCCTCTTACTGGGCTGGGAAATATAACACCATTAGATCTTATACGTTAGCGTAAATCTTCAAAACACACGCCCTTATTGGTTATAGACAACAAATCAAATGAGAAGGGGAAAGTTTCACAATGTACGCAGATGAGTGAATGGCGAGGCGCACTTGTGTGGGCGATAGTGGACGTGTTGCCCCATTTTTATTGCATTAGGAATGCACAGCCTCGCCACAGTTACCTTCTTTTTATATGACCACCCCCCATATCTGCCTTAAGTACTGATCAACAGCCGGCTCCTGAGCTTGCAGACCATCTTACCTTGCAACACTCTTCAAGGGTCATGTGAGACCATGACTCGACGCGAATCCATGTGACAGGGCGTCAATAATGGATAGGATATCACTTTAGATACCCAAAATAGTAAGGAAAGTGCTCACCCATGGCGATCATCGGGAAGTGAGATCAATATAGTCAGAATAACTACACGTACCTGAGGCGATAATACCCCCTCCTTACGTTCTGATCCTGGTCTAGACACTAAGTAAGACTCGTAGACGAAAGTCCCTCATACCTCATGACCAAATGATCGACGTGGTATTAGATGGCCTCTTTTGCTCCAGATGGAGAGGAAACGAGCCCTTTTTAAAACGAAAAGAAAAAGAACAAAAGGGGTACCTTTTTATTCCCTGATGCAACTTTTACCCTTCCAGTCCACACAATCCGTCAGCTTCACTATATCTGGGGCGCGCAAAAACCGGAAGCACTGACAATGTCTGGGAGGTCTGGCCGCACATGTGACACCAGGGTTAGATCTAGTCACACTTTTGGGCGGAAGGGGTGTGGAAAGAGGGTAGACATCCTGGTGTGATAAACAAGGCCCAGTGTCCAATGAGAAAAGGACAAAACAAGTTCACAGAGAGTATTCAAGGGATGGCGAGCTAAATCGGGCGATCCGGGGACGCTATCTTCCAACTCCATTATGGTTCAAACAAAGTTGGGCGGCTAGCAAGGTTATCCAAGAGGCCTATCAGAGTGGTGCCTAGCAGTGAGCTGAGCCCCTCAACGGGGTCATCTGTCCATGCAGACAGTACTTTTTGCGCATGTAAAAGTTCGTGAGTAATGAGATGCAACAATTAGTATGGTAGCCAAGTAGGCCTTAGAATAAAACAGGACATCCATCCGGAAATACAAATGATCAGCAGCTAGGGGAAGCGAGACGAAAAGTGAAAGCGGATGGCTTGGACCGTGCTGTCAGAGCCTGGCAGTCTTTGGAGATAAGTGGACAGGAGGGCCGGCCCGCGAGGAGTCAAGCAGGTAAGGTACTACGAGGATGGTCCTATCGAGTGCGAGGCGGTTGGCTCCTCGCCAATAACAATCACAATCAATGTTTGCACAGTAAGGCAACCCTACCTATTCGGCCCGCGATGTGGAAGCTTTTTGCAGGGTGCTACACTCCATGATCCCCAAACGCGTAAAATTCTCAAGACCATCGATTTTCGATTATTCTTCATGCTTCACTGCTTTTTCTTGGATGGAGGGCTACAGGTTTTCCACGTGATCCGGCTGCCGGACAGGAAACGGCCGTCGGCCAATCAGGGCCCAGAATCAGTCCATCAACGGAGGAGGTGGCACGGGATTCTGGCACATGACATCGACGACGACAAGAAGGAGGGAAGCAAACCGGTTGGGTCGGGAGGATGACAAGAAGGAGGGGGAAAGCTGGTAATTACCTGAGGTGGACAGGAAAACAAGCGAATTTGATTGGAGTGGATGCACACCTTCGCCGTTCCATTATCTTCGATTATTTCTATCGATAAACTGATAAAGTGAAGGGGGGCACGGAGTTCCATGCAAACCAAGCTCGAAAGGCAATAGTTACCTCGGTGTCAGGTGACTTAGAGTGCACTGTAGGTCCATTCCGTCCACCGCACAGGCAGTTCTCCTCTTTGAATTCGTTCTCTTCCCTCGCCACGTGAGCAGTCCCTCTCTACTCGACCTCGCTCTACACCTCCATGTATCCCTTCTTTCCATTGTAAAATCCGCCACATCTTTTTACTCATTTTCAAATCCGGATAGTCCGTTGTTTTTGAAGAGAACGCTTCTATCTCGACTTTTTCTTCCGGTTTTAAATTTCGATTTTCTGCATTCGCGAACGATTCTCGATCCTCCTCTTGTTGTTGTCCGTGGCAGGTGACTTGCTGTCAGGTGATAGAGAGACCATCCCAAGGTACAGCTCCCTTCCTTCTTGCTTCTTCCTCCCTTCTGCTTCCTTTTCAATCCGTGAGCCACCTCAACAGGTGGCAGTTATATCGTACTATTGGTTTATCACTTTCCCTGGTCACGGCTTGTCGCCTTCCCGCCGTGAACCGGATCGGGAGTGGTTGATGTTCACGATGCTGTGTTTTTTCGCGGTTCCGTCGGTCGCAGTGCCGTCATGACGCGTTTTAATGCGGCTCTTTCTACCATCATGTGCATTTCGAGTCCTCATTGCCCCTTTCCCCCCAACTTTTTGTCTGTTTGAGTTGATGGGAGACGAGTCGGAAGGACGCCGCGCGACATCGCTCAGCAAAATGGTGTTGATGTTGTGATGTGGAGATCAGCGCGTCAACCCAACGCGTCTCCCACTACCCCCCAGCGAGGATCTCGAGCGATGGACTGGATCAGCATTCAGATATTTTGAAGTCCAATGATGCGAGATGATTCTTTTCTTGTTTCCGTTCTCACCTTTAAAAAATTTAATCCCCGTGATGAACCTCCACACAATTTCCTTCGGGGAGCCGCTTTATTGGCGCTCCTCAAACCATATGCTATTTGCCCTCAGCCTATTAATTGACTAACGATATCTATTCACTAACAGGACTTTTAAAAGTTTACTACAGCGCCAAGGAGGCAGTCTTACCTGACGCAACCTCACTACCTCTGGCGGGTATGCGCGATCGACTCGCATCGCTGGCCAGTACGACTAACCTCATTATTTTCATCTCTAGGGTAGCTCACTGAGGCCTTTTTTTTCTTTTTCTGTTCACTCTTTTCATCATGTCCGATCCATCATTGGGCGCATCAGATACCAACGTCATAAAGCGCAAACGCGATAGCAGTGACAGCGGTGGTCCAGATGCTCAAAGATTAAACCGATCCTCTCATGGAAGTAATGGCAGCTTGACTGCGCAAGATGCCTCGACGAATTTCGCACACAGCTCTCTTGGATCTTATGACCACGGGCTCCCGAATCCAACGACGGAACTTAATATTGACCAACAAATTCTCCAACACGTTGGAACTCAAAATGGCATGTCGGACGAGAATGCACTGACCGCGAAGGCCGCTTTGGCCGCCCATACTCCTCAAAACAAGTATCCACCTCCACCGGAAGCAACCTTTGATAATAATCTGGCCCATGGCCTAACATTTGGTGATGAGATGAGTCAGGCCATCGGATCCGCTCATACTCACAACTCGACTGCTGCGGCGGTTTATGCTGCTCGTGAGGCACAAAGTATGACCAACCAGAAACCTACAGTGGGGTCACCAGAATGGCATCAAATCCGCAAAAACAACCACAAAGAAGGTACAGTAATATTTTTTCCTCGCAACTTTTAGTTTGCCCTAACGCTCTCATTAGTGGAACGTCGACGCCGGGAGGCAATCAACGAAGGTATCAACCAGATTGCTCGACTTGTACCGAACTGCGATAAGAACAAAGGCGCGATCCTGCAGCGTGCGATAGAATACATCTGCCAACTACACGAAGAAAAGAAAGCCATGAATGAGCGCTGGGAGCAGAGTAACATGACTACTAGTCATGCTATCACTGAAATCAGTGCTCAGAATTCAAAACTAAAACAAGAATATAATCGTCGTGGCGAGATCGCTCTGAAATGGCTACAGCGCTGTCGCGATGCAGGACTCGAATTTGACGACTTTGACGACTCTAAACACTTAGAACCTGTTGAAGTCGACCACACCCAAGTCTAAGGTTTTCTTATTCGAGTTGGATTGTTCGACTTGCATTTCTCTTTTTTTTTTTTATTTCGATCATTTCCTTGTGTTGTTGTTATAATCATATTTGTGTCTCATGGCTTTTATTTCGGTGGTCGAGGTTTAACTGGTTTTTCATTCTCCCCCTTCCCCAATTTCCGACTTGCATTACTTGATCCTTCCCCCTCGGGTTCAAACTATTTTCCATATTCTTTTACGTTGCTGTGGTTCAAGCATTGCCTTGATCAATTCCCCTTCAACTGCGAGGCGGTGGCGTGATATTTATTCAAACTTTAATCCTGACGTTAAGGTTTACGGTTGTTTTTCTTTTTAACTCACCTCCTTTATTACTTTCTGTATGTTATATCTTATGGATGGGCTGGCGAATCTATGGCTAGGAGTGGTTAATATGCAGGTTATGGAACTTGCAATGCACAGTGCGTTATCAGAATGCAAGTTTTCTCAAAGTCCGGTTCGTAGTAGCTAAGCACAACCCAAATTCGTGCTCTGATTCGGAGGTGCTGTGCCAATAATACATGAATATGCCTCAGAGGCTTCGGATAGGGCTCAAGGGGATACATAGGGAGATCAAGTATGAATTCAAGAAGCGGGTATCTACAGAATAATCGCTGGGAACACACTCAGATTCCAAGCTAAAATGCTGCTAATTCCTCCCCAATTCATGGCGGAACCCTGAAGAAAGTCGAGTATTAAAACAACCCTTTAGCGCACAGACAAGGACAAAAATACGTGCCTAAAAGTTTCCTGAAGCAGTCGTGGTCGCTGCGGAAGAGCATCCAACGTTCTTCACAACAATGCTCTGGCCGGATTCGCCCGTCACACGAACATCAAGAGTCTCGGTTCCAAACCCGGTGCTATTTTCAAAGTAGTTATAGAAGGAACGAGTTGTACCCTGCCACGTACTGCCACCGTCTGTACTAACTTCGAGGGAAGTAATGGGTTCATTGGCGTTGACGACCTGCATGGCGAACCAGTACTGGGAAGTGCCTTCCTTATTCTTAAGGACAAAGGGCGAGTCGATGTCACAGGAGACGTAGGACCAGTCGATACTAATAACGCCCTCGGCTATATTGGCTAGTTGGCCAAATGCGTCTTGGAAAAGGTCGAGGTGGTTGGATTCACATTCGGGACATTTGTCGACAATCTTGGGTTATATGTTAGCTTTTGTTCGTCGTTCCTTCCGGGCTCCTGCACTTGGACATGAAAAGGGGCGAAACTGTAAAATATTCAAGGAACCGAGTGGGCAGTGACTGAGGCAGTAGTTGCAAAAGACCAGACTCACCATAGCTTTGACTGTATTTCCATTGGGCCCTGTCACTGCAACACAGGATCCACATTGAGCTGCATCATCCCAGCGGGCGGCTGACAGGGCAGTTCCGAATATGTTGGAGGGGAGAGTGTAGCCGGTGAATGAGCAAGTTCCACCGGATACATTGCCGCCGTAGAAGGTTGCTTTCCCAGCGTTAACGGAGCCCTGAGAGCTACTCGAGGAAGACGAAGTGGCGGCTGAAGCTGTGCTCGTAGTGGTGGGCTGAGCTTCCGAGGTTGTGACAGGAGCAGGGGCAGCAGTAGTCGTAGGTTGAACTTGTTCTTCAACAGAGGGAATTGCGAGCTCTTCCGTTGAAAAAGTAGTTGAAGGCTCCAGCGCAATATAAGTCTCAAGTGGGGAAACCTCCGGGGTGGTCGAAGCCACTGCCTCCGATGTGGTGCTCTCGATAGGCTCTGGTGTAGCAGTCACCTTTACCGTAGTTGGAGAAGAGGCTGGAACGGTGGTCGATTCAACGGCAGGTGTGGTAGCAGGAACTGTAGAAAGCTCCGCAGTGACCGTTACATAGTACACGCTCATTGAGTATCCTGGGGGGCACTGCCCGTCGTCCTCTCTCTTAAGGAGGGGCCCGGCGGAGACTGTGCTCGCACTCAGGGCAGCCAAAGCCAGAGAGACAAGGCACTGATACTTCATGATTTGATGTTTCCGTATGGTAGATATAGAGGAAATATACCAGAAAGCAGTCCCAGACAGCTCAGGTTAAAAAGAGAATCAAGAAAGAGAGTAACAAGAGGTAATAAGCGGTTAGCAAACGAATGGACGCGCAAAGCACTCTTCAATAATGAAAGGACGCCTGGATGTCAAACCCGAGGGCTATAGAGCTCTGCTGTTTCAAGCAGGGTAATAGAAAAAAAAAAACAGAGAGGGAACGAAAGGGATGAAGGAGAAATCAAGAAGGAATCCATAATTAGGGAGGCATTCCTTTTCAACCACGAACTGGCCGACGCCGCAATATAATGAAATTAGCATTCCCATATAATTCCCTTCCACTGGGCCCATATCTTTAAATGAGATGAGAGCAATTTACCAACAGTCGGAGGTCGAGATTGTGCGCTAGCGAAATGAGCTGCCAATCTGAAACACCGGACGTGGATCACGACCAAAACTCACGCTGGCCAGCGATCCGGATCACAACCGAGAGAAAGCATATCAGGTCACCTCTTCCATCCAACAACAATAATAATTACTACCGGTAAGTAAACGGTTAGGGAGGTGGGTATTGTTATCCCTTCTGGTTTGTCTTTAGCACTGGACTTGAATAGGCTCCGCACTCATTGTTGAGACTGAGAGCGTCATAGATTGCCAGGAGTCAATGCATAGATCGTCGACCCAAGGAATGAAAATCACCAAACTCTTGCTAGGTTTCATCTCGGACAGACTGAAAATAATCATAGACAGCGGCCACGTATCTTATCATCTAGACAAAATATAAAATTGTTGGAGCGCGTGGCCGAAGAGAAGCTTAATATTTTACATAACGGCTGACATGTAAAACAACAATCAACGAGTACACTGACTAGTGAATTGTTCAAGTTGCGGTAATGATTCATGGTGTGGATATCTAATCGTATAAAGGTGATATGGAGCATGGTTTAACTGCGAAGTAAATGAGGCGAGCACAACCGCGAATATTGACGACTACCTGGATTCCATCACCTCGAATCCCACATAATCTCGTTCAATCTCAGAAGTGCATCGGCGCTAGATTTCTTCGCAGCCATAAAATCTTCCCTATTCTGTTCGCCTCGTGGCCCTCTGAGAATATCCGAGAAACAAAGATCCACCAGAACCTTCAGCTCATCATAGCTAAATGGCTCCCCATCTCCGGAGGCCAATGCCTTGTCACCCTGGGCGGCAAAGTCCTCTTTTTCTTTCTTTGCGTAATCCAACGCCTTTTCCGCACCCTCCAGAAACCAGTCCAGGAATTTAGCACTTCTTGGAAGGGCAACAATACCATCGAGTTCATCCTCTTGGGAGACGGAATTTTCATCCGCTTCTTTATTTTCAGCCGAGTCTATGATTATGTTTTTGAGGTTTTGTTGGAGGACGAGGACGTCCAACTGAAGTCGAGAAGCCCCGTTCTCGTTCATCGCCCCGATTTGGCGCGCGCTAGACACGAAGGCACGATCAATGAAACGAGCAAGGCCAGATGTGATGAACCGACGCTCGAGATATCCTAAGTATGACGAAATGTTTGTATCAAACGCAATTAGGTCCTTGTTGAGCTCCAGAATTGTGGGTGATGCTGCAGTTGGCTGGCTCATAAGGATATGCCACCAGCCACCGTTGGCGCTTGGAGATGGAGTCATCGGTTCCGAGTTGCGATTGACTACAGGGTTGGGACCGGTCATGGTCCGGGTCAGCATATGGATGACCCCGCACCGGATGTCGATATGCAAAACAAAGAGGGCAGTGAGCGAGAGATCGCGTAATGACTGGATAGTAGTATCGAATGCTGTCCCTGTCTCATGGTTTAGTGGAAGATATATAGGTTGGCTAATGCTGTCGCGCTTGGGTTTCATAGCCCCAATCAGGGTCCAACGGCGATTAGACGATCCGCTCCCAGACTGGGAAGGTCGCGAGTCGGGATTTGGGGTTGTAACTTGACGTAGTTTTGCGAGGTGGCTGGCAAGCCATTGCTTCATTGCTTTCATCAGCCGCACTCAAAAAGGGGCTATCGCTAACGGAAGGCTTGACTAACCATGCTATTATAGAGGAGTGAGAGCGACACCACAGACTTTGGGTCAGATATAATGTCAAAAGGCTCCAAGGGTGCTTTCTCCGTCTGTGTCAAAAGAAGGTTGGTTTCCTACGAGGGTTAGTGCACTTGCCTTCGATACAATAAAAAGCAACACAAGTTAGTTTGAAGAAGAAAAGTACCTGGTCAATAACATCTTGCCTGCTCCCACCCGGGTTACCCCATAGTTGCTTGGCTATATCATGGATCTCGCCTGACTCAGCAAAGCCCGCACCAGCCTTGAGCTGAACTTCTTTATTCCCTCGAGATGAAACTTTGGATACGATAGCTACAAGGTACATGTTAAACCATATTGAACGAGCGTAGGAAACAATTGGGTTTCTTACCTTTGTACCACCCGCAACATTTATCGAAGTATGTCACAATTTGGCTTATAAGCAGTTGAGTAAATGCTTGATCATGAGGAATGCTAGATAACATTCTACTGAACTCCCTCACTGTCGACATGAATTTCACCGTGCCCTAAGTCTTACATTAGTACCTTCGGTGTACCTCACAAGCCAGCTTGTAACTCACCTTAAATACTGGCCGGGGCGAAATCGTTGACCACTGCGGATCTTCCGTAAATGCATCGGCATCAATGAAACTAAGTGTGCAAAGATCTGTGACAGTCTCATCGAGTTGGGGTAGGAAAACATTGACGAGGAAGTCGTCTAGGAAGGAAGTTAAAGTGCTCGTAGCAATGTCGGAATTTACGGGCACGATATCCTTGAGCCGTTGGATAAAAGAGAGTGAGGGTGGTAGGAGGAGACTCATGTTAAATACACTTGGCTCGATCAGAATCTTATGACCAGTTCCCTGTCTTGACTCCGAGATATCATCAGTAGCAGATATATGCTCCGACTTGGACACCAGGCCCGGAACGGAAGATCTGAGTATCTCGTCCAGCTCGTTTTGTTCGGCTCTCATCTCCGTGGTACGGCTAGTTTCGGACAATTTGAAAAGTTTCTGGGTGAAGTATTAGGTGAACTAGTAAATTCGATTATTAATAGAGTATAACGGACCTTATTCTTTTCTCTGTATCCCGAGTAGAGCTGGCGCCGTGCATCTGCCTCTTCGTCGACTGCTCGAAGGGAGGAATCGCCATCGGTAGCTAAATAATCATGTAGCAAGGACCGAATCTATGAAATCTGACTGTTAACAAGATAGATAGATAAGGAACTCAACAGAATGACCAACTCACCTCACTCTGGTAAAGCTTCCACAGTTCCTTAAACCCACCAGCAAGCGTGTTGCTCTTCGGTATTCCCTCCCGTTCTACAATGGCACCTATTACATCATGAATGACTCGATGGCCCTCGGCAATTGACTCAAACTTTGCGTATAGCGTCCACAGAAACTCTGATAGTACATAACCGCGTTTCTCAATTGTTTCTGCTGGCGAGCTAATTCCACCATCTCGTGCCGTGGAACTCCTTGTTAAATTTGGATAACGGGTGTCGATCTCCGCGTTCGTTTTATCAACCACGGCAAAAAGCTCAACCGGAAGTCGTTGCTCGATTCGATCAACGGCTATGTCTAGGTGGCCCATCTTATTGAGGGCCTCTATGAGAAGTTGGATGTACGAAAATGTGTCAGCCTCAGGATTTCGTGAAGCATCCTCAACCATCGGGGTCGACGCATCCAGCTTCGCGAGGAATCCATACACAGGGCGCTCCCAGCCGGAAGTGTTTGCGCCAGGATGTTCACCGTCCGAGGTTGGGGGTTTCCAGCGATTGGCGCAGTACGGGGATTTCAGGTAAAGATGATCATGGAGCTCCTCCACCAGAATATCCGTAAGTGATGACTCTTGGTTGCCAAAATACGCGCGAATATCCGCTAGAGCGCCAATATTTTCAAGCTCAGAGCGCCTCAGGAGCCGGAGCGCATCATGAAGCACTTCCACTGCAGCAAGGAATCGTTTATCAGATATTCGGGATTCAAGTTTTTCTGGGAGAGATTGTATTTCTTGAATCTGGCTGAATAGTTGGATTATGTCGTCATATTTCTGAGAAGAGGTAGCCAAATCCTTCAGCTCCGGCTTAGTAGAGAGCAACCCGGACTTTGCTGCATCTAACGCGTGCTTTAAGTTGCGCACCCGGCTCTGGGAGCTTTGTATGCTTGATTGTATTTTGTGATATGTTCCAATAGAGCTGTTAAAGCCCTGGTGATGCTCTAGGAATAAACTCGTTAGCACCAGTTTCCAGGGTCACAGAGAGCCTTTAACCAACCATTAACAATAGACTTCAATGTCTTCTGGATTTGATTATGCACGTCAAGAAAGTCTGGTTCGCGATCTGCCTTCCCCAATGTGCTTGTGTCCATCAGTTGCAAAGCCACTTGCACCGGCACGCACTCGTCCGAAGCCACAAAGTTCCACTCGCGCTCGATTGAATACAGCACATCTAGAATCGGCCAAACCACTATTAGCACCTTGTTGATGGAAGTACGGGTTTCTCAATACAAAACAAGAGGGAACTAAATCACACCTTCCACGGCCTGTGGCCCTGCTGCTCCCCCGCGGCTCCTTGCACCCTGCCCCCTTTCCTGGCCGCTGGTCCCTCCCAACCAACGAGTTTCCTCGCGAGCTACCTCATCTCGGGAATTTTTAAACCTCGCGTCTCTTTCGGGATCACCTCCCCTTGTTCGTGATCGCGACGAAGAGTATGCGCGATCCTGGTCAGGCCTATCACGGAGTCGTTCCGGGGATTGGGCTGCCGATAGAGCAGGTTGTTGAGAAGGCTCCGGATAGAATCCACCGTAGCCCCCAGGGCGATGCTCTCGACCACCGCTACCAGCTCCTCCCCCATATCCATTTACTCCCAAATTGTTACTAGTATTGCCATTGCCATTGCCATATCCACCATCGTTACGGTCGTAGCGATTGTCGGAGTACCCGTATCCGTTCGCGTAACGACTTCTGCCACTCATACCAGATGAATGGGAGTAACAAAGTGTGAATTTGGGGTTTGTATAGGAATCGAATGTGAGTTGCGACGAGGAGGTAAATGGGAACCGCGGTGGGCTTGCTTCCAATTTCCGGCTGCTGACGGTAACTCAAATAGGAGAGAATGCGAGCATGACCATCCACTTATTCGTATTTCGGATAATATCCCCAATAATTTTGAGTATTGGAGAGTTAGATTCAATGGTTCCTTCGGAGTTTGAGAAGGGCTGCAAAAGGCGCTCCGAAACTGAGGGGTGCAAGCTGCATTGGGGTTAAACTCCAGGTGCCCGTGTTGTCGGAAAGCTGATTCTCCACACCATCGGCCCAGCCACATTTCGCAATGTATCAAGGTTGGCGTCCCACCAGAGACCAAAAGTCTGCCCACAGGATAACCTAATTTAAGTTTCAATGCCCATACAAATAAATATCATAGAATTAATAGTTCAATATAGTTCAATTACATATTGGTTCCATTATAGCGAGTCTATCTAATATAGTAATTGTTTAGGGTTCGACTCAGTCCATAATCACTCATTTAGAGAGAGGCTGAGTTTCGCGCTGAAGCCAGGCGAGCGTGTATTCATCGTTTTCAAAATACTTATGAGTTTTCTCCCACACCTCAGAATGGTAATCATTAACCCAGGCGATTTCAGAGTCGCTCAGAAGCGATGGTTCGATGAGGTTAAGACCAATGGGACACATAGTGACGTGCTCAAAACCCAACCAAGGCTTCTCGCCGAACTTGTGCGAAGTTTCAACCTCACGTACCATAATCACGTCTAGAGAATTAGTTTCGGGACCCCATCTCAGCGAAAACAATAGCGACTTACTTTCAATGCGAATACCAAATTTCCCGTCCTCGTAAAACCCGGGTTCTAGTAAAGTCAGCACTTGAGCGATCAAAATAGAATACACTCGCCGTACCATCAGAGATAACGTTTCCGGGGGCTAGCGGAACTTCGGTGTACTGGACACGAGTACCGACTCCAATAGGTCCTTCATGTACATTCTTTGAGGAGTTAGCGAAAGTTGGCATCTTGAGGATTTCCTCTGTATTACCAGGTATGAACCAATACCGTGACCAGTTCCATGGAGAAAATCAAGTCCTTCTTTCCATAAAGACTGCCTGGCTAGGACATCGAGGGCAAATCCACTTGTGCCCTTGGGAAACACTGCAGAGTCCAGCCCAATAACACCCTTGAGCACCAATGTGAAAGCTTTCTTCTCGAACCCGGTAGGCTTTCCAAAATGGAAGGTCCTGGTAACATCTGTAGTCCCATCCAAGTATTGACCGCCCGAGTCACAGAGATAGATAGCGTTAGGATCAATAACGGAACAACTCCCCTTTTCCGGTTTATAGTGTATAACAGCTCCATTAGGTCCGGTAGATGAAATTGTATCAAAGGACAAGCCAGCGAAGAGGTCATGCTTTGATCTAAGCTGCTCCAGCTTATCAGCAGCATCCACCTCGTCTAATGCCGCTTTCTTATTGATCAACTCGTTTTCCAGCCATGAAAAGTACTCTATCAAGGCTGCGCCATCACGGACATGGCATGCTCTCATACCCGCAAGCTCCACATCGTTCTTGACAGCCTTGGCATCGCCAATGGGACTACGAACCTCCTCAACATAATCCTCGCCTCCCAAGCTCAAGCTAAGGGCCCACGAGGCTCTGTTTGACAACAGAAACTTTGAGGGAGCGTCATGGGTCTCATTTTTTCTTGCCTCGCTAAGTGCTTTCGCATCCGCGAATATGGAATTATAGGGCTTAATGGTGACGTCCTGTCCGAGGTGCTCTTTAACCTCTGTTGTCAATTTATCCTCGTCGATATATAGCTCGGCCGTGGTGGGTGTGACAATCGCATACGCAAAAAAGACGGGATTGTAAGGAATGCTAGAATTGACCGATCAGACAGAAAGTCGGCATGAAGAGTAGGGAGATATCAACTTACTCGCTTCCTCTCAGATTGAACAGCCAGGCGATCTCGTCGAGCATAGCTACCAGTATTGTGAGTCATTGACGCATGGGGTTGAAAGTTTAAAGGAAGTTATACATATTACAAATCCAGCTGTCTTTTTGTTCTCCAGTTCTTTACGTAACTCGGCAATCTTTTCTTGAAAAGCCTTCCCGGCGAACTTTTGCGGGTGAACCTTGGCCTTCTCCCTCGGAGGCGCCGGTCGTTCTTTGTCCCAGACGATGTCGACCAGGTTCTGCACGCCAACAAGCGATGAGCCATTTTTCTTCAAGGCGTCTGAAAGGCTACGAGCCGCCGCTGTAATTCTCAGTTTCCCGCCCAAATCAATCGTAAAGCAAAATATTTACTCACCGGCCGTAATCACAGCTGGGTCCACTCCCACGACTTTACCACCCTCAGCTTGTTGAGTGATCCTATAAGTATCTTTAGTTACTAGAACTTTTTGGTCCTGTCGATTCGCTCGTACCACTCCTGTGAGGTTGGGACGCCCTCCACTCCCCGCTTCAAGAGCAACCAATTGCTGTCAAGCTGCTTTGAAGCTTGATTAAAGTAACGGCCATCGGTAGATAGCGCCGCCTCGGTCATAGAAACAATGGCAGTCCCCGCAGATCCAGAGAACCCGGAAATAAACTCTAGGGTATTCGTAAGTTATGGATTTATCGAACGTAATTAATCCGGCGGACTGCATCTGGAGGACAGAGGGAAGGCTCACCTCGACGAGCGTCGCATGGGGCGATATATTCAGACTGGTGGCTATCTTCGGATGGGACGACTTCGCGAGAAGTTAGGATAAGGCTTATTATCAATCATAGATCGGGGCTATCCGATATCATACTATATACATCGACTTTTTGCTCTTGCATCAACTGCCTCAGGGTTGCCAGTCGCTTGGATGTGTCTACCGTCTCCATGTCGATAGCGTAACGCGAAACGGATATAGAAAAGAATTTAGGACGAGGGAGAAAATTTTTTCGAGCCGATCGGAAAGGTAATGTCCAAGAAAGGCGAGCTGGGCAGCGAGAAAAGAGCATCGACTAAGGAAATTAGAGGAGCAAGGGAAAGCACGTGTCTGGGTTGTACCTCGATTCCAAGGAGAAAAAGTGCAACCCCCGCAAGATTTCACAGATGAGAGAAGGACTGGCGGTTGAGAAAGGTGGGGTGGAAAGGAGCCTAACGAGAAATTCGTCTTCCACTGAGAGATGCAGCACAGTGGTAAAGGGTAGACGCGGTGATGTGACCTCCAGGAGATAAGGTGGAGCTTGGGGGTACGCATGTATATTTACGGTATATTACGTCATATAATTACTATAAATTACCGTGGTACAAATCTACGAGTAGAAACCCACAACTTACTCCATAAATAATAAATACTTTTAAAATAGGACCATCGGTGGTATATGGACCCTTGAAACGACAGAGGGAAGGAAATTATGAAAATAAAAAGAGAATAATCTTGGTTGGATATGTTGTTACCAGCACTGGTTCAGCCGAGTCAGATAGTGCCAGATAACTATTGTACCTAGTACCTACTTATTGATATTGAAATAAGGGTAAATAAAATCCGTCATAAATGCTGGAAACTCGAGAAGAGGGGCATCAATTCTATCCTAACCAGCTATCGTTCCAGAAAACAGGAGTTGAGTATTTTATTATATATATTGGGGATTTATGAGGTGTTTCCTTTTAAATGTCAATCGTTGCTGATGCATGTTCCTGAACTTTGCATCAACCACGTACAGTAAATTTGCAACCAGAGCATAATAATACTACTAAGTACCTTGGTAAATGGTACTAGTGGTACTAGTAGTTGGTCAAGAAGTATGAATATTTGCAAACTGTGGATTACTCCCTGCAGCCCAGTCGAATGCTACTAGATGAACCGCCCAAAGTTTATTAATCGAGGACCAAACCCGGGGCAGCAGCCTGAACAAGTCAACTGGAGCTAATAATACTACTTTCTCGACTGAGCCTGGCCTCCTAGCTCTCGGCTGGGATAATTTACGGGTTCCTTTCTTCCCCATCTTGAGTCAAGCCTCAAGCCCCTCATATTTCCGACCGCTTGGTGGGCTAGCGTTATCAGCACGTGACTCACCCTTTGACTTCCTTGACAATCTTAACTATATCAAGATCGATCTTCCATCGCCCACGACAGAAAGCGTCTTTCGGCCATGTCCATAGACCTTCCTAGCCAAACATCAGATGTCCAGCTCCTCATTAATGAGGCAAGGGCAGTAAGTTCATGTTTCAACCCGGACTACCAGTAGAAATTAACTTATTTTTAGCTTGTGTCCGAGCTTTATGATCCAGCAAACACGGGCAACCCCACCAAGATCAAGGTCATCCAGGAACATTTGCAGCACCTCCAAAAGGGCCCTCAAGCTTGGCTTATCGCCAACAACCTGCTTAGTGACGATAGTACCGATCTCAGATTCTTTGGGGCCTTAACTTTTACAGTCAAGATCAACCATGATTGGTACGACAATTTTCCCCGCCTTACTTTCTAGCTTTACTCATTGGTCTTATATTGCAGGCAAAATTTGTCGCATCATGATACCCAAGAGCTCATCGGACGTTTAATAGATCATTATGTTCTCCTAGTAAATGGGGGAGAGCGTCCTCTTGTAATACGCAAGCTAGCTTCTAGCCTAGCTACCATTTTTTTAAAGCCAGATGCTCCTTGGACTCGCGCTATTCAGGGCCTCGCCGTCTCGTTAGCAAACGGGAAATATATAAACGACGAATCGCTCGACTTGCAGAATACTGTTTTGCCCGCCGTGTCCGAAAACCAATTAGTCTCGCTGCTTTATTTCTCCAACATTCTTGCAGAAGATATAAACAGGTTTGGTTCTGAATCACGACGGGCCGAAAATAGCCAACGCATATCTGAAAATATTAAAGACGCATTTTCAATCGTGGAATTTACTCTTTCCCAAATTTTGCAACAGGACATCTCTGGCGGCCATATTCGCCACGAAATCCCGGGAATTGAAGCTATCAATGCTTATCATGTAAGCGAATACTGTGCTGAAAACTGTTGGATAAGTTCTGACCGAGTAACACTAGTCCTGGATGCTTGTTCGGAGTACATTTCAGCCTCATGAGTCATTACCGGCGGCCCAGTTGGGCCCTGTTACGAACTATGTGATCCGTAGCATGAAAATTCACTGCTTGTCCAAAACAGCCATGCACATTTTAATTGAACTTCTGGGGTGGCAAGATAGAGGTTGGCGAGACAGTATACTGAATTTGGATCATATTGCTTTCATCCTGGATTATATTGCCAGTGACTCTGGCGCCGCTCACATAGCGTCACTCATGGAAGGTGATTTCGAAGATGAGAATATGACATACTTGGAACTACTGCTGGCGTTTTCATCTCTCAAGCAGAAAGAACTACTGACCCAACCCCCGGACCACAAACATGAAAAAGTCCTGACCCTTCTTCATACGCTGTTCAAAGCCCCAGGCTACGCAGCCGTGGAAGACTCTGCTTCACCCCTAGTCCTCGAATGGTGGACGGAAGCAGCCGACGACCTGCAAGAGGTTTATCTTGACTGCGAAGATCAGGCCGGCCTCGAGCCTGCCAAACAAAATTTAGCCCGTGCCGCTCTGGATTGCTTTGAAAAGCTTAAGTTTCCGAACCCAGAAGAATTACAGGGCTGGGGAGACGATGATCGAAGCGAATTCAGCTCCTTTCGACGAGATGTGTGTGATTTTCTTCTCGCAATCTACCCGATTCTGGGAGTTGAGTTATTCCAGGTGTTCCAAGCTCAAGCTAGGTCATCTTTGTCTAACCGGGATTGGAGAACTTTTGAAGCCGCTATATTCTGTGTTGCTCAACTTTCCGAAGCCGTTGATGAGAACCAGCATGCTGACGAGTGTTTAAACTCAATCTTTTTCTGCGACGAGTTCTCCAGACTCTGTGAAGCCAATGGAACAATAATCCCCGATAAACCTCGCCAGACATTGGTGGACATGCTCGGGAAATACCAATCATACTTTGAGCGTACACCTGCTTTGTTACCTCGAGTGCTCACGTTTCTATTTGCTTCGCTAGAGGTCACTCTGTGTGCTTCAACTGCATCCAAGTCAATAGCTTATCTTTGTAAGTCATGTCGTAACGCTCTTACTCTTGAACTTCCGGCATTTATTGGCCAGTTCGAGCAATTTCGGTTTAAGTCCACTGCTACCACCCATACGATGGAGAAAGTCTTGGAGGGAATCGCTGCTATCATACAGACTGTGCCTGCGGATGAAGAAAAGGCGCATTTCATTGAGAGAATCCTGAAGTTCTTTCATGGGCAGGCTGAACTAGCTCGTGATGAAGCTGCTCGCGGGTTGATAGATGCGGCTCGCAGCCGCGGCCAAATGGTACTCCGTTGTGTTGCTAGTATTGGAAAAGGACTAAGTTCCGATGGTGAAATCATATTGGATTCCAGCCCAGAGAAGGATGAAAATCCATACCCGCCCACATTTTGGAATACGGGAAGCGGTGCTATGTCGCAAAACCTCATAATGCAATGTCTACGACTCCTCATGACTGACTTCCCGTATGATGTGGAAATCATCGAAGCTGCTTGTGACATACTAAGAGCTGGTTACACTGAAAAAACTGGCCCATACGTTTTCCCCCCAATGATGACGGTTGACTTCGTTAAAAGCATACCACTGGGCACCACTGGTACAGACATGGTTATGGCCACAGCTTCCGCTTTTCTGGCATCTCATAGCGCTCATTCCCAACACATCCGCAACGAGACTGTTGCGTTGATTATGCACGTCTATAACACGTTCTGCTGGGTTCACGAGAAACCAGAACTTTATGATCCAGAGGTAGCGAATAGCGGTATTGACTTTCTTACACGTTTACTGCCGAAGTACTACCACCACCTCTTTGCGATTACATCCATACCGCAAGAGTTCTATCAGGCCAAGCTTGATAACAGTAATGGGTTTCAGCAACGCCCCCCGGTTATCCAAACGATCTCGAACTTTACCCTTCTTTCTTTACAAGGGCCTGAGCCTATCCCTCTCCGTTCCGCGTCTCAATTCTGGGTTAGTGTGCTGAACCTTCCCAGCGATGATGGTGCTGTTCAAAACACCATTCGGGAATGTCTACCGGCACTTTGTCGTATTCTTATGACTCAGGTGGCTGGTAGATGTGCTAGATCGGACCTCGACCATCTTTGCGGGGTGCTAGGAAGGGTTGTTTTCAAGCAGCAAGGATTCGCTCGCCCACATTTCGCTGCCGCCTTGGATGAATTAGGAAATGATAATGCAGGCCAAGTCCCCATTGCATCGCCCGAAGAAAAGCAAAGGTTCCTTGCGTCACTATTGGCTGCTAGGGGCGCCAAATCACAGACAAACCAATTGGTGCGCTCCTTTTGGGTTAAATGTCGCGGGGCTGGTTTTGACTATACTGGGTAAATGAATGGGGATCGTTTTCACGAACTTTATGACTGCAAGAGCTATTTAATTAGATCGAGAAAGGTAGAGGTAGGCGAGGGGCGAGCACAGAAAAAGGAAACAAGCGATATTTGAAATTTGGCTACCAGAGTAATCGCGAGAAAAGGCTATAACGTGCATAATTTCAAAATACAAACAGAGAACTCGGGTTAGTGTCCACTCAGAATCCGACAACCACACAGGCTTCCACATCTCGCAGCATCGAATATGGGCCTGCAGGATTCAACTTACTTTTTAATGCCTCTAGGAAGAAACTCCTTGTTATATTGCATGACCGCGCGGTTGTCCGCTTCAGGCTCATCTTTAAAATGGGACGGAAGGTTCTTATTCAGCTCTTTCCAGGCTCTTGGGGTCCTGTGACGCATCATGTGGTGATAAAAAGGAACGTGTTCCCGACAGCTATTTTAGTTCTACAATTAATCAAGCAAGAAATCTAATCCTCCTCGTCAATAATGATGGTCGTACAGCAGGAGGAAGATAGAAGAGAGACTACGCAAGATAGACAAAGGTCTTCAAGGAATAAGATTAAAGAGTTAATGATGCTCTCATATTTAGCAACTTGGTCAACAATATCGTCGTTATAACTATTAATTTATCCGGGTCGGGAGGGGTTCGAGGTCGGCGACTTCTTTCACTCCCAAAGCCTCCTGCTCGGTTGTGGTCACCAATTCGTCCATATTTAAGGAGCATGCGGAGGTTTTTATATTGACAAGAGAAACTATATGAAAAGCCCATGTGCCATAACCCCTGATCCTTAAATTTTCACCATAGCATCGTGATCCCCAAACTCTATACTCTGTCTATCCTCTGTAACTAGATGGCCTCAAACTTAAATCATAGAGCATTAGTAGGTGGATAATTTAGTCAGGTGCGATCCTCTATCCACACCCGAAGCGAACTGACTCACAGACTTGACCGGCCTCACATCACCTCCTTCTTGGTGATGTCTCTGGGAATAATTTTTTTAAGATATCCGATCTTCACGTCTTCACGAGGATGGCAGATTCATCGCTCAAATATCCGTTCCAACTCAAGTATCTTGAACAAGGGAATCACTGCATCAAGGATGGAAAAACTATATCCCCTTGCCAACCACCCGTGGATGTCCTCAGTCTGCCCCCAGGACAAGAGGTAATTAATGTCTTGAGCAAATAAATGGGCTCGCTGGTTCTTGAATATGACTACTCTTTCGTGAGAAAATCCGGACGTCGCGTGCAGCCAACCGAAGCTGAAGCAATGAAGCTTGTGTTCAGCCGTAACTCGATTCCGGTACCCGAAGTATATTTAACAAAGTTCAGTTCTAGCTGGGGGGCTATTGAGATGGCGGTTGCTTCTGGGTCTCCTCTGGAAGAAAAATGAGATTCACTGGATGACAAAGCTAAAATATTTATCTGTCTACAAGTCTAGAGCTTCGTTTCGCAAATGCGAGCTATTCCGCGCCCAACAAAGCTAAATAACCTTTTCCAATGTGCCGCCGGTGGTTCTCTATCACGCGATCCAATGCTACAGGATCTGGAAGATCCGCCACGACCCTTGAAGAATGATGCAGACTTGCGAGGACGCATCTTCGAGCGCTATGTTCACTTCGGGGGCACTCGATACAAACATCAGCTACCCAACATGCTGCCGCGGTCTAACTGCAGCGTATTCACGCACGCCGATCTTGCGCCTCGAAATATCATGGTGGATGATCAGAACATTGTCACGAGTATTCTCGATTGGGAATTCGCTGGATGGTATCCGGATTATTGGGAGTATGCGCA
The DNA here is from genome assembly GCA_027569045.1 of Aspergillus biplanus. NCBI lineage: Eukaryota > Fungi > Ascomycota > Eurotiomycetes > Eurotiales > Aspergillaceae > Aspergillus > Aspergillus biplanus. Next base: position 243,690 of record JAPDEJ010000039.1, read on the forward strand.
GATCACAAGGCCGGCATTTGAAGGGGACTGGTCACTATGGATGGATCGTACTGCACCCCAAAGGTGGGATCTTAGCGGCATTAATGCTGCTAGAAGAGCTCTTTTCTAACCCGACAAGATCAAACACCGGGTTATATCACATTAGAGTCAAGTTTAAGCCCCCCGAAGAGTGCGACAAAAAAGATTAATCTTTAAAGGAGGGAGAAGATATGACCGAAGTAGAAAATGAGGGGTATCAACTACAGCTAAAGAAGCAATGCACCACAACATCCAAGGACGCCTTGTATCGACTCCCGCACGGAAAGCTCAGATGAGATCATAGGAACTCACCAAGGTGACTTCCTTCCTTTAGGGGCGAGAGGGCTATTTTCATTAGTTTCATTATGGCTGTCACCTTTTTTTCATTTTGCATTATTTATGGAGTCATGGGGGAATAGCTACACCATTTTTCCTGCGGTTTGTGTTTGTATAGGCGCTTCAGGGTCTTGTTTAATATATAATAGGATTGGTGGAAGGAATTCTCGAATCTGAATGATTGACCAGAAGTGGAAGATGCAAGATTAAGTCATCCAGGTAGGCTACAAATTTTTACCACTTAACCCTTTCCTTTATTCTAACAGATCAATTTCATCATTCTGATATGCTGACCTACATAAATTTCTGCCGAACTCAATAAGCAACAAAACAGTGCCCTACCATTTCAATAAAGGCTTAGCACCTGGTTTCTATAAACAGTCACGGCAAGGGCAAGCGTGACCCACTCGGCGATACGCCTTACAAACATCAGCCACGGAGGCGGTGCGGTGCATATGCTAGGCATCAAGGCTCAAGTGACAACACAGTCAACGTGTACCGCCCAGATAATTAATATTTAATTAGAGATCTTTTTGGGATCTTCAGTGATTCGAAATGGCCTCTCTTGCATCCTCTTCACACCGATTTGACCGGTTGCTGAGGAGCTCTCATTGTCTCAATATTGATCAAGATTACCCAACATTTTTCTGAAGCGCTTTACTTTTTGAGAATTTCAACAGAGGTTGAAAGTATTGGTGTGCTTTGTTCAGCTCTTGAACAGAGGGCAATCGCTATTTGTCTCTCTGAAATATTTTGCAACTTCAGAGAATGCCCCACATTACCAATACTCCTGAGTCCTTACTCTCTCGCTCGGACTCAAAGAACCCGGCGACAACATGTCGGGGTATCACCTCCAATGGGCAACCGTGTCGTCGTCCGTTGGCATCTCCGAGCTCATCTCCATCGAGGTCACCTGGGAAGTTTCGAGGGCGACAAAATGCAGACCCAACAGCGTTATACTGCTGGCAACATAAGGACCAGGCACCGACGACCCTACTGGGGAATGCCAATAGAAAAGATTCAAATTTCGCGCCAGTACACCCAAGAACAAGCATCGACACCTTAATGGACCGCCTAGGCGTACTAGATCTAAATGGCAGTCAGGACATTCCAAACAAACACCGAATAAGAAAACCTAGGAGACGAAGAGTTTGTTGCTGTTTTGAAATCATAGAGGATGACGAGCTTCAACCGTCGAGGCCGGCTAATGCAGCGGCACGCCCTCCAGCCATGCAACAAGTGCCAACCAGCTCAATTCCAGCACGGCCTCAGAAGGTAGACAGTAAACGTCCCCGAAACCCAGCTGAAGCCAAAACCAAGGCTTTTCTTTCATGGATCCCCCAAACACTCTCCCCACAAACAACCTCCATTCTGCTTACCGAGCTCGCAAAGCCAATCTCGGAATCAGACGAGCCCGGGTACATCTACATGTTCTGGGTCACGCCGTCAATATCGTCCACGTCTAAACCTCCTCCGTCAGATGTGGCAAGGTCACTTCTCCCCGTTGCCGAGACCCCGGAGAACATCCGCCGCGTGAGTGACGCAATCCGCACAGCAAAGGATCTCAATACACTCACATCGAAGCCTACCCCTACCAGCCCCGGAACCGTCCGGTTAAAAATCGGTCGAACAAGTAATGTGCAACGTCGCCTAAATGAGTGGACGAGACAGTGCTCCAATCACCTCACCTTGATCCGTTACTATCCTTACAGCCCTTCGACACCCCAGCATTCACCCCAGAGACACGGCCAGGGCGAACGACCAAACAGTGGTGCTGCGATAGTACCTGGATGTAAAGTACCCCATGTCCACCGCGTGGAAAGGTTGATCCATCTTGAACTGGCAGATATCCGAGCGCGTGACCTGGGGCCATGCGAAGAATGCGGAAAGGAGCACCGAGAGTGGTTCGAAGTTGCAGCTGAGAAAGCAGCATTACGCCGGGTTGACGAGTGCATTCGACGCTGGGTGAAGTGGGCAGAAAGCCAATAGAAGCCCATCCTTCCTCCCATACATTTCCTGCCTGCTCATCCTTGGTTTTCTTCTTTTCCAAGATCTAGAAATAGAAAGACCAAATATAGATTCCCGATTAGAAAAATACAACATTATCCGGAACAATATAATCCCTCTTCCTCCTTCACTGCTCAGACGAAGTATTGAATCAACCTAAAATATATTAAAATCATAACCCCCTACTTGCCTCTAGACCCTATATACAACCCAAGCCCCCACCTCCCAACCAGAAACACACCCCAGGCAGTCCCCCAGATAAAAACCCCCGTCACCGTCGTCGCAACCATAACAGGCCCCAGAACCACCAATACCACACACGTAAACACCACAGCAGCCATACACGCACTAATCAGCGCTCCCACGAACAGAATCCCTACAGGCACACATGAGCAGAGGAACTGGATGGCCAAGAAGCTGGCGAGAGCGGGGTGCGAGCGTGCCGTCCTTATGATGGCTTCGCGGATGTGCGGAGGCAGGACGTAGGTGTCTAGGAAGGTGAGGAAGTAGGCCAGGAGCAGTGAAAGGGTGATGGTCGTTGAGGCGGTGGGTTTGTTGGTGCTGGTGCTGGTGCTGGTGCTAGAGGCAGTTGGAGTGAGGTAAGAGTATGAGTATGATGGATCCGACTTATTTTCGGGGCTAGGAGCGCCGTTGTGTGGGCTATTGGCCAAATGTTCGATTTGGTTGTGTGGTGGTTTGGAGGTCATTGTGGTGTCGGAGTATAGAGGAGGATCTTGGATAGGGGGGGGTTGTTGCTCAAGGGGTTTGTATGTAATAGGGTCGGGATCATCCATAGCTTGAATGGCCATTTTTCTTTTTCCTTCTCCTCCCCCCGTGGAATTTTATGGCACCTTAGGCTGAGATTGTTGACAAAGTGAGCTGCAGTTTTTGGTGATGGTGATAACGATAAGTTTACCCTAACAAAAGAAAAAGACACGACCCCAACTAGCACTAGGATGAACCTCGGTTACAGCCTCAGGCATAAAGTGGCCTAACCCAATTCGGGTAGCTTCTTGAAACGGCCAGGTCCAAGGCGGGGACTCGGTCGTTGATGTCATGCAGGAGGGAGAGTTGGAGAAGACAACCACTAGGTACTACCTTTTAATAAGAAATTTAATAACTAGCAAAAATTAGATCTAGAGAGAGAGAGAGAAACTAAATAGTCAGTATTCGATTATATCTCCCTTGCCCAAGTTGGGCCCAATAGATGATTTTTATAAGTCACAAGGGAGACCCAGTCCTGCTCATCCCTCTCTATTCTTCGAATCTAGAATACCACTCATTAATAATAATAACCGCCCATTTTTTTAAGCAATATTCCGTACCTTTGGTTCCATCCATGTGTATAGTCTTGAATTCGTAGCTGGCCAAGCCCAGAAACAATAACCCCCCTTCTTTTTTGGCAATTCTTGAAACCCTCCGTTACACACCATGTGATAGTAGTTACTGAGTAACCATAGACAACAGGTCCAATCAATAATGACGAACCAAAGGATAAAATGTTTTTTTTTCTTAGTTTAGTCAAAAATTGCCCGTTAAATCCTGCTAAGTTATGAGTATAAATAGCCTCGAGAGGTTTCCAAGATAACCAGGGTTGAACTGGCACGAGAAACCGAAACACCAAATATCTACACTCGTAGGCTGCCCGTAAAAGTCCAGACAAATAATTACTTTTTGTTTTTTCATGCGCTCATGTCTCATAATGAACAGATCCAGTGTACAGGACTAGTCATCTCTCAAACTAGTCGAAGTGAACAACAAATGCAAGAAGTTGAAGGTCTTGCCTTATCCCAGCTCTTTTTTTTCCCAACGCCCAAGGATATGAGAGAAGAAACCCTACACGACAAGCCCAATTTTGAGGTGTCAAATCTACCATCCTCTCTTGGCCAGCTTGTCCGTCTCCTGCATCTGTGAACAGTTGATTCCAACAATGGCCTCACCTAGACCCTCACTAACTTGAGCAAGAACGAGAGGGTCCTTGTAATGGGTCACTGCCTGGACAATAGCCTTGGCGCGCTTCTTAGGATCGCCAGACTTGAAGATACCAGAGCCAACGAAGACACCATCGCAGCCCAGCTGCATCATGAGGGCAGCGTCAGCAGGTGTAGCGACACCACCGGCAGCGAAGTTCACGACGGGAAGACGGCCCTTCTCGGCGGTCTCGCGAAGGAGCTCGTATGAGCATTCAAGCTCTCGAGCATAAGCACGGAGCTCAGGCTCAGGGTCTGCAGAAGATTGGAGGATAGCACGGGCACGAGCGATGTCCGCATTTACGGTACGCATGTGCTTAACAGCTTCGACAACATCTCCAGTACCAGCCTCACCCTTAGTGCGGATCATCGCAGCGCCTTCCGAAATCCGGCGCAGAGCCTCGCCCAGGTTGCGGCAACCGCAGACGAAAGGGGCCTTAAATCCGTGTTTTGTGACGTGGTAGAGGTTATCGGCGGGGGTGAGAACTTCGGACTCGTCAATGTAGTCAATGCCAATGGCTTCGAGGATCTGGCCAGGAAGTGAAAATAGGTTATCAGCACCAAAGGTAATGAATTTAGAGATAAAAGGGGGAAGGGAGTAGGCGGGCGTGAATCTCGTCATTGACTGACCTGGCATTCCACAAAGTGTCCAATACGGGCTTTAGCCATGACAGGAATGGTAACAGCTTCCATGATCTCCTTGATCATACTGGGGTCGGACATGCGAGCCACGCCACCTTGGGCCCGGATATCAGCGGGGACCCGCTCGAGGGCCATCACAGCGCAAGCACCTGCCTCCTCGGCAATACGAGCCTTTGTTTTGCAAGTAGACTCAGTTAGCGACACGCCAATAGGGAAACACAATCGGCAAAAGTACCTGCTCAGCATTGACAACATCCATAATGACACCACCCTTCAACATCTGAGCCAGACCTGCCTTGACAGTGAAGTCGTTGGAGGCGGGGGCACCGTTCTGGGAAGCCATTTTGTGATTGCAACGATTGGTGGTGTGTGGTGAAAAAAGTGAGGGAAGGAGGGAGAGATCTATATACTAGATAGAATCGAGACAGGAATGAGAGAGAAAAGAGGGAAAAGAAAGACTAGTGTGGAAAAGAAGAGGGGGAAAGAAGGAATGGGGATTGTGAGTCAAAGATGATAAGGTCCAAGAACATGGCAGCTCGCCTTCCGAGCCAGTATAAACTGCGTATTGGATGCCCCGCCAATTTTTTCCAACCCACTCTTTCTTTGCGGAAGGACGGTCCAATCACAGGGCCGCCGCCCCTCCATAAGGTTTAGTACGCCGCGATTGAACGCAGCGCCGTAAATCCCGCTTTCGCCCTTGTCAGATCGTTTCCCGCGGGTTTTTGTCAGGAACCAGCACCCGCCGGAAAACTTTAAGTAAACTGTTTGGGCACGTGGTGGGTAGAGATCACCCTCGAGGAGCTTTTGCTTTTCATTTTTCTTCACTGGTGGAAGTCCCCGATCCCGCCTAATTATATTACAACGAAATCTTGGAAGCAAACTCCATTGGACGTCGTTCTTTTTAAACTTCTAATAGTCAATTGAATAATTTGATTGGAAATCCTTAACAGGGTGGGTCATGATAGCGCTGGTAAGGAAAATACCCAAGGTCCTTACCCTGTACAATTCCACTTCAGGAAGGTTACAGTGTACACCACCCAACTTCATCATTCTTCTAAAAAAACGCAGGGTTAAGCAGGGGTCACTCAAAAGCGATGATGCCCTTCGTAGGTATGAATAATAGTATTAGATGGGATCAGTTGCAAAAAACTGTCTAATCACTTACCTCTCTCAGAATGAAACTACTGGAGAGGAACATCGTGAAGGAACCAAATGTCTCGATCTTACAATACAGATACTAGTTCCGGAACAACATTAAGTCCGACCCGAATCGATCGAATATACTGCTGTTTCATACCGCCCGAACCATCCAACCCATGACGTAGGCCCCTTTAAAGGTAGTTATTTGAGGTGGCATGTGCAACACCATTTTCCGACAAACAATAATCCCCTAACTCGCTTCTACAGAGCTCGGAATTTATTTAATAATATCAATTTCTTCAAACAACCATCTCTTCACCCAAAAAAACTACCAGCATGTCCTCGGGTCTCCTATTATCTCGGACCTCCACGATCCTCGGGGCTGGCCTCGGACTCGGCCTCTCCTTCACTCTTCTTCACTCCTCCCCCTTTCGATCCCTCCCCATACAATGCCAATACTCAGCTCCTAACTCCCGCTCCGAATCTTCCCCGGACCCTAGCTGGGCCATTGGCCCCCAAGACCGTCTACTGCACAAACAGGGTACAACGACATCGACTGCGACGAGGGGGGGTAGAATCCTGACAGCGTCAAATATGCGCCAGGTGAGTTTAGGGAGCGTGCTCGGGCTGGTGGTGGGGGTTGGGCTGAGGGCATTCTCGCGGGCTTTGGTTGTCTTGTTGGGAATGGGAATTGTGGTTGTGGAGGTGTGTATCTTTCTTCCTCTTTCTCTCTCCATATAAATATTTTCCCCTACCTCTCTTTTGGGAGAGGCGAAATGGGCGGATTAACTGACGGAGAACCTATGTTTGACGTGGCTGAAGTGGGCCGCTTCGAAAGGATATGATCTTCTCCCTATCAATCGGATGCAGAAGTATGTGAAGAATGTGGATTTGCAGAAGGTCGTGTCAAGACATGTGCCGTTCAAGGTTAGTTTTGGGGCGACGATGGCTCTTGCAGCGTTTGCGCAGTTTTAAAGAGGGGGGAAACAAAAAGACAACAAATACACTTCGTTGTAAACTAGAATCTTATAATCAGCCAGCTTAGAAAATCTCGTCTGTTAGAATCAATCATGTGGGCCGCCAGGGCAGTAAGATTATGTGTGTATATGAGGGTATCATTAATTTCGCTGCCTGTGTTTACTTTGGCACAGAGTGCAAATGCGTCAAGCCAGCACCAAGTCTTCTAGAACTCCTTCCATTTCATCGCGTGACAATGGAACCCCCAACATCTCCATACCGCTTGTATCCATTGTGGACGTGATCATTTGGTGATCATGGAACTCCTTTAGCAATGTGCGAAACATCATCTCAGATGAAGCAATAAACTCCTCCGAAGCCCTCTGGTACAGGGTCCGGAACTCAATTCCTGTCTCATCTTTGGGGTTACCTCCTTCAGCAGCGTCTATATCCTCCTCATCGCCATTGTTCACCTCCTCCGTCATACATATCAGTTCAGTGAGAAGCAACCGGTACAAATTGCGCGCGTTCTCTGGAAGGCTCTTGAGCACAAACTCAACACCCTCCTTACCACCAACACGGCGGCCCTTGCGACCGAGGAGATTATGAACCTCTTCGACAACGTCGAATTCCGCATCGAAGGGCGTGAAGGTTGTGCAATCATGGAAAACAAAGTTGAGTTGATCACGGAGACTAATATCCCACATCAACAAGAAGTTTGGTGTATCCGCAGTCGCAAGGAGGTGGATCTTTGGAGTAGCTGCAAGTCGAGCAAGAAGAGCTTGGTTCGCAGCACGCCGGAGGGCCGGGGCATCAATTGAGTTGATGAGGACAGTAATTGGTTTATGGGATGGTCGAGACTTGAGGGTAGACTGCAGCAGCTCTAGGACTTCGACCGGTTGGGCTCCCATTTTTGAGGGAACGTCTGCACCAAGAATCGCTGTCACTATCGTGCCGAAGATGGACCGGATAGAGATATTCGGGGTGTGACCATTGACAATGACGACTGAGGGAGGAGTAGTGGCATGTTTACGATATAGCCAATCGGCAAATTCTTGTAGTAGTCGTCTCTTAGACCCATATCCATAGGCACATATGTTGAATCCCTGATCAAACTCGAAATCCCACTGGGGAAATGACCGACAATGCAAGTCGTATAGAAAGGCCTTCTCCCGTTTGCACGGATCCTGGTAATGGGTTCGCTTTTCGAAGTACTCTTCGTGTGTCAACAATGTCACTTTGTTCAAGTTGTTGTTCGATGTTCGAGGGGGTCCAGCTCGATTCTGGAAAAAATACCGTTCATGCGCTGGCAATTCGCCCTCAGGGGTTGGGGAGCGCTTGTTTTTTGCACCTTTGGGCCTTCCTGCCCGACGCTTTGGTGTCGCTGCTGTCTTGTTGGTTGTCAATTTTTCAGAGACACCTTCGACCGTCTCTGCTACGTCATCCTCCCCATTGGTCTTTTCTAACTGTTCGTCTTCACCAGCTAAAATCTCTTCAGCTAGGCGATCCCCTCCGTCCCATATATCATCCTCATCCTGTTCTAAGAGCAGTCGGGCACTCTTCTTCTTTGCAGAGCGGTCAGCATTTCGCGCTTTTGAGGGCGTTGAGGCCGGCTTCTCTTTCGTGGGGGTTGCGAATAGGGCTTTTGCCTTCGATCGATGGGTAGGCGTCTTTAGCCCAGAAGCCTTTACTCCTGCTGGTGTTTCTGACGTGGGTTTCCGAGGTGTGGTTTTTATTCGTTTAATAGGCGTTATCTCGAGCGATCCGTTGCCGTCATTATGGTCGTCCCCGACGCCATTGGACTTGGTTGTCCGCTGTCTCTTGGGCGTCGAGACAGGCAGGTGATCGTCCGAATCTGGTTGCTTCCGCTTCATTTTAGTTAAAAAGATCGGGACAGACTATAATAAGGAGAAAATACCATCGAGACGTGGGAGAATCTCTAAATCTCCAAGAACAAGAAGCGCGACACGGCAAGGACGCAAGGGGAGCTCAAGCTAGGAATGTTGATCTCTCTTGCTTTCCGTGTGGTCTGGAACGCGCCAAAACTGAGAGCTGGGCCGACACTTTTTCCGGCGCTCGCGATATCGGAGCGGCATTTTATGGAACTCTCATGGGGTGAGCGATTAATCTCAGGTTGCTTCGTTGTAGCTGCATAGGGGAACCATTGGGCTTCACTCACTCAGAGAAACTCGCCTCTGTTTATCTAGCTGTGGTCTTATCGCTCACTGAGCCCAAAATTAGTTGGTGTTGAGGGCCTTGGCAGTCGAATTGACCCGCGGTTTTTGAGTCATTTTTCTGACTAGATCTCCAGGTATATCTTGCCCTCCCCCTTCGGAGCTTTTTAGATCTGAATTGAATTTCTTATTTTTCTTCTATAATTTTTTTTTTTCATAAAAAAAGCTTTGGTCGCGAACATTATACTCACCTCTTATCTCCTTAAACAGACCCTCCATGGCCACCCAACCCGTAGCCACTATGGCTGCTTTCGTTCGAATGGCGAAAGGCCAGGTGCGCCATTATTCTGCACCCGTGGACGTAGCTATCCCCGCGGGCAAGCAAAAATACATTCCTTCCTCTGGATCCTATCCTAAGGGATTCCTCGTTTCCGGAACGCACGTTGGTGTGAAAGCTTCCAATACCAAGTTTCCGGATTTGGCCTTGATCTCTTCCGAGACTCCCTGCTCAGCCGCAGCAGTGTTCACGACCAACAAGTTCCAGGCTGCCCCTGTCCAGGTGAGCAAAAGGACTTTGAAATCTCGCAAGGGCGCGGGTATTCGGTCGGTGGTCATCAACTCGGGGTGTGCCAATGCAGTCACTGGCAAGGGCGGCATTGAAGATGCCGCCGCGATGGCCGCCAAGGTAGACGACTGCGATGGTCTCAGCGAGACTAGCACCCTCGTCATGAGCACAGGTGTTATTGGACAGAGGTATGAACTCTGTGCGGGGTGGGTTGGATTATTTGCACAACTCTAACGTACCGTCATTCCGACCACAGGCTCCCAATTTCTAAAATCCTCGATAAGATCCCAACCGCGCACGCCAACCTCTCCTCCACCCACGATGCCTGGCTCACGACTGCCCGCGCCATCTGCACAACAGATACCTTCCCCAAACTCATCTCCCAAACCTTCACTCTCCCATCTTCCCCAGGCCGCACGTACAGCCTCGCCGGAATGACCAAAGGAGCTGGCATGATCCACCCGAACATGGCCACTCTCCTCGGCGTGATCTGCACAGATGCGCCCATTGAACCGACTCCGCTGCAATCACTGCTCAAGTTTTCGGTCCCCCGCTCCTTCAACTCCATTTCCATCGATGGCGACACCAGCACAAACGACACCGTCGCGATTCTCGCCAACGGCGCCGCAGGTGGAACGCCGATCGCCTCCACTTCTTCCCAGGACTATGCCGTGATGCAAGAAATCCTCACATCCTTCGCACAGTCTCTCTCCCAGCTCGTCGTCCGTGACGGTGAAGGAGCCACCAAGTTCGTCACCGTCCGCATCAAGAACTCCCCTGATTACCCCTCCGCTCAGCTCATCGCATCCACTATCGCCCGCTCTCCGCTCGTCAAGACCGCCCTCTACGGCCGTGATGCAAACTGGGGCCGTATCCTCTGTGCCATTGGTTACACTCAAGGTGTTGCTCCTGGTACCGTCATTCCCGAGCGAACGAGCGTCAGCTTCAAGCCTGTTGATGGTAGCCCGGCCCTTAAACTCCTAGTGAATGGAGAGCCGGAGCAAGTGGATGAGGAGCGCGCTAGCCTCATCCTGCAAGAGGAAGACCTCGAGATTGTGGTTGACCTTGCTGGTGGTGAGAAGGGTGAGAAGGGCTGTGGAGGTGAAGAGGGTGTGTACTGGTTCTGTGATTTCAGCCATGAGTATGTGACTATCAATGGTGATTACAGGACTTGAAAAGAGATCACCTTAAAATTAGAAATATCTTGGGTTGGTAGATAGCAATCCTTCTACATACACACTTATAATGTATCGTTTGACTCCGCAAATCTATGGCAGTATGGATGTATTTTCCTAAACGGAAAATAATTTGTGTATTATCTTATGCAGTATATAGAAGCACACAAGACGGGAAACAAGTCAACTGCAAATTAAATATAGTTTTTAGTTTCTTTTATAAATATGGTTACAAACCAGGTCTGATATGTACAGTTGTGGCTTTACTTTTCTTCCAAAGCGAGAAAACGGCAATTTTCACACCATCAAAACGTCAAACTACCCATACATTCACGATCGAAAATAAACAATCCAAATACTACCCGAGCCACAACGTACACCACCTGGGAATGAACTGAAAGCGATGGAGGAATAGAATAATACCCATAACCTTTCTTGCTCATGCTGCTCATCAAAATAAGATAAAAAGAGAGAAAAAAAAAGTTCCAACTTAGTTACCAGGAACAAGACCCTTCAGGCCTGCACCGATGTCGCCTTCACGGGCAGCAATTTCGAAGTAGCCGTAGATGATACTAATATATGGGTTAGCAAGGCGACAGCAATATCAAACATCAACAAAGGGGTGAACTTACGTCACGGCAAGAAGGATACCAGTACCGCTGCCGAGGGCACCGAGGAGGTCGGAAGCGACTGAGAGAGCACCAATGCAAGCACCACCAAAGGCGGCAGCGGTCGGAATAACACGCTTGAGCTCCTTGTACATGCTCTGCTCACGGTGGCCAGCCATCACGAGACCCTGGTCCTTCAGCTGCTTGGCAACATCACGGGGAGCGGATCCGGAAACTTCAATCCAGGTCTTGGAAAAGAGGGCGCAGGCAATGAGCATGAATGTAATATAAATAGCAGTGTGGATGGGGTCAAGCAGGGCTTCCTTGAAGTTGAGAGGCGGGGACATATAATAAGCAATGCCAGAGGAAGCGTAGAGCTGGGCAGAACCTTCACGGGGTTCCCAGACTCCGAGAAGCTTCACGAGAATGTTATCCGAGAAGCGGGAGTACAGCATCTGACTGATAAGGAAAATGTTGGAGCATAGGGCGGATTGGAGCATGATAGGCATGTTGGAGGTATAGAACAGGCGGACGGGATAGGAGCCACGCATGCCGCGCTGGCGAGAAGACTTGACGGGAATCTCAACACGGAAACCCTGGAGGTAGATAACAGCAGCGAAAACAACGAGAGTGGCAAGCAGGTTCATGACATTAGGCAAGTTCTGGCGGTAAAAGGCTTCTTGAAGGGCGCGCTGCTTGTCGGGCCAGGTCAAAAGCAGATGGAACAAGGCAATGATAGCACCCTCGAACTCGGGACCACGGCCAGTATTAATAGTCGTGGGCGAGAAAGCCTTCCAGACGATGGACTCGCAGATGTTGGTTGCGATGAAAAGCGAGATACCACTGCCAAGTCCATATCCTTTCTGAAGCAACTCGTCCAGAAGGATGACGACAAGACCAGCAACAACAAGTTGGACAATGAGCAGAACGCAGATACCAGCACCAAGGTCACTGGGCTGACCATAGAGACCAGTCAAAACGTAGACGCAAGCTTGGCCAAAGGACAGAATGATGGCAAAGAGCTTCTGAGCAGTTTGGTAGAGTTCACGGTCGGTCTTGAGGTCCAGGTTGACATCAATGAGGTGGGTACCAGCAAGAAGCTGGAAAAGAAAACGACAAGTTAGTTACGGGTCTAAAGCGATTGAGACAGGAAAATTCCAGTATGGGACACGCACCTGGAACACCATGCCTGAGGAGATGATGGGGGTGATACCCAACTCCATCAGGGTTCCGCGGTTACTGGCGAGCATCATACGGAGCCAGTACAAGGGATCTGATGTGTCAGAGGAAACAATGCCGTACAGAGGCATTTGGCTCATCACCAAGAAGATCAGTAGAGTCAACTGGAGGAGAAACGATCAGTCTGGAGTTATCGCAGTATGATCCAACCAAGCAACTTACCCCAGTCCACATCAGCTTCTGGTTGAAGGGCACCTTGGTTTCCGGAGCTGCCACCTCCGGGAGGAGGGGCGTGAAAGGTTTGATAAGATCGAGAAATCGGACTATTTTCACGAATCAGCATAAACAGGCCAATTGCGGCGAACATAAGAGCGCTGTTGCAAAATTGGCCGCGATCGCGTGTGGAAACACTCACGTCCACTCATCTTGACCACTCCCCGAGTAATTGGATGGATAGAGAAAAGAGAGGGGGAAGGAAAAATGAAGCTGGAGGCGAATACCAGCTGAAGGAGTGGAAGGGGGAATTAAAAGGGGAGAAGAAGATAAAAGAATCGAACAAGAAGGGAAGAAGAGAAATGAAGTGCGAAGGGGAAGGGTGAGGTCGATGGAGGTTCTCCGTAGTCGCCTCGCTGGCCACTTTCCTCCCCCAGCCACGCTAACCTGTTGAGGACACTTGGTCGCTTCACTCCGGCCAACAACAGTCACGACTCACAACTCCTCTGCTCACTCATTCTCAGATCCAGGTTGATGATGCAGAAATGACTCCAATAATAATAATAATAATAATATGCTACCTAAGTTTACTTCAATTGGTTTACTGCTATCGGCATTCTTTCGTGTCCTGTGCTTTCGTTCATTTCGTCCTATTTACATAATCCTGCCCAGCAGAGCTTTGGCTCGCGAGTCCTTCTCGAAGTACATGGATCGTCCTCCGAGGACGACTTCTAAAATTCAAATTGGTATATAGCATGTGTAAAGCATCAAACAACTCAATCCATTTCACCAACAATAATTTTCTTCACGATATATGCCCCTCCGATCCTACGGACCAACAAGGCTCAAACAATCGTCGATGACCATCTCAAGCTCCCCAAGACGTGATTTTAAACCCTTGTTTTCTTCCTTTAATACACCCATGACACTCCATGCTTCGGCGGACGGTACGCCGTGACAGATGTCACATTTCGAGGAATTCCCAGCCCATGCACCCGTAATCCCTGTAGACGCGAGCCCTTTGAGAACCTTGTCATAAGCAGACTGGCGGGGCGCTGGCGCTGGCGCTGGTGCTGGTGCTGGGACGGGCTTGAGCTCTTTCTGACTAGGGTGGAGAGTTGCGGAAGGAGGGGTTGGAAGTGCAATCTGAGAGAAGCTGGGAGACGGTGCCACTGTTGATGCGGGCGACTCTACACCTTCCCGCCGTGAAAACACGCTTTCGCTCAGACTTTCGTCTCCAGAATCGAATCCCGAATCACTTGTGAGAGTCCCATGGCTGGAGCGTTTCAAACACCATTTAGGGGTCTGCAGTTCGATAGCAAGGTCTGATGCGCTGTCGTCATCACTAGATCGAATTAGCATCACGCTGCGTCGACGAGCTTCTTCCTCTTTCCGCCTGAGTTCCCTCTCCTGTTCTAGGTCCTCAGCCATAGCCTTCATGGCCTTTTCCTGGCGGAGAACTTTCTCTGACATGCCATCGAGTTGTATCTTGAGGTGCCCAACGCGTGTTCTGGTTTCCTCAAGCTCTTCCTGCTTCTCGGTTTTCTCCACCAAAGCTTCGTGTAGGGCAAATGTCCTCTGCTTGTAAGCTGCCTGCAGCTCTCGGAGAACTCTATTAGCATTGGTTTTGACGGCTTCGAGAGCTTCGTCACTATCGAGGTCTTGTGTGCCAGGCGGAAATAGCGCCGCAGTGATATCGAGATTAAGGAGGTCGTCTTCCGCTGGCTCGGGGAGATCGGATTTACTGTCTCCATGTCGTTTCAATCCAAGAAAGGAGAAAGGGTTTGTTGATGTTACTTGTTTGAGGGGGGATGGGGTGGTCATGCGTTTTTGGGCTCGGCTCGTAGCCGTGGTGGGCCCGTACGACTCGTAGACGCCTTGTTTGTCCATGGGCGTCATCCCCGCCGATTTGCGAAGGTCCGGTCGGTACAGTAATCCCAGGTTGACTTGCTCAGACTTTCCCTGAAAAAAGCCTGACAAGAGTTTCGCGCCTTCCTCAAACTTCTGCTTGGCGAAGTTGTCGGCCAGGGGGGTTTGACGTGTTCTTGTATAATCTAGATCTTCGAAAGTCTGGGATTGATCAGCAAATAGTTGCCTAGATGGCGGCCGAGAGCTTCGCTCTCGAAAAATTTCGGTATTTGCCCGTCGGTGGTACGAGTGGTGCGGAGGGTGTTGATTCTCCGGGGGTCGTGATAACGTATGAGAGCTCTGAGTTAATACAGCCGTGGGGGTCTCCGAGTGGGACGGGAGTTGATCATAGTAAGGCTGACAGATCTCTTCTTTTATGATAGAAGAATCGGTTGTTGACGAAAGACTCGGATTGAGGAACGCAGGCGTGGCAACTGTTGAAGGGTGCTCGAGTTCTTCCAGCATAGTTGAGCTGGATCGTGACTGGCTAGGGGTATCAGGGATGGGTCTGGAATGAAGGCAGAATGCAGTCTATCGCACCACTTGGTCTAGGACTGGAATGCCACGTCAATACGTTGTCCAATCCGATGCACGGTTACCCTCGCCAATTATGACTAGGCCGAGAGGCAAAAAAACAAAACAAGAAAGGAGAGTCAGGGTGAGCAGCTCGGGTTCGATAGCCTCCTATTAACTTTTGGGTTTTTTTTCGAGTGTTGCACGATGGAAACGCGGGGGGTTGACGTGAAGGAGCGGGGGATATAAGGTAGGACGGGAATATAGATATACTACGGCTCCTGGGCTGTACAGTATCATTCAAAGAAGATCCCAATTAATACCGTGGTAAATTTGTAGCAGCTGTGATTCAGATTGATGAAACCAACGCCAAGCGATGGGGAACCCGCACGTGCCCCTGTCACTCCCCAAGCCAAAATATGCCCGAGGGTTGCGACTCTTGGTTTGTCGTTGCGAAGAGTTGGGGGCGAAGATACGGTCGATCAATTGCAAATAATGAGTAGGGCGATGATATCCTAGTTGACTAGGGAAAGGTTTAAGTTGCAGTTGGTCGAGGTAAATTTCGTCTAATAACTCGGAGGAGCAAAATATCGTGAGGTTGGGTCAATATCTCTTCTCAAAGTCCAAAAAAAATGCGGTGGCTGAACCAATCTTCGTGCTCCACTCGGAGGCAAAATAACAACACGCCCGGACTATGAAGAAGAAACAGGACAGACAGAGTGTTTTCTATAAATAAAATATCTTTTCAGTTAAGGCGCAAATAATAGCTCAAGAATGCCAACGGAAAACAGAAGCTAAATAGCCTCATGACAGCTTTCGTATACTTTATCACCCGTTGTCAATTCCGCTGCATTCATTCTTTAAAGCCAATGGTCGTAGTATTAGGTGCGAGTGCAGCTCTACATTCCCCAATACTTTTCGTCTTCCGATTGGGTTGACAAAGTTCTTGGGTGCAATGTCCATTGAACTAGTACTTGGAGTGAAGCCAGCGAAATGCCAGTGGTAGGCCCAATATTAATGCGGGGGTTTATCAGCCTGTTCTGCTCCGTCCACGGGTATTTCTCCATGACTCGCATAACAAAGTAAGATTTACTCCGTACCCTGTACCTCAATAATATATCAGAGTGAGTCCTCGGGAATTTGCCCTGCTAATGAGGTGGAGGATACTCCGACATTAGTAAAAAGTGGACATGCACATCAGAGGAATTGAGATGTCCGAATATTCCCAATCATATAGAGCAGGTCTTTTGTATTTAATAATACAAAGTTCGAATCCGAAATATCTCAGCAAAGCACTTGTTAGTTTGAGGAGTCTTGAGGTCGTTTGCTACCTTTGAGCCTCCTTCACTCATTGGAGGGCGGTGTGGAATCGCTACCGGAGCAATGACAACTTCATATGGGTGCTTAATTTTTTGATCCTGCTCGGCGCGATTGACTTCCACAAGCCTCGAGCGCCTTGACTCTTCGGCTAAGCCAGGTTACATACCAAACTAATAAACCTGTGACCTTGTTCTTGTGAAATTATAGTTCAGCAAGCGTCCCGTTCAAGATGGCGCCACGAGAAATACAGGGCCTCAAGTACCTCTCCAATGCGCTTGCGACTCCGGAGCAATTGACTACCTCCTCCTCATCTGTTGATGGAGTTCCCCCCGATTTAGAAACGTCGATTCGATTTGCGGGTACACAGCTCACTCAAGCTGCTGGGGTCCTACTTCGGCTGCCCCAAGACGTCATCGCCCAAGCTATCGTGACATTTACTCGTTTCTGGCTCGGTCCAGAAGGTGGAAGCCTGAGAATCTATTCCGCAAAGGTTTGTGATTAGCCTATTACAGCCTTACATACTGCACTGGTACGATTATATACTAGGTGGCTCGGCTGACTTAAATTGGTACCTCGGACAGGATGTTTCCGCTGCCACTCTATACATGACCGCCAAGTTATCTTTCCACCCGACCTCCCTTCGATCAGTTCTGACTGTCTATACATTCCTCCTATCCAAGGAAGCGTCTCCCCTTTGGTTTGTGAACCCGAAAGGGTCACTGAAACATGCAACCCCCGAGAAGTACCATATGACGGAAGGCACCTATCAAGCCCTACGCCAGGTTCTATTACGTGTTGAATCTGTTATTCTACGAACCCTAGGCTTCAATACCCATGTTGCCTTACCACACACAATCGCCCTGACATACCTCCAGACTCTTGGCGTACCATCTCCTGCAGTTGCGCGAAGAGCTTTCCAGCATCTTAACTCTTGTCTCCTATCACCACAGTTACTCTATGTTACACATCAACCAAATGCGCTGGCAATTGCCTCCATCTACTTATCATCCCGAGAAGAAGGGGTTAAACTCGTTGACGGGGAGTGGTGGGAGGTTTTTGATCTGGATCGGGAAGAACTTGGCTTCTTAGTGGTGGGGATGAGAAGTATGGAAGGGTTTGCGCGAGCGGAGAGGGATAGGTGGCAAGGACGAGTTTTACCCCTCGAGGTTGATGATGTAGAAGCGGAGATGGAACGGAGAAGAATGATGCAAGAGGGGGAGTGAAGGACAAGGGGGCATTGGCTTGAAACATCAACAACACTCACGTAGCCAACCCGTATTCAGGTGCCATCGGTGCCTACAGCCAGGTTCCGCGCATAACATCATGCTGATACTAGGCCTCACGGTTTAGCCATGACGCTGATTGCAGCTCGCAAGATTAGGACATTTCGGGTTCTTTCTGAGCGGTTTATACTGACCCGTGTGATATTTAGACGGCATCTTCCAACCAATTTCGAAGCCGTCCGTTGGATATCCATATTGTCTACTTCGGAAAGGTATCGGAAGCATAGAAACGGATGACGGATCGGAGTTAGGGTTAACCTTGGCCCATGGAAGCTTGTTTATCTATATAGAACTCGCTACGTCCCGGTAAATAAATGAAGTGGATCGAGATTGAGAGGTAGTTGCCTTCTCTTTAACCCTATGACTCGAAGGAGCCTCTCATGTGCCTTTTCCGGAGGACTGTTATCACGACCTAGCCCAGCCACCTGATGTACCCCGCGTGCCCCAGGCAGCGAAACCGCCACATCCAATAAATGAACAAAATGATAGGCAGTTCCCCTCCAAACACAACTCTCCCCATGACACAATCCAGCTCAACAACTCTCTCGATAGATAGGTACCACGCCCTCAACAGCTTTATTCTCAAAAAGAAACCAGAAAAGACAAGACCAAGAAACAAAACAAACAAGAGATTACAATAAAAAGATGAACATCCTCCACTCTACCCTCTCCACCTGGCGCGACCGCCTCGCCCCCGTCTCCCGAACTTCCACCTTCCGCACAACTGGCCAGATCACGCCTGAAGAATTCGTTCTGGCAGGCGACTACCTTGTCTACAAGTTCCCCTCATGGTCCTGGGCCGATGCCTCAACACCCGCAAAACGCGTGTCATACCTCCCCCCCGGAAAACAGTTCCTAGTGACACGCGGGGTACCTTGTCATCGACGCCTAAACGAGAATTTCGCCGGGGATGCGAACTACGACGATGAGGTCGTCCGGGATATGCTATCGGGCGTTGCAGAGGCTGGCGATGAAGATGATAACGATGGGTGGTTGCGAACGGGTGGGGGCGGGGCACGCCAGGAGGGACGGATAAAAGATGTCCGGACGATGGATGAGGCAGGGAGGGAAGAGGAACAGGAGGAGGAAGAGGAAATACCCGATATGGAGGATGAAGACGATGAAGAGGCGATAATTCGGGAGCCGATAGCGGGGTCCGGTACGACGCAGTAAGTTTTTGCCCCCGACACAAACCACATTTTCCCTCGCCTTTAAAACTGCCTTTATATATATATATATACATTCTCAAGCAAGAGGGGAGATGGGTCGCTAACCAGTGCGGGAAACCAGACCAACCCGCACCTACAATCTGTATATCACCTATGCCAATTTCTACCGTACCCCACGCCTCTATCTATCAGGGTACCTGTCCCCGTCTGAACCACTCCCACCCCAACTCATGATGGAGGATATCGTCGGCGACTATAAAGATAAGACCGTGACGCTGGAGGATTTCCCGTGGTTCGAGGGTAGTTTAAAGATGGCTACAGTACATCCATGCCGTCACGCGTCCGTGATGAAGACCCTCCTCGACCGCGCAGATTCGGCCCTCAAACTCCGTCGCGAGAAGCTCAAGCAGGCCGCAGACTCTTCTGGCTCTTCTTCTCCCCCACCTAAGCTCGTAGCTGGTGAGAGCGGCCTAGAGGGTCTCGTCGACGATATTAAAGCACTTTCACTCGGTGAGTCAGGTAAGCAAGCTGCGGCCGCGGCCGGCGACAAGACACAGGCTGGTGGGGACGAGTGGGAGGTCCTACAGCATGATGAAGATGATCAGGTCGCTATTCGGGTGGATCAGTATTTGGTGGTTTTTTTGAAGTTTATTGCGAGTGTGACACCGGGTATTGAGCATGATTTCACCATGGGGGTGTGATTTTCTTTTTTTGGCTTTCTCACCACCAACGAAATCTTTCTCCTTACCTTTCCCCCTTATTTTCTTCCCATTTAGCTCTCACTCTTTTCCCGCTTCTTTGTTATTTACAAGGCGTGTGGCGTCCTTATCACGATGGTTATGATCAACGAAGACTCGCCCCAGTGTACTGTTGTTAATGAAGACTCTCGAAAGATCGATTAACTCATTATCTTGATCAAGCACGTCTTATGCATCATTTAATCTGCTGTAAGAACTCTTTGTTATTCATATTGTTAGACTTCGCCGTTATATAAAAAAACGAGTAAAGCGGTGCTGCATATATTATTAAATAACTGGCCAAACCACTCCCTAGCCCCGGCGGTCTCTAAAATGACCTAGTACATGAATAATAAGTGGAAGAGAAAGAAAATAAAATTTTACTAAATGTATATCAACTGTAGCCCCCTTCCACCCGATTATTCCGATTGAAAAAGAAAATAGAAACAATGGAGGGTCTGGGCAAGCAGTTTCATGGGAAAAGCTTTGCACATGAAGAAAGATAGGTCCTATACCTTAACCCCGCCCTTCGCCACTCCACTTATTTAAGAACAAGTACAGGTAAGTTGAGCGGGTGGCTGGGGCTGCTCAACAACAGGCTCGGGCGAGGGTTGCGGGACGACCTCGGGTTCGGGCTCCGGCGCGGGACACTCGCCGACCTCTTCTTCCTGGGCAGGAGGGGGAGGAGCAGGAGTGGATGTGCTAGGAGTAGTGGGAGGAGGAAGAGGGGGGGAGGGTTCCACGAAAACGGGGCTTGGGCTAGGTGCCGGCTCGCTCTCTTCGTAGGTATGATCGTAAAACGAGCCCGTACTGTAGCTGGGACCATCCGGGATAGCGATGGTGGTGGAATCTTCGGCGTGAGTGTGAGATTGCATGTCAGAGTTGTCATCGGTGAAGGGGCCTTCCTGGTAAGATTGGGAAGAGAAGTCCCCGGTGTCGTAAGAGGGACCGTCGGGGATACTCGCGTCCATGTATGAGCCGGATTCGGTACCGCTCTTCATCTGTTTCCGGACGAGGTCGTTGTTCTAGGGCCATGTTAGGACGTGGGGTTGATTTTTGGGGGGGGACTCAAGAACGAACATTGGAGATAGGGACAGAAAGGACGGTGGAAGGGCCAACCGCTAGGACAACACACAGCAGTGCTGTGAAATTCTTCATGTTGTACATTGTTACAATGTTTCGGGAGCAAAGAACTCGAAAGGGGACCGGTAGAATGTGAAGGAGTGGATTAAACGAAGAACAGGGCGAAGGAATGGAGATATGAAGGAGCGAAGGTAAAGGAGAGATTGTGTTGTTTTTGGATGAGAAATGAAAAATATCTGAGAAGAGGGGTCCGTTTATATAGCTCTTTTCCGAGAGCCATATGGTATACAAGGGCTCAATTGAGCTCTTTTCCCGATAGTTTGCGCCTGCAACCCCCAGGGGCTCAATATGCAAGGCACATGAAAGTATAAGGCAAAAAACCCCTATTGGTGTGGGGATATCACGAGAACCGAGCTTGCAGCTCACTCTGCAGCAAACGTGAAGGAGGGACAATGTCTCTGTGACTCATTCTGGACGCAGATGTCAAGGTAATTACCTACATAAGCTCTGAGAAGAGAAAGATAAGATGTGGAGTTAGATCTCGAATGGACTCAGATGGGATGCAAGGAGCCGCAGGTTTATTGATAGTTACCCAGAATAGGGGAGGGGGAAGGGAGAGGGGGCTGGAACCAGAACAGAGAAAGTAAAACAATTGAGGGGACACATTATGGCCCTAATTTATTGCTGCGGTTACGCATGTAGGTTATTGTCGATACAAAAACATGCAAAAGAATATGAGACATCATCGGAGTCATAACTCATGGTATCCATCCAGAAAAAGTAACGGAGGGAGTCTGAAAAAAAAAAAAAAAAAAAAAAACACGCCAATCCGGTATAAGGAGCAGTTTTGTTTAATCATTTGCACAAAACGACCGAATATTGGATATAAAAGAATATTGTATTCATGCTGTATGTCCAAAAGCTGTGCCAAAGTTGGTTGAGTTTTTGAACTTTATTTCAGGTTCCTGTTCGCCGTGGCTTGGGGGCTCGACCTCGACCGATTTCAAGCCCTGTGGATCTGGTAGGAAGCCAAGGACCTGCTTCGCCTGTTCGAGAAGCTTTTGGTCAAGCTCTTGCAGAAATCCAGCATCGTGCTCCTCCTCATTTAAGAGAGACAAAGGTCCTTTGAGGGCTGGATCGTCCGGCAAGTCCGAGAAGTCTGGATCGGGTGCCCCCATGAAGTAAGAGTTTGACGACTCTCCCGGGCGCCGTGGGCCTGGATCTGGAGGAGCAAGGGGCTCACTTTCTCCCGAGGGCTGTTCAAGGACGGGGGAAGGCAATTCAGTTTCCACATCGGCATCAATAATGGCCATTGGGGTATGTCCTGCATCCCTGACAAGATTTGTTTCGGGACGGCGGAGGTCCGAGAGCTTCAGCTTGAGATTATTCCGATGCTCAGGGGTCTTTCCGGAGGACGACGAAGGAGACGCCTCCGGAGAGGTGGGAGACGGTGGTGTCATAACGCGAGCCACCACTTCTGGTGGTAATGCTGATGACTTGAGTGTAATGCCATCGAGCTTACTATCAAGCTTCTCGATTGGTACAGGAATACTTGTAGTGGCGTCAGCTGCATGAGATTTGGGGGATAATGCAGCGTCTAGGGAAGGGCCAGCCAATATTAGGCCTCCCCCTTGCTCTAGGGTTGTTGGGGGTTGTCCTTGACCGTCGAGGTTTTCCGGATCAGGAAATACTCTTGTGGGTCGATTCGCGGGGCTGGACCCCTCCCAAACCTGGGAGTTGGTACCTGAATGATGAGTCGGATCCGATACTCCGGTCGATGCAAATGTGCCGGTCGCAGATTTTGTGGGAAGTCCTCCGCTCTTCAAGAGGGTCTCTAGCTCCGCGATCCGTCCCTTCAACAATTCCCTCTCTCTTTCCCATAGTAGTCGTTCTTCCGCGAATAGCGCTCTTTCATGATTGAAACCTATGCGCTGACGATCAAGGAGGGACCGTGATTGCTCTATATACCCGATCACTAGACTCGGCGAGGAGTCTCCTTTTCCATCGGACATCTCTTGATAGTTTGGAATCAAGGTAGGGTGAGCGTTTGGTACCGACTGCGAACGACGGACGGGGGTAGCGGTAGGAGAGAAGCGTACCTCCTTGTAAAGGCTGCCATGACCATTTGGCACCTTTGTAGAGGATGATGACTTCATGCTGGGTCTGCGGTTGGAGGGGGCGTTGCAGCAGGAGGGAGCCAGGAGATTTAGCTCACTGAGACAATCCAGGGGTGAGGTTTCGTTGCCTCTCATAAAGGAAGCAGACAGGGCGGGAGGCGGAGAGAGGGGAATGGTCAAGAAAGGAGAGATCGATGGCAAAAAATGGGCCAGCGCTGGAACAAATCATCAGCTTTCTACGATAAGACAGTTTCTTCCGGGGATTGATTATCGCTGTGGGGACTGGAAGCCGAATCGGAACCAAGGAACCAGCATCTCCAGGAACGACATACCGCGAGACGCAATGTACCAAGTAACCAGAACCACCCGCTTAACGGGCGACAAGGGACTCTTTGAAACGAATATGGCCCTCGAGCGAATGCAGGATGGAGGGTTCTAGCGCTGCCTCGAGTAGGCGTCCACACATCGATGGACAAGTGGGCGATGCGCTTGATTGCAGCGATGGGTTCACAGCATAAATGGGGAGCGCAGCTTCCAGACTGATGACCGACGAAATGATTGATGACACGTCCCACATGATAATAATGATGGTGGCGGGGGATGCAAGACAGTGGACTTACATCTTAACGAATATTAGTAACTCCTTAGCAAACACGTCTAACTACGTACGGCAGTCAACCGAAAACAATAAAATGAAATAAATAAACCAGGTCTTTGGAGCAACAAAAAAAGATTAAAGGAGTAATCTGGATTCTCGTTCGATGACGACTGGGAGGAAGGGTTTATCAGTGAGTTACCGAGGCAGCTGCGGCCGACAAGCCAGCAGCAACAACAAACACCAGCACGAGGGGCAAGAAATTATACTTGGAAACGTTTGAGGACAGTCCGGGGCGAGATTAACCTTGTGGTTATATATATATCGCTCTCGACCGTCTCCTCTCTCTTTCTCTCCGCCTCTCTTCCTATGATGCACCCGAAACCCGAGCTATTATTGTAGGGTGGCCTGGGGCCGATCACGAGGCGGACAATGACGTTATGCGGTCCTCCAACAGAACCCCCACTGGAGAAGACGGGTTTTTGAGAGGAATCTGAGCAGATCTTAAAAGGTGGAGTAGCCCAGACCAAGCAATCATCGGGATCGTAAATTTGGTTCTACCGGTCATGACTGGACTATTCTTATTTGTTGGTGGTAAGCAAAACTCCCACCCCTCACTACAATAGTGGCATGCAACATCAGTCACTCTCCGCGGATAATGAATATCGTTGTCTTGGTATTCTTATTGCTGTTGTCGTTGTGTTCGTGATGGGGGGTGAGATACTGGAGTTGGATCCTGATATAAAGGCTCAAACACGACAATTCGAATAGTCCCATTCCCTCTTCCTCAAAAAGCCACAAACACGATATGCAACCTCATTGATATCTTTGGAGATTGACATGCAGCACTTACGAGTGGGGAATGCTAGCCTTCCGTTGACGGAGGGATGCAGGCCTAGCTCCCCCAAGCCCAATCTCGAAACGTCATCTTGCAGAAGAGGGTGTCGCCATCAAGCCGCGCTTGAACTGGTTCGGTTTATTTTCTTCCATCTTGATCTGGCTCTCCTCTCACACTGCGTGTCGTCTTCTATTAGCTTATTCGTCCCTCTTTTCTAGATATAGAAAACAAGATGCACCCTTATAGAACATCCAGTATGAGACTTCATCTGGAAAGAAAAGAAGAACTAGCTATATCTGCAAACTTGGCTCTCATCCTATCTCACCGTACTCGGAGATTCTGAGCTCTGCCTATAGGATGGCGATAGTCCGAACGTAAAGGTAAAAAGTCCAACGCCTTGTGCAGTTTCCCAAACACTGTCGCTAGATGCCAGATGCCACGGGCGGACAGGTCTCGGTCGCCTATAGCGGAAGGGGGGAAATAAAATCGGGGATCCAGGTAAAAGACGACGTCAGTCCAATGCGGGAGTTTCTCCCTTAGCGTGCTGGCAGCTCGTTCATATTCCGTCCATGTGCGCTTGGGGACACCAGTTTGTGAGTGAACAAAGAGGAAGATCTCAAACCCTACTCGGCGGATCCGGCTGCGGGCGGTCGGGCTCAGCATATCCAGAAAGACATCGAGTTGATCGAGATTGAACGAATTCATGAAGAATAGCGTGTGCTGCGAATAGAGAAAGTCTTCGACTTCATCATGGATTTGTCGGTTGGCAAGCAGTAGATTTCGGACTTGACCGTTCTCCCCAACCCAGGTGGGACGCATGGAGAGTGCACGGCACCTTCCGCGAGTAGTGAAGATGCTACCCCCGTCATTAATGACGATCAGCGGCCGATTCATATATTCATTGAGGACTGCGACGACATAGTCATAGATGATCAGCCGCAGCTCAGGAGGTAATTGTAGGAAAGGAGGTTGCTTGGCAGTTGTCATCGTGCGAGAAAGCCAGCACAAATATTAGATTCCACAGTTAGGGTTGTTGCAGCATGCGAGGATTTGAATGTTCCTGACCGACTCTTAATACCCAGCAGTCGACCGTGTGTCAAGTGACGTCGAGTGGTTCATTCTTCACTTACCGCTGGCGCCATCTGGACAGACAACAAAAAGAGAAAAAGAAAGAAAGTGGAGGCCGATGTCTGTCTGTTCTTCTTTAGGTGTAACTTGAATTACCTGACTGTAGTGGAGCCCATGCGTGAGCTCGGTGATGTGATCAATCAGCCCACGCTTGCACTTTCATAGTTGGTAGCCTGCAGTACATGGCCACCCCAAAGACTTGGCCGCTGAGGAAATAAGTGACAAACGCCATTGTATGACACAGGCAGGAGCAAAAACAGGTGTTATTCCACTACGTCTCCAAAGTTGTCTCCCTTTCCCCTCTGGGGCCTTCTTTTAATCAATGGTTTGCAGCACCAGTTTTTTGTGTACAGGCAATTTTTGGCTCCATCTAGTGGTGCCAGCAAATTCAATTGGAAAATCATGTTGTGAGTGGGTTTCACTGGATTAACATACTCTAACCGGAATGATTGGCTGGCGGGAGATAGAATGTATGTTAATTTCAACAATTTTTCCACCTCTTTCTCACCCCGAAGAATTAAGCTCGTCTATAAACACCCAATGACCATGCAGCTCGGAGAACCGCTAGCCCCCAGGCCATGCCAATGCTATCGCGTAGGACATTCAGCTTACTCCCTTTAACCTCCCTCCAACCAACGGGAACCTCTGCGACCGGTATTTGGGAAAATTCGGCAAGCATAAGCATCTCAACGTCAAAAATCCATCCCTCCGAATGCATGTATGGGATAATGAAGGGGAGCGATGCCCTGGAAAAAAGTTTGAAGCCACATTGGGTATCCTTGATGGTGGCGGTTTTGGCGGGAGTTAACAGCCAGAGTATCAAGTGAAATGAATGCATCAAAAAGTTTCGCAGTTTTGAGCGCTATCGGTTGTAACACATCAAAGGTTAGCCTTCCCTACAGCGTGCATGAATGAACCCTAGCGGGTCTCACCTTGACGACAGCTTCACTTCCGACCATATGGGCTCGTGAGCCAACTGCAACACCACGTCCTTCCGAATCTTCTATACCCTGGCACGCTGTGACGAGCTTTCCCAGATCTTCAAAGTTACTCGCCCCGTCGGCGTCAGCAAACACCACATATTGGCCCCTGACATGTCTCATTCCATGGGTGACTGCTCCACCTTTGCCCCGGTTCTCAGTCAGTGTTACCACACGTATTGTCCCGGGAGGAATATGAACACCCTCCAGGGTCCCCGGTGTCCAAGGACCGGCATAACCCTTGGGATGCAACGAAAGCTGATGGTCTCTAGCGAAAGTAAAAGCCATCTCTTCGGTATTATCCGTAGATCCATCGGAAACTATGATGATTTCCCAGCCCTTGTTCCCATGCTCCAGTCCATTGGTTGCATCGCTGTTAGCGTATCCATTCGCGTGTTTTCGTTGTCGAGTTGCGCCCTCTTTCCTCGCGCTATTCACCGTTCCGTACACCCGCTCTAGGTAGTTCACTGCTTCTTCCAGCATACCACCTAGGCGGTCCTCTTCATTATATGCCGGAATAACTAGGGACATGAATAGGCTGGCCTTTTCCATAGACAATTGATCGGGTGTGTGCCCGTCGTACCAACAGGGTAGCGGTTGCGACTCCGTAGTCGATCCATCCTTCGCAATAGTTCGGTATTTCTTTTCCTCAGAGAAAGATTTTCGCGGTACTGGGGCCACTAATGAGAGAATCAAGTAGAACTGTGCATCGAATTAGCAAGGGATGACCCGTTACATACATGAAGCGAGTTGAACGAAACTGAAAGCTGGGGAAGGGGAGATCGTAGCGGGACCCTCGTATTTGAGAAAGGAAGATCGATACATACAAAAACAAAAATCCCGATCAGAGTTGCGAAAACCGCAGCAAGCACAACGGTGAAAGGGACATCAGCAAGAAGCTTGGCGCAATGCACGCAGATCTCGGACCAGGCTGCGTCCACCATGATGAGGACTTCAAGAATCCAAGTCGATGGTAGAAGTATCCAAATATTTAGCGACAGTGCCGAAGGAGTGTTGCAGGGGATATGCTGATATTGCAGATATCCAAATGGAAGCAAGCTCAGCTGTAGAAGGAGCTCTCACGGGACAAG
Source organism: Aspergillus biplanus (assembly GCA_027569045.1). Taxonomy (NCBI): domain Eukaryota; kingdom Fungi; phylum Ascomycota; class Eurotiomycetes; order Eurotiales; family Aspergillaceae; genus Aspergillus; species Aspergillus biplanus. Next base: position 271,436 of record JAPDEJ010000039.1, read on the forward strand.
GACGATCCGTTCTTGGCCAGCCATGCGACACGGAGTCTGTCAGTGAGAATATTTAAGATGGAAATATAGCGGATTGGCGTGCGATGACCATCATGAAGAATAGGCCAGGTCTGATGAGGAATGAGTGAGGGAGGTGAGAGGAGCTGAGGGAGAGCCGCAGGTGCTTTCGCCAGCATGTCCTTTTGGTTGGTCCTTGGCAGGCTGGCGATGTTGCACAGATGTGCCCCCACAGTAACCAAGAAGCCACGCACAAGTCTATTTTAGTCCTCCATTCAACCATTGGTGATGAAAGCCTTCTTTCCACCAACTACATTACTAACAAGAGTTCCTCATGCAGCGCTTGTTTTTCTTTATTGCTTCATCGGAATTATTGATTTCGAAAGGGGTAAAAGTTGGGATTAGCCACCACTTTACAATCCATATACATTTCTCTTTCTTCACTCGTATAAAAAAAATTCCAGGATCGCCAGTTGGCAAATTCCAATAGCTATCATCAGCTCGAATACCTTCTCGCAGAAATATAGCTTGTATACCCATATCATATATGTACCAACACCTTAGTCTTATTTTTGGTAGACGCATGGGAATATGAGTACAAGTCGGTATCTTCCGGGTTTCAACGAGTGCCGGTTTGGGCACCGAGCTAGGAAATCGCTCTGACCCTGCCAGTTTGGATTCGTTGGACGTCCGAGGAGTTTTTCTTTTCTTTTCTTTTCTTTTCTTTTCATTTTCTCTTACTCTTTGTTTTCGCTCGCTTCCTCAACGTGGTTTGTCTGACGAAAAGGCGGCGGGATCCAAGGCATATCCCTCGTTCACTCTTGTGGTTGATCGGATTATGTGGATCCCTAGATGCCACGAACATTGCTATTTTGTGGCACTAGATCGGGTGTGATTCCCGTTCGCGAGTCATTAGGTCGCAACTCCGAGAATTCACCAAGAAGGACTGAGAAACATATCTTCAATCCTTGGGAAGACCATCCTAAAAAGGAGTTTAGGAATTAATGTCTCCTAAAGTTAACACAGGCATCACAAGGAAATCGATAATCGCATCATGTATTGCGCATTTCCACGTCTGTACCAGGTGGCTTCTGTATTCCATTTCCATCAAAGTGGATATGTTTTTGGGCCAATGCCTCCAATTCCGAGGCGAAGTTGGTAACGGAGAACTTTCGTGAGCCCGAATCATAATTTATCCACCGGTTGAACTGGATAGAATTAGTTTACTTGTTTCTGTTGGGGATATCCTTTTAAAACATACCGTAGCTAGCCTAACTCCCAACCAGAGGCATCTATGCATTCTTGAGAGGTCTCGAGACGGGGGTTCAGTATTCCGTCCATCATCTGCGGTTGGGGCACCTTTGAAGAAACCTTCAGGGTAGAGAACCTGACTCCAGATCTGGCCTCGCATTAAAAAGTCCTCGGGTAGCCAGCTTTCGTCAGTGGTAGGGAACCCCGGCGCTTCAATCAAGTTGGTATCCGTATAGCTGCGAAATAAGGTATTGAGAAAGGTAACAACCTTTCCCCATGGGATTACAACTTCAATGTTTTTCATGCCGGTTGGAGTACGTGCTAGGCACCAGAGAAATGCGAGAAATGCGTGAAAAGCAGGGAGCAAATTTGTGTCGCCAATTTGATCAAGCATCACAGATAAGGTTTGGAAGGTCAAGCAAGATGCGGAGAAAACCAAGTTTAAAGGGTGTTTGGGGTCTTTCAGTACAAGAAAGTTGGTCTCGATGGCCTGCAAATCGGTAATAGGAGCCCACTGCTGGTAAGCGGGAATATAAATGTCTGCAACTGCTCCTAGCTCGTGCGCCGCAGCGCTGTGAAATTCGGCCGGTAGGAGGGCGTCGGGATCCCCGTACTCGAGCATAGCCGCAAAATTACAAGACGCAATATAGACCCCTTGCATTTTGAAATTCGACCCCATGCGGCCAATATAGTGTTCCAGGTGTGACAGAAATTCATCCCTCGATATGATAAAAGGCTCGGTAACATCGCGAGTGAATAGATGGCCATGGGCAGCCACAAACGCGGTTACTATTTCTGGGAGACGGTGAACGGTTTTCGGGCCTTTCAAAATTGGATTGAAGAGGAGGAATATACTTTCCCTAGTGCCTGGGAACCAGTGCACACTGACTAGAGATTTTGTATAGTGGAAAAGCTGCTGGACAAAATCTGGTCGAGCCAAGACCGCAAGATGATGTTGAATTCTGCCAACGTCCGGATTCCTATCCGCGGCTTTGTTGTACCAGTGTCTTGCCACTCCGGCCCAGACCTCACGCTCACGGAAATCAGCTTCTTCAACGGCCATGCGGTACCGGGCTAGATCCCCGAGACATTCAATCCACGTCTCTTCGAAAGCCGGAACTGTCTCTAACAACAGGGTCATCATAGAATACGCCAAATATATGAATGTCAGCATGTGCTCTAAGGAAGCGGGGAGACGGTGGCGCAATAATTCAAGGAAAGCATGGATTCCATGACGCCACATCCGAGCCGGCATTGCGTATTTTTGCGAGAGTCGTTTGAGGACGGGGCTCGCCGATGGGTGTTGAGAAGCCAAAAAAAAGTCGTGGTGCTCCTGTAGTAGGGTCCGATGTAAGGCAATCAACGCCTGCCACTGTTGGTGGGATAGTTCGCCTTGCGACTGGGATTGTTGCTTGTCATGCTCCATACACTTCTTCTCCACCATGACTAGCCCGGCATAGATTCCTCGAATCTCATTGATCAATTGCTCTTCTGTTATAGGATGAGTTTCTGGTTGTAGCAGGATCCTATAAGATGCTGTACCTCCGGCTACCGCAAAAGCTCCTCCAGCGGATTTCTGATCATTGCTCAATTTTCCTGCAGACTCCTGCCCATAGCTCAAGCCTTCCGTAGATTCGCGAGACCCCCTAGACAAAGAGCCCATTTCGTCTTGCTTAGCGCTCGGGCCAAGTGGAAACCGTTCGTCGGTCGATATGGGGCTAGAACGGAATATCTGATTCTGAAGCCGTGAAGTCGCACCATCGCTGCCACCTAATTCATCCGCGGAGTTAACGGAATACCTTAGTCGCGACTCACTACCACCGGGGCTGGCTTTTCCTGCTCGGTTTTCGGCCGCTGCTCGGCTCACTGGACGGCTGAGGTTTGTTCCCGAACGTGTTTGCTGCGCTCTCCGCGTTTGGCGGGGCCCTCTGAGTGGCGTCGACGACGTATTATCTATAGCTGGTTCACTCACACCATCCGATCCAAATTCATCCGGCAAACCCCCCGAGCCAGTTCTCTTGTTGGAATAAGCGACGCTAGTGGAATGGTGTGCCCGGATGGATCCATCGTCTGACGGAAATGCCATACGAGACCTTCTGTTAAGTAGTTAGAGGACTACCGCGTCGCAGGAAGACGGGGCATAACCAATGTAGGGGCAGGCGCAGAGAGACTTTCTTTTCAGGTGTAGCGGCAGGTGGTAGGAAATATGCTGCGGAACTACTCACTTTGGAGACCCGTTGTCGAAGTCCGTCTCAGGAGAGCTTCTGGCCCCAGTGTCCAATTGATTGGGGGCTGGTTTGAGGTCTTTGGTATCCCGATTTCGAAATGGAAGACTAGGTTCAAGTTCCCCACTAGCACTAACATTTCCTTCACTCATCGTACAAGTTGGTGTAAAGTTACGTAACACGTCATCTGATTTGGTCAGTCATCGGAGCTCACCGCGTTGATAGAAAGGGAGAAAGGGTGGAGAAATGAGTGAAGCCGACTTCTGGGAAGTGGCGGGAAAGATGGGGGAAGTGCGCGGTTTAAAAATGCAAAGGAAGTAGGCCATACGCACGGGTACATCAGATCGCAAGATGAAGGAAGAAGCGCAGAAAGTAAAATAAAATGAATAACAATAAGTAGAAGTAGCAATAATAAAACTTTGCAGCCCAATGAGGTCCTGGGAATAGGTTCAAAGTAGAACAACAGTGAGCCTCGAAAGTCAGTATTGGCGTCACAGAGAGTTTATGTCAATGGCGATGACATCAATGCGGGCAACGAAGATCCGGCTGGCGTTGAACCCAAACGCGCCTAAAAAAGGCTGGAAGCAGCTTCGGGCGCTGTGAATGGCGAACTGAAGCTACCTACCTGAATACCACGTTGAAAGGAACCACGGGTTTATTTATAATCGGTAAGAAAATGATGGTATTTAAATTTCTTAGGCAACTAGTAATAATCTCTAGGCAGAGAGATGAGACGAATGGAGCAAAGCGGGTAAGGGTCCACCCAAGCACATGGGAATAATAGTTCCACCTGTCCAGGGAAAAAAGATGAGTGATCGAGAAAGCTAATAATGCCCTGAAGAAAAATAGACAGATCCAGAAAAAATCCAAGTTGGGAGGCGCAGGGGACTGGGTGAGGCAGGTCGGGGGTGAAGGAGATGGTAAAAAAAGACGCTGGTCGTTTTCGTTAATAATAAGGAGGACATAAACTATTATTATTAACTGATAATTCTGATGACAATTAGGTACAACTCCCGAGAGTACCTTCTGTTGTTAAATACTAATACTAATAATAATAATAATAAAGTAAGAGTTAGAAATCATAAATAGCCAGATTACGGGCACTGACCAGTCGGTAAGGTAGGCCGGCTAGTTGCCTTGTCCCACAGAAATCCGCTCCTCGCTCGAAATAAGCATCCATCTTGCCATTTTTGTAGGTGTGTATTCTTTTTTTTTTCCTTTTTTCTTTTTCGGTTCCCTTCTTTTCTCAAATCTCGAAGGATATACCTGGCATCTCAGAGCATTCCTAGTATCAGGTGTCTTCCCAGGAGTATCGATCCTCGAGAGCATGTTTTTACGATGTCCCTCCTCTTCGGCCTGCCTCATGAGTTTCAAGACAGGACAACCATTCTTTAGTCGGGGAATAATAGTACTTGGATGTCTGGACTAGTGCCATTTGCCACATATTCTTCAGCATCAATGGCCATCTCAATGAGAAGTTATGGCTCAGAGCCAACAAAAAGAAGAACAAGGAAAATAAATGCGGAGAAATTCTGGAGTCCCCCATCAGTCCACAGAGAGTTCATTGTATGCAAAACCACGCCGTCGTATTTTATTGAGTAAAACTATGTCCAGGATCTGTCAACAACCAATCCTAGATTTGGGGGAAAGAAGGCTTTTCCCAGCCTGATGTCGCCTTCCTGAGAGACATGGATGAGTGCTCAATTATTCTTTCTCTAAAGCCTCTTTGTCTCTTTCGTGCTCTCCCTAATTTCTTGCTCAGCCCGCCTCCCAAGCGCCACGAGGGAGACTGACTGGGAACCAAAAGCCAATGCAAATTAACTGTTAAGTTGACCGTAATCCACCTCCAAGATCAGGGCAAGGAAGTTGCCTGACGGCCTAAGGGGAGCATTGTTGGTCATGTTGCCTCCTGTTGATCCTTTTTCCCACCACGACCCCAAATGACTGGTGGAGTGTTTCTTGATGTGCAGCAAACCCCAAACAAACATTGACTGCCCTGGTCTTTTTTGACAACTCTCATTCGCATCCTCCAAGCTTAATTATGCGAGTAAGTTGGTTTACTTGCCTGGTAAACTTATAATTAGTTACCTGTCTAAGTGTCACCCGTTACATTTACCTCACGTATATACAGTTTTATACACTTTTAACCCACGGGATTTATCAGAGCATCAACAACACACCTTTTCTGGTTTTCCAGTCCTTAAAACCATCTCGAAGAAAAGAAGGATTTGTGAAGGCGATAAAAAGGGGGCCATTTATTTCATCGTTCAAATCTTCATAAAAGGATTTCCTCTTGCCTGCTTTCCACATGGGAACAACGAATACCTGGTTGCCTGGTTTAGCTCACCACTTTCTCCCCCTCCCAGTCCTTGGTTTCTGATCTCATTCCATCGCTTTGATAACCATTTTCGGCCCTCCATAATCCTGTACGAAAAGAAAGCAAGCACCGGTTTTCCTGGATCATTTCCGGGCTATTTCCACCCTACTGGGATTATGGTTTTCCCTTTTCAGTACACCGATCCAAATAATCGGATATCCCCTTGCGTGGGACGGTGGACACCGCTTCTTTCTGCTTCTGTTTGGCAAAGCTTGATCAACTCATAACACCCCGATTGGGAAAGGAATGACATCAATGGTGGCAGATGAGCTGATCCTGAATGGTCATAAAATCAGCGGTAAGAATGCAGAACTCAGACTACAGGGAGAGCACGAGGGACTTGGGTAACTAATCCCATATCCGCGGTTAAAAATGGAGCTCCCAGGTGCGATGCCATCCACCGCATCACTCCTTCATAATCTGCCTGCGATGGTGCAACTTTATTCCTACGATCAGCACGCCACGTTCAACGTTTCTGAATGAAGAGCTTCCAGATTCGGCACCACTTGGACATGATCGGCCTGTGAGCCTCATCGAGGCTGGGAGTTTACGAGCGAGTTAAAGATTTTCCCATAAATTAGTCGGTACATAAGCCCTTAGTTAAATAGTTAGCCAACTCCCCCCGAGGAGTTCCATATATGGCTTACATTGAGAACAAGAGATGGCACAAAAAATAGAACAAAAGAAAGGAAACAAAAAAAGAGGGAAGAGACCAAATTGGTTGGGGTTATTCGAAAGCCGATTCGGTCGCAATCAACAGCCAGTTGCGAGCAACGGAAAGCGAAAAGCATTCAAAGGACTCGGCTGGAAGCCCTTTCTTTTCTCGCTCAAACTCTGCAAATGCAAGTGCCCAATATTCGGACACAGTCGCTGACCACCGGTTGGCTATATCTACCTGACGCTATATTGGGCTCGGAAGGGGAGCTGGACCATGCGCGGCGAAGGGCAGCCTGCCACTTCACCCATCAAACATCTCGCGCAATCAATACCCTGATCGAAGAGGCCAAACCGTTAAATGTACGGAGTAATATTAATGAGTAGCCTCGCGGGCTCTAGGGATCAGAGGGATTTAAGACTCAGGCGGTTGATATTTGGCCGAATCACATCCTGGAAATAGGAAGCCGGTGGTAGCCAGCAGAGAACGAACTTCGAAGTATACTCGGCTCCCCTCGAAAAAAAAGCCTCATGTGACGCCTGGGGTTGGATGCACGACCGTTTATTGAACCAAATCGGCTTCCTTGTCATCCTCCAACACAAACCAACAAACAATATTCCTCTCGTATCAGCGAATCAGCATAATCGAGGCTGATTATTGAGATTTTTGGCTCAGCTGGCGACCCGTCTTTCTTTCTCCCTCTCTCTTCTATTTTCTCCTCAGTGGGGAACAAAGCCTCTCCAGGGATAAGATTTTAGTAATAGTAATGTGTTCGGATGAAAGCATAGATGCAAGCTACTCTGCTGCCTATCATCAGTACCCGCCATCAAGTTGTCACCATTGACACTAGACTCAGGTGCCTTTCTGTCACTCGGGAACGGTTTGAAATTTTGCTTATCAAAATACCTCATCTCATATCACCGAGGCGACAAGTGGTCTGACTTACTTAACTCATTCCTTTAACAGCATGGCGAGCCAACAATTTCCGAAATAATCCAATAGGATGGGCAAGATATACGAAAGCCGCTCTATCTCACTCGTTTAGGAGCGATGCCAACCATCGCGGATGATGACCTCACCGACAAGTCAGAGTACGGATTGGGTGAGGTTGAGTGGTGTGTGGTGCCGCGATGGCGCAGCTGCCTCACAGGGCAATCGGTTGCCCAGGATGTTGGCAAGGAAACTCAGAGCCTTTTAAGTAACTCAACTGCTCTAAAACAGGCCAAGTCATGGCGGAGAACCACGAAGGATTTGGTCTAGATGAGACTACCCTGGACTAGAGAGACACCTCGGACTTAGTTGAAACTCCAGAAGAGCTACTCGGTACCTTGTAGCTAGGGGTGATAAAGGTGGATCTATATTCCGGAGAGAGATAAGCGACACGGTTTCCAGGCAAGTCTCTATCCCCTTGCTCAAGCGCGTCTCCTACGCAGAGTTGCAGGTTTATCACTACCTCGGTATGCATCTAGTGATAGGAATACCTTTTCATTTGGAACCCATCCGCGGCCTAACAAATCAACCGCAGCTTAACAATACCAATAAACATAACTGCTTTAATTACGGAGTAAATGGGAGTTTAGTCCCCCGCAATCTGCTCGGTACCTGGTAAAGGAGTGAGGGATCGGGAAGGGAAATGGGGAATTGAAGGGAAAAACCAAAAAAGAAAAGAAACCACCACGAGCGGCAAGAGAGGGAAGAACTAAATCAAAGCCAGGTAATAATCCAAGTCTTGAGTTAAAGTAGATCTATCGAATCCGTATCTCCTCAGGAGTCTCAAAACCACACGTGGAGCAAAAAAGACATGAACACCATAAAATCCAGGACAATACGGGAAATGTGTTCATGGCTCAAACTGTTTTGAAGTGGGAGTGGTTGCCTTTTCCCATGCGACCCATGCACCAGGAACCGTTGAATGGCCCGCACCTCCTTGGCATTGCTGCTGATCTCTTCTTTCTCTTCCACCCCTTCTGAATCCATCCTGAGCAACTTCAGTGAGAGGCACTTCGTCCTTCCCTTTTCTCTCCCGAACTTGGAGCCTCGAAAAATAAGGTGTCAATATGTTTATTATTATTAGCTTTGCTCCTGCCTCTTATGGAGCACATATCATCCGCGATGTGATTCGGGAAAGGATCACAGAAGACGGACAAGGGGGGAAAGCGAAGATCAATGCGAGTCGCAAGTTGGTTTGGCTTATCTACGCAAGAAATTGCCTCACTAATACCAAGGACCTACCTATCAACTAGGACCCAAGTGGGAGTACTCACTAGTTTCGGTGACTTCCAGAGACATTTGAGACTGAGGAGAGCTTCGTTTGTGAGCCCGTCGTGGTCTGGTCCTTCCAGAAAGACCCTAGGTTGCTTTGATCACCCTCCACATTGGTCGATTCGACTTGATCGAGATCACAGGAATGGGGCGAAACAAGATGATCATGGCTCTGATCGCAAGCAGAGAGAGGCCAAACCCGGTTTCACTAGTCGGAACATTTTCAATCCCTGCCTCTTGTCTTCCCTCCACCACACGCTACCACCACCCTGCTGTAGGGGACTTTTGTCCTTGTCTTTTTTCTCACTAACAAGGGTCTAGTTCATCCATCTTATCGAGAAACCAAAAGACGATACAGTAAAAGAGCAGACGCGACCGATACTTACTTTCCGTACTTTATGACGATCCACCAGACCGTATTCTCTATACACGCCCTTGAAGTACCTTTTGTGGTATGTACTCACTATGCAGGTACTGTTGGTTCCAAGGGACAGTGAGGAACCCAAAACTGGCACATCGAGTGCATATACTAGCCTAGGAAACACCTTTATGGCCATTATCCCCAAATCCCATGTTCAACCCCGATCAGGATGGTGCCATCCTCCATCCACCTGATGTTACCCTCTGATAGAAGACAAAGAGTCTTAGAATTAAGGCATCATGTCATCATACCGCAGATTTCTCCTCCGATTTTTTTCTTTTGGAGAAAATAATAGGGGCTCTGATATTATGTATCAGATATTGTATGCGGTCCTCCGTTCTCGAGGTTCTACCAAATCTTTACGTAGGCTACAAAATCGTACTTAAATAATATCCAGACAACTGTCCTTGTCAGACACTGTGCAAATTTGGTCATGAAACAACCCTGTTCTTCGCTCTGCTCAACAGGTTGAAACAGTACTATGTACTGTTTAAATAATCCTACTATGACCTATTCATGATTATTTTCTAGATGGTTGGTACCTTTTGCTTTTCTTGTTCTTTATTTTCTTTTTATCAAAAAAAGAAAAATAAAAAGGGAATATTAACAATAATAAATGAATAAAACCCAAATAACCCAATATGGATAAATTGCCACTCTTCGGTCTTGACGATGACTCTACTTCCAGTTAAAGGCATTAGAAAACATACAACAATAATACGAATGCCCCAAACCTGTGGATCCAAAAACGCCTCCCTATGCTATCATAATCCATAAAGGGTTAAAAGGTGAGAGCCAAAGGAGAATTAAACACATAGATAACTGCAAACCTAAAATTTTGTCTGGAATGCCATCAAAAATTGAAATAATATCATGAAAGGTATATTCGGTGCTATATTTAGTATTATTTATTAGTTTGTTTAGTAACCTTCCCAAGAAAAAAAGAAGAAAAAAAGAAGAAAAAAATACCTTTTTCTTGACAGGAGCACGGCACATGGGACAGGTTGCTGGCCCCTTGGGGTTCCCATGACGTGATGGGATGTGCAGATCTGCACACCAACGACAAAGAATCGCATGGCCACAAGGAAGCATCACTGTATCGACAACTTGGCCCATACAAATTTTACACTCCAGGTTGACAGTCAACTCCTCAGTTTCCTTTGGCTCGGGGCGGCTCTCACTTGGTGTGTCCAGTTGCTTTTCCTTGGGGGAAGGCGAAGATTGGTATGTGTCACCCCCTTGTCGCAAACTTTCCTCATACATGTGTAGAGCCTGTGTCCCATCCGTGTGCATGCTTCGCAAAAGATCCCTTAAGCGTACGCTGCGTAATAGCTGCGCTTGTTGTTGTGGAGTGATTTGATAATGGTCACCAGCCCTTGAAGTTGGTTGAGTGCTTGCGGTTGAAGCCGTCGAGGATTGATTCCTTTGCGCATGGGAAGAAGATTGCCGCGGAGGGGATGTATGTGTGCCTTGTGCAGGTCGAGGTCTCGCTCGGGTATGTTGCGGCCCCAGGCGCGGCTGCTGAGACCCAGTGGTAGGTAGTCCAACGGAAGCCAGGCTCTGGGTCCGGCTGTGTCGTCTTTGGTGGCTTGGTGCAGACGACGCCCCTGATTGAGGGAACTGCAGACTGTGGCGACTTTGCCGTAATTGTGACGCTAGATGGGGGGATGCTCCTACGTTGACTGCACTAGATGGGATCAGGGGATGATTCGGGGGTTGTTGCGGCCCTGAATAGTCTTGTTGCGTGGTGCTCGGCATTTGAAGCGCTGGTACGGGCTGAATCTGGCCGTTGGATACTGGTTGGACGGCACCATAAGAATAATAAGGAGTCTGGTGAAGCGCGGGGTTTGGCAGTAATTCTAATTCCTGACCAATCGTACTAATAGACCTAGCAAAGATGTTGAAGGAGGGTGTGAGATTGTGGTTGCTACCTAAAAATTGAGGAAGATACGTAGAATTCTGGTTGCTTGTTGTCGGATATGTGTAGTTGGCACCCGCATAAGAATCGACATATTGGTTAACAGGGATTCCCGTTTCGTTGCTGCTGTTGGTCGCAGTGGCATTTGCTAGGTAGGCTTCCTCTTGCAACCCAAAGCCCGGGTTCAATACCCTCGGGTGGGCGTGGCTATTAGACTGCGCGAAAGCATTTGCACTCAACATGTTGTAATGGTTATTGTCAGTACTGCTCGATTCCGGGCTGGGCTCGATTCCAGAGCCCTGAAGGATGGAATGATGAAGACTTGCGTCCATAGTGTTATTGCGGGCCGGAGGGAGTAGCTCCACAGCTAAAAACGGCGGGAGATATTGGCGTTTCTCCAGTCTGCAGAAGATGGACCTTTTCAAAAAAATAAGCTCCTCGGTGGCTATCAAGGAATCTCTTTGGTTTTAAAAAATAACTAGTATCGGGAATTATAGGAGTTGCGAATGATCCTATTCGCGGGAGAGGAGAAGGTCGATGGTTGGAAGCCGAGATATCGGAGATACACAAATCTAGTAGAGTCTGGATAAGAAGTGAATTCGACTTAGCGAGTGATGTAGGTATTTAGTCGAGAGAATAGATTCCCTGCGGGCAATTTAGCTAAACCAAAATACCGAAAGGTTGATGCCAAAATCTCACTTGCAATGTGGTGGTGGGCACTGGCACTGATATGGGGAACAGACCCTGAAACTCTAACAAAGGCTGAGCTAAGAAGTCTGCTACTATCATGGGTGGTGAGCCCTAAAAGAACTTAGGTAGTTTTTGATGTACAAGAAATTGTTGTTTGAGCTCGGAGATAGCTGATAATATATTTGTTGAATGGAAGTAAAGTTCAAGGACTGAGGGAGCCAAGTAAACATGATTTGTGGGTTATCGGCTGGTCACTTGAGGGGATAGAGTAAGGCCAAATAACACCTTTCTCCGATGGAAGTCTTAGCCCAAGCAGCACAGTCTCCTAGGCCGCTTGCTGGCCGCAAGGCTGATAGTGCCTCAGGAGCGATACAGGAGCGACAGAGCAGACCTTTAATGCGGGTGCAAGCTCATTATCGAGGTCCACTAGGTAACGAGGAAATTCGATCGATTTGCAGAGAGGAATAAATGTCATGTCACAAGCCTGCTAACGGCGGCAGTGGAATCTTGAGGCCACAAGGCTCGCAGGTAGGGAAAATATGAAGTGAAGGAGAATACTGGGTGCAAGGGAAAGAGTAAATGAAAAAAAAAGAGCACTGGTACACCAACAAAGAGGAAACAGAACCGGCTCAATCAAAAGTCTTTGTGGTTGTTGTTTCCCAAGCTCTTATCCCCCCTTTTCAGTTTTCTTTTTATTCTTGATGTGGATAAATTACTTCCAAACTCAGTGGGAGCCAGCCATAGAGTCTACACCATTTAAGAGCGTTGAGTAACAGGCTGTGTGCGAGGGCAAGTGTGTCAGAAAGAGGCGAGCAACCCCAACAGACGAGAAACAAGAAGCGAAGAGAAGTGGGAGAAAAAATGGCCCAAAATAAACTAGAAACCTTGCTAAGGTAATAATCCCTGGGCTCAGTGGACTGAAGCAACCAGCATAAGTTCGCCTAGGTCCATCCGATCATCCCATTTGCCAGGTGTCGGCGTGGCGAGTCGCAGGGGGGAAAGGCCGGGCAAAGGCTAAAAAAGTGAATGGAAAGGAAGCTAGGAGTGTGAGAAATCAGAGCGGGAAAGCTCAAGCGGGCGACAGTCTCGACATTGAATAATCTGACCCTGCAAGATGATCTGTCTTCCACTAGGACGAAACGATGGAAATTCAATTACGAAGAGCTGTGGTTCGTTGATGACGGGGCGCTTCGGATACGGAGTGCAAGAGGAGAGGAGGACCAGCATGCAACTTAAGTGGCCTGTTTCCCAAACGAGATAGCAAGGTAGTAAAGGGAAGACCTTCCTGTCAGCTTCGTCCGAGCTCAGTAAGTACCACCGATGGGGATGTGGTCATGATGATGGTGGTGGTGATAAGAACCCAGAACCCACCCCTCCCGGCTTATCGTGTTGGTCTGCGAGTGCTAAGTGCGACGATCAAAGCCCCAACGTCATAGTCATACGGTAACTTGAGTTCCTCGGCTGACCCGACTCCCTTTCTTGACACGGACTCGAACAATCAGAGCTCCAGAGCGATCAGGTGGTGCGACTCTTCGGCTCCAAGCATCTTTTCCAGCCGAACCTCACGCTAGCTTCTCTCCTTTTGAGTTCATCCAATTCACGACTCATTCATCAAGGGCAAGACCCTTGGCGAATGATTCACCGTCCCCGGGCGTGGCTATCCGCACCCAGACATCTGCGCCCGTGTCGCCCAAGGACTGGCATCAGGTTCCCTATGTCCACCTTCACCATTTCTCACGGACAAGGCAGCAAGCCATTACTTGTCAGTTGCCCGCCGGGCCTCTCTCAGGATGCGCTACTCCAATTTCCAGCCTTTCAGGTTTGGCTTAGTACTCTGCAACAATCGCTGAGCCGCCAACAACAGCCCTCGCATGAATTCCACCGCAACCCGTATGTCCTCCGGAAGGTTGATATTCAAGCGGTCGATTTCTTCGGGGGAGGGAGATTGGGCTTCGTGAAATTAAAAGCAGATGTGTCTAATGTGGATGGCGAATATCTTCCTGGGAGCGTGTTCTTACGTGGGGGTGCTGTTGGAATATTGGTACGTCCCGCGTCTTAGTAAAGCGGCATTACAATATTTACTCTTCTCGCTTCTCACTCTCCAAACAGCTCGTTCTCCAGCCAGACGATGTGCCACTATGTTCCGAACAAGAGAAATGGGCGGTAATGACTATACAGCCTCGTATTCCAGCGGGCTCCCTTGCATTTCCCGAAATCCCAGCTGGAATGCTAGACGACAATGGTTCCTTTGCTGGAGGGGCTGCGAAAGAGATTCAGGAGGAAACCGGCCTGGTTATACCACAGAGCGACCTTCTGGATATGACTTCGCTTGCGCTCCAGTCTGTAGAGGAACCAGAGGATGGGGAAAAACTGCAAAAAGGGATGTATTCGTCACCTGGAGGAAGCGATGAGTTCGTACCCCTATTCTTGTGTGAGAGGCGAATGCCACGCAAAGATATCGAGGATATGCAAGGCAAATTGACCGGTCTACGACAGCATGGGGAAAAGATCACACTGAAAATTGTGCCGCTAAAGAACCTATGGAAAGAGGGGTTGCGGGACGGAAAGACACTAGCGGCATGGGCTTTGTACACAGAGTTAAAAAAAGATGGCCAAATTTAAGACAAGAGGTCTAAATTCTTTCGATCGTGGAAATAGTTGCTTACGCCCTCCCATCACTTCATGCTCAGAGCCTCAACTTTTTTGCCAGCTCAATGCCCTCAGCTATCGTACCAACTCGAGCATCTATCGCATAGCCTTCAGCTTCCAGCATCTTCATCTCGTCGAATAGTGAGGCAAGTGGGACAGTGAAACACTCGATGAATTCGTTATCCTCGAGCTCCGGTTTGGGATCTTGGTTTTCAGGCAAGGACGTGTCCACGCGAACATGGACCATGTTCAAGTTTGTGTTACAGAAACCGGGATCTGACGTGTTAACCTATTAACGAGGTCCGCCTCTTCTCCACCGATAGAAGTGGTAATTGTGGAAGTATTAGGGCAAGAGGATTCCGCTACTAACCATTGTACATGACGCTGCTTGTTTGTTCGGCCACACCTACGTAGCCCGTCTCCTCCTTCAGCTCACGAACTGCACAGTCCTCAATTGTCTCACCAGCATCGATGAGGCCCGCTGGGATTTCAATAACCACCTTGTCAACAGGAGGTCTGTACTGTTTCTGAAGGAGGAGCTCTGGCCCAGTGGGTTTGTCCAAAATGGTCACAATGCCAACGCCATCGACCGCGCAATCTGCTGGTCGAGTCTGCAATAATTCAACCGAAAGATCAGTAAAAAAAAAAAAGGTAAATTTGGGCGGGGATTCCGTTTTATTGATTGTCAATTGAAGGGCTGGCTGGCGCCTTTGTTTGCCGGGCAATCAGCAATGATAAAAGGTCTCCCTATCATTTTTTCCATTGGAGTCATGGGAGAAGAGGCAGCCATAGGCACAACGGAGTTTACTGGAGAGACGCCTTACCTGGCGTTCCGCCGACTCCCAGGTTCTTTCGACCCCATTAGGATCGCAATAGGTCGCCTTAACCAGTCGGATCCATCTCGCTTCCCTTGGGTCCTTTCATGTGTCAGTTCTTGAGCACATGGGACAAAATAGCCGTTAAATCAATGTCATGTCATGTCATGTCATGCTATGCCATGCACTCAAATCATACAGACACAAATGAAATCGGAGAGCCAGACAAAAAACTTCAAACGTGAAGGTGCATACCAGAGGCTCCATTGAGACCAACTTTGACTTTGCGATCTTTGAGTCCGACATGTTTTTACCTGGTAACAAACAATAATGTTAAATCAAACCATCAAATAAACGCAAAGTGAGGGGCCGTAAGCCTGAATTGGCCAAACCCACGACTATCACTTCCGCCCTCGCTAAATATAAAATGTTAAGCATACAACTCACCATCAGAGAGAAACAGAGGTACCTAGCCTTTTATTGTTGCCCGACCTCAAGATGTTGCTCTGGGCTTCTCATAAAAAGCCATTTGCCGATGGGGAGTGGGCAGCTAAACCCAGGAAATTTAAATCCTACTAGGTACCGCTCTTATTTTGACCGCCTACTCGGAGGAAGAGACTAAAATAGAAACAGTTCAACATCGCTGTAGCTGGCGGTGTGCCTATCCAAACTTCGTCGATCTATCTACAATTCCTCCACTTGGTCTGGCCTGAATCCCGATTTGTGCTCTGCACAAATACAACCCATGGAGCAATCTAGCCTTCTCTAATACAATTCGATGATGTGAAATGCCCGATGCGTACTAACTTTCTAAGATTATTAACCAACCCATCCCGGCTAAATTATCTCCACCCCCAACAAAAAGAAGCGGGGTTGATGCTAGTGAGGGGATCTAAGTCCGGCCCTCTGCCCTTGTCTTCCCCCTCTCTGTTGATGGAAGTGTGATGACGCATTGACAGCTGTTTTGCAACTCAAGAGGAAAAATGTGGCCGGTTCCTTTCTGGGGACCTTGGGTTTGATTCATTACTTTTCGATTTGCTTTGGAGGGTTGAGTCAACTGCGGGAAAGGTAGCGTTTTTTTTTTTACAGAGAAGTAGTAGTAGTTTCTTGTTTTTTGGTTTCTTTTCAATCCCGGAATCCAGCAGGTTTCGCCTTAAGCAGGGAGATTCACATTTTGGAGCGCAACCCTCCCATTATTATATAGGAGTATTTATTTCTATTTACCTCAGTTCAATGGTTGTTTGCCCGTGATTACACGGACAACTGCCAGATCCCACTTCCACCAAGGCCAAGCCTTTATCGTGTTGTGATACTCTAATTTGGAGGGACATTTCTCATTCAGATCTAGATCTGTTGGGACCTCGAATCCTCCATGAAGGGGGTTTCGCTCTGTCACTCTTGGCCTGCATTTCCTATTGGTTTATATCTGAAGTAGGCTGTACTCTGTTCCCGACCCTTCCCAACTCTTGTCAAGGAGAGGAAAGGAAGGGAGAAAAAAAATATCTTGAGTCGTAGCAATAGCGGTAATGGTAATACAAGCAGAAGAAAGAAAAGCTGTAGTTTCTTATGTATCATAAAACCAGGGAGCGGGAAGAAGAACATAGTAATCCATTGCAAATAATAATTCTGGCCGTCAAAGCACAAATCGCTGATCCAAGGGAGGAGGGACACCCACAAACTACTTCGTAGGTACGACCACCAGGAACAGCCCCTCTTCTCTTACTCACCGACAAACAGATCTGGTCAGATCATCCTACCCACCTTACATGTGGTGGTTTAAAAGCATGCAACCCCCTCTCGGGGATACATTTGGTGATGTCGAGGCATTAAACATTGATGTATGTGATCACGGGGCGGATGCTACTTAATACCTGTATTATACGGGCTTACAGAATAAACAGAATTTGATCTTAGGAGTTACAAGTACTCTGTAGAAGTAACATAAAACACCCCGTCCGATAAATACCAATGTTTTGTACAGTAGACAGGGGGCTCCAGAGGACAGGGTGGAATGGAATTTTAGTAGTTCGCTTCCCGGAAATGGTTACCAGATTTAACCTGGTGAAATGGGAGGATCAACTTCTATTGCACAGGATTTGCATCTAGGCCTAGGAGCATGGGCTTCTGGGCTCTTCATAGCCCAGCTACTTATGTCATTCCTATTTTCCTTTTTTATGTGCATGGGCACTTTAAAACCCCCCAAGAATGCAACATTCATTATAAAATAGATGATAAAGTGAAAATACTCTCTTTGATAATGAATCTGACGATGATGTGCTGGATGTCTTCCATCATGTATGAAACGGAAAAAAATAAATAAATAGAATAAACGTTGTAATAAATATAAAATGAAATCTAATAAAATTTCCAGTCCGAATCCTCTCTTCCCTGAATATCCCCTTGAGAAGCTGATCGCATCATAAAAAGAGCGAGGAAGACGTTGGTGGGGTGGAATGAAAGCAGAAGGAAAGTAAATAAAGTCGGGCGTCATGTAATGAATTAGGTTTGGAGCATATCACAAGGTCATAGAAGGGAGAATATAGAAAAAGAAAACAATAGCTATAGATTCCCAATACCTACCCATTAATATGGTCACTACATCTTAGGCTCCTGGTTCGGGTCTCGATGCATGAACATGCTGCTTTCCCTACGATGATTGCTTCCTTGCATGAGTTTAGGACCCAATTCACTTCGAGGAGAGATAGAGTTATAGCCATTACCTATAGGCAGGGGGGTTTGTTATTCCCATAGGGAAAAGAAACTGAAATTGCGAGTCTGAGGGAGGGGATATACATCTGACCTCACTGACGGCTGGCAGCCGATGTGATGTGCTGTGGTTCTTGGTGGTGGAAAGTGGAGACCCGTTGCATTCTTTGCTTTCGTTTAAGCGTATTTAGCGTTGCGATGGGCCTCCTTTGGTGTTTGCCGGGTGACCTAGCGCCTATTAGTGAAGCTAGACGGCCTAGGGCTTTAGTGCCCCCGTTGACTCGATGATAGAGAGAATATAGGGAACATGGTAAAACAATTGTAGAAGATGTTTCTATTGTCTTTCTGCAGGCTATAGACGTCCTATCTGGGTATCTCGGTGTCCATGCAAACCTGTCTATGCTAGAAAGTTAAATAATAATGCATGCATCCCGATAACTTGGAGAAATCTGGAAAAAGAAAGAAAAGGAGAATGGTCCACGCAGGCGCTTTGGCTAGAGCAACAAGTCCGGGCGGCCTCGACGGGGTGGCCATTTTAAAGATTTAGAAAATAAAAAAATAATAATCTGACGGCTTCGAAAGAACAAAGAAATACGCTCGCTGTCGTGACCTCATGTAGAAAATAGGCTGTGTTGCAAAAAAAAAAAAAAGAGGGGGGAAAGAAATAAGGCTCAAAGAGGGGAAGAACGCGCGGGGCTCTCGATCTCGGCCAGGCACCGCGGGAATTCGCTCCAGTCTCTCATTATAACTTGAGCACCAAGATCCTTGAGCATCTGGGCCACTTCATCTTGCTTTTCCTGCCCATGATAGCTTCCAACATAGCCGATAACGTTAATGTTGGCACGGATTGCACTCAAAGCGCCGGACTTGCTGTCTTCAATGGTGACTGTCTCAGAAGCTTTCTTTCCGCAGACCTCCAAAGCATGCAGGTAGATAGCGGGATCAGGCTTAGAGGTGGGCTTGGGAAGGGAGGTTGCAGCGCTGAAGACTCGGTCGTAATCAAAATACTTGTCCTGTCCAACCTTCTTGATAGAAGCACGGACACGGCGCAGCGCAGATGAGGAGACGACTGCGAGACCATACTTCTTCGAATTGTACAGCTTTTCGAGCTCTTCGGAGGCATTAACGCATGGTTGCGCCTTCGCCTCAAGCTTTTCGATGACCTTGTCCTCCTCCTTCTTAACATAGTACTCAAGTTCATCGGGTTTCAGCTTAAACTCGTATTTTTCTTGGAGAGATACCATCATTCCACGAAAATTTTGACCCACAAAATCTTGGATAAGCTCTTCGCCAGTGTAACGGTCTTTGGTGGAGGTATGCTCCTCCAAGATCTCATTTGCGAGGTCAG
This sequence comes from Aspergillus biplanus, assembly GCA_027569045.1. NCBI lineage: Eukaryota > Fungi > Ascomycota > Eurotiomycetes > Eurotiales > Aspergillaceae > Aspergillus > Aspergillus biplanus. The sequence continues at coordinate 290,750 of JAPDEJ010000039.1, forward strand.
CGCACGCCTCGAAGGCCAACTCTTCCGAGAGGACGAGGGTGTTGTCGCAGTCAAAAAATATCTCTGTAATCTGCAACATATTAGGTGGCGGGTTTCTGGATCACAATACCAAAGAGGCAGTCTTACCTGAGGCATGATGATAGCAGATGAAGGAAGAATTGGTTAAAGGGTAAGACGATTGAGGTGGATGCGAAAAGAGATAGGTGGCTTGACGGATGTATAGAGTCGAGTGGATGTGTGAGGAAGGGAAAGGATTTTGGTGTGTTGAAAGGAAAGTACGGTTGAGAAGGCAGAGGTGAGCGAGGTGAGAGACAGGATTTGAGTTGGAGAGAACTATGGGACAGTTGCAAACTGAGAGGATATCGGTTCCTTAAGTAGAGCCGGAACGAGCCAATACCCAAGGTCCAACAAGTATCATATCAGGGCTCGGACAATGACGCTCGTTCAGAGGGGAAACAATGCTGTGGCTCATTACCCAGGTAAGAAACGGGACAGTGGGGCCTGAGGTCATATCGTGACGTTTGCGACTGGTGAGTCCGGTAATCCAGAGGACCGAGAGGCGGCGGCCATCGGGGCTGCGCAGGCGCTAGTGAGACAACTAAACCTATGGGAGCAAGCACCCGCTGCCACGCCCCGTTTGGGTATCGGGCCAGCTCCCCTTGTTCCATCCTATCTGGGAATAGCGGAAATGGGATGGAATTATTGCGCCGAAAAAACCTGCCTTTCGAACTGAATCGAATCCGTTTCTTGATGAAATGACACTCTCAGACCTCGATAAGTAACTATAGGAGTGGCCAGTAGGAGACTGTTTGTTACTTTACAAGCTGTTGCTTGCCTCGCGCCTCATGTTTTAAACAGCTATTTTGACTTCGCTTGTGCATCAGAAGTTCAGAGCACTTTGCCCCTCTCCCACTTCTTTTCTTCCCCCACTTTTCCGTCGACTTGCTTTCCCTCAACCTTCACCTGCACTTCATTTTTTCACGGTATCGTAGATACGGCCAGAAACCAGACCTAAAACTAGGTGTTTCTCACAACATATTATTGGGCACAATTATTATTGTTATTTTTACCATTCCACGGAACGATAATTATATCATCATTATTATAGCCATGACCTTGCCTTCCCAGCTTCATGCGACGAGCTGGAATCGGGCAGGCAAACCTCTCGATATCATACGGAGCACAGTGTTCCAGCGCCTAGGATTCTAATATATGCCTCATCGTGGCGGGAGTCTATCTTCGAAGGAGGAAGCCACGAATCAAAGGAATGCTTTTGGTGTCCAACACCCCGGGGTTATGGAACTAGATAGTATTACTAACGATTACCAGGGGCGATTGAGGTTGAATGCAACCGTTCCTTTTCGGGTCAGGGGAAATTATCTTTGTCCGCTCCGTCAGCTATCCCCAATCTGTCTTTGCGCCAGTGCACACATTGCACTTATCCCTGTCTCGTCTCAAGTTGAGGAAGAAACACTAATCATCCACCCTTTATGTTATTGGCCAGCCGGAGAGTATAGGGACGATAGGGCTCCGTGTAGCATGAACAGACTACGAGGGGTTATTTCAGGAAGATATCAATTCGACTGCTCCCTTTATTCTCCACCTGTGTGTGGCTCATCTGGCTCTCCGTTGGCCGATCTTTCGGCTGACATGCCCCACGCCTAATTGGCTCATTAATGGCCGGTGAATACTTTGGTTTTAAAGGCTGTGCTGCAATGCCTGAGAAGCATCTGATTTTCAAAGGTCGTTGAGGCTTCATGTTCAACCTTCTTTGACAGTGACTAGACATTATTATTTCCGCCTGAGAAATTTTCAGCTGGACATAATATTAGCCCTTTTTCAATGTCATCTCGATCCATCCTTCCTTCATCCTTTCGCGGCCTTGTTATTGTGGTTTGAGAATAAAAAAGTGTGAAAAAACATATTCCTTCCAGACATGGGTAGTGGCTCTAATCAAGACTAGACCATGGTTAATATCATCCCTTCATTTCCGATCCGTCAAGCAATTATCTGTATGTATCTCAGATGATAGCCTTGTTGCAAGTGTTGATACCTTTTATAATAGAACAACTCCGTTTCCGGAATATTTACAGAGTACGCTGCTCTTATTTGGAATGTTTCTAATTACTATGAACTTTCATGAATTGTAAATGAAATATGCAGGATTTCGTATATCCTATCTAAAAAGACAAGCGGTGCATATTTTAAGAGCATAGATACACATCCATCTGGTAGGTTTGTGGACTAATTTCACGGGTTCTTATTGCTGACAACCAGTTGGGTTTCCAAGCTAGTAGGTTAATGATTTCACTGCAAGACAAGCCAGACTTATAGCCTGAAATCCTGGGCCCAACTTTCTTCCCACCAGCACGGAATTGGGCAATAATATCTGCATACATGCAGTATTCCCCCAGAGGCCCTCATTTTAGCAACCGAGGTCAAGTTCTTGCCAATAATCATCCAATAACAGGAGTGGGAGTGGACGTGGTGTACGGAGTATAATTTAAGGAGATGGTATATATATATAGGGGTAGAGGAAAGATTTGTTTGATAGAAATAAAACATTGGGGGAGGATGAATAATACTGAGGCTTCATGTGCTCTGCACAGATTGTGTCCGTCGATAATGACAGGACACCCAAAAAGATGGTGAACCCTGCTAGCCGGAAATGAATGCAGAAGGGCAACCCCCGCTATTCTATGAAAATTGCAGTGCAGGCAGTGCGAGGTTCAATCGAGGTAATAAAGTATTGGAAGTTGGTGTACATCCAAAAACCCAAGTCTGTTTGATTGAAGGCTGACTCGGTCAACTATGGGTCAGGGCGCATCCATCAAACATTATTCATCTCGTTCCTGTCGTTGATGGCAATTTTTGTAATTTCAGGTTTTCGTGGGAACCAATTTGTAGAACTAATAAACATCTTTGGGTTTTTCCCTTAGTTCACCATATAATTGATATCTGTATCGCTCATAGGTCTGGGCGCCGTTCTGTTTCCTGTTCTCTAGTCCTTGCCTAAAGGACTAGTGTTGATGTATATTTTCTTATTCCCTTGATCGTGACCCAGGGAGATCCAACTAAAAAATTCCACACTAACAACCAAAATTTCATTGCTTGACCCTAATTTCTTAATATACATATCATTGGGCTTCTTTCTTTTTACCTCCACAGTAAATTCTTTCTCCTCGAGACCAAAGGATGGTTCGAACGGTAATGGCCGAAGGTCAACCAGCGACCAAAGAATGTTGGGCGGCGGTTGCTGTGGGGGCGGAGAGGGGGGGAGGAGCGTTTGTTGACACAGCGAACCCCTTAGAGATCGGAGTGGATGATGGAAAGAGTCTTTTTTCAGCTTGCATCTCACACGATACTATACCAAGATTCGAAAGCCTATACTATTCCGCTCTTTTTCCCCCATTCGAACTTCGGCTTCGGTGAAGATACCACTCTTTGTTTCCCAGTTTATCAACTACCAGATAGCAAATCCTCCCCTCCAGTTCTGTGTCTCGACCACTGATTCTTCTTATCGACCTAACCACCACGAAGATCCTTAACATCCTCTGAATGTCCACCAATATTCCCACCGCCCACAATGTTGACGGTTGAGAAGTCTTGGGTTAATGTACAACAAAAAACTTTTACAAAATGGTCTGTGATATTTGATTCCTTTCCCTGCGACCCCCATGCATCCTGCAGCAAATTTGCTCTCGTTGGTCTCCCCAAATAACGATTGGGACCCTACCGGCTAACACCCTTGGATCCCGGTAGGCTTAACGATAAATTAAAAGTTCGGGACATCTTTGTCAACGACCTAGTACTCGAACTTTCTAATGGTGTAAGTGCCGTCTCCTGGCAATCTACATTTGGCTGCTGACCGCCTCCTTTGACTGTGATTCTAGGTTATCCTTATCCACCTTCTTGAGATCCTCGGAGGGGAGTCGCTCGGTCGATATGCATCAAACCCTAAGCTACGGGTACAAAAGTTTGAGAATGTCAATAAGAGCCTCGACTTCATCAAAGGGAGGAGAATCCAGATGACGAACATCGGAGCCGAAGATATCGTGGATGGGAATCGGAAGATTATTTTGGGTTTGATCTGGACGCTCATTTTGCGCTTTACCATCAGCGATATCAACGAGGAGGGTATGACCGCGAAAGCGGGTCTCCTTCTGTGGTGTCAAAGGAAGACAGCTTGTTACGAAGGGGTAGAAGTTAGGGATTTCTCAACTAGCTGGAACGATGGACTAGCGTTTTGTGCTCTCCTGGATATCCATCGACCTGACTTGATCGACTTTGACGCCTTGGATAAGAATGACCACCGGGGTAATATGAAGCTTGCGTTTGATATTGCTGCCAATGAAATTGGTATCCCCGATCTCCTTGATGTCGATGATGTCTGCGATGTTGCAAGGCCGGATGAGCGCTCATTGATGACCTATATTGCCTATTGGTTCCACGCCTTTTCCCAACTAGAGCGAGTGGAGAATGCTGGCCGGCGCGTGGAGAAATTTTTTAACAACATGCATGGGGCGTGGGATATGCAAAACTCATATGAGCAAAGAATGAAGGAATTATTGCGCGTGATCAGGGCACAGCGAGCGGACTGGAAGAATTCGTCATTCGAAGGGACGTACAAGGACGTCAAGGAGCAGGCCTCCCAATTCTCCTTGTATAAGCGGAATCAAAAACGCCAGTGGGTAGCCGACAAGTCGGATCTTGCTGCGTTACTAGGAAATATCAAAACTAAGCTCAGTACCTACCGCCTTCGCGCATATGACCCCCCACCAGAGCTGTCATCCGAAGCTTGCGATCAGGAGTGGGAATTCCTAACTCGTGACGAGCATGAACGCAGCCGGCTCATCAATGAAACTATTCGGGATATCAAGAATGCCCTCCGCCGTTCCTTTGCGGACAAAGCAAACGACTTCGCACTGACATTGAAGACCTTGTCACTTGCAATATCAGGCCTTGATGGCGATGTAGAGGACCAACTTGATCATGTTAAGAGACTGAATGACAACCTCCCCCCTCTCGACGCTTTTTTGGATACGATTGCGGAATTGGACGAACAATGTGTTGAAGCAAACGTGGAAGAAAATGATTACACCACATATACGCTTGATGAACTATCATACGAGCTCAGCTTGGTCAAGTCTAGCATTTCCAAGAAGTTGGCTTTCCTTGAAAATCAGCTTGTGGCTCGTAACATGACAAATCTCACTCCAATACAGCTCGAAGAATTCGAATCTGTTTTCCGGCATTTTGATCGTGACTCTTCAAACACCCTCCACGAACTTGAGTTCTCCGCTGCTCTTGCTAGTCTTGGCCTTGTATACGATGAAGACGAGATGCACGAGGTTTATGTTGAAACATGTGGCCCCACTAGGCTAGCTCAGAACGCTGGCGTTAGTTTCGAACAATTCATTCGTTTCATGGTTAGTGTGACTGAAGATCAAAATACTGCTGAGCAGGTCTTTCAAAGCTTTCGCGAAGTTGCAGATGGCAAGGTATGTCAGACCTAAAGTGTCGATGATGGCAACTTTTAAATTCGGTTGACTAACTCCCTTTGTAGCCTTATGTCACGGAGCTTGACCTTCGACATTCTCTTATCCCGGATGAAATTATCGATCATCTGGTACAATCCATGCCTCAGCACCAAGGAATCGAAGCACTGGAGGATCGAGATATTCCGAAGTATGACTACATTAGCTTCATGACGAAAATGATGGATAAAAATCCCGACGGATCAAACAGAGCGTCTATCAATGGTAGGGATTGATTGGCAATGCCAATTTCATAATCGTTGCTTGTTTTATGTTTTCAATTTCGTTTTCCTTTTGCCCTTTTATATTGGGATGCTGCACATGGTGTTTGTTTGGAACTAAATGGGAAGGTTGTTGTGTCTTTGATTTGGCAGTTGATTCGACATGGCATACAGAAGAATGGCCATCGAGTGCTTATTTATGCTTGCATTCCCCTATTTTGTTCTACTTGCCTTGTTCGCTGCATTTCGCGTTTCGTGATTTCATCAAGGGAGTTTGAGACTTCCATTTATGTATACCAAACTATTACCGGCGACATAATGACGGAAATTCGGAAAGAGATAAGATACACGCTCTACCCCATAGACCACGTAGAGAAAGCTCCGAAAAGACTCCTGCCCTGATTTAGGAGATATAATGGCAAACCTGAACCTAGTCGATAAATCTGATGAGCTTGTCTCAGCCCGGCTGTGCATAAGACAATTATCACGTGATCCGGATGTCTCGTTACCTACCAGAGTTCCTCATTATTCCTTCCATCTCTTGACAAATCTACAATATTCTCAATCCATTGGCCTACCTACACTATTTGACCACACTACGGACTTTTGAAATACTACCGGCTTACTTTTTCTTATCCCTCTCTATACCGGTTACTTACTTCCAGCGTCCAGAATGGACCGCAGTTTGGATGAGATCATTGCAGAGCGCCCCGTAAGGCATCCAATCTTTCTGCAGCATTAGAGTGATCCGTTGCACGAGTTTTACTGTCTCATACGTAATCACTGACATGATATTTTTGCAGCAGAAGCAGACTCAAGCACAGAACCGAGGCCGTCGTCCCCAAGGTCGACGCTCAAATGGCGTAAAAAAGGTATTGTTCATCCAGTACAGAGCGGGACAGCTCTTTCCCCAGTTTCTTGCTTGGTCGAGGGTAGCCTTTTTAATCAATCGGCTTTGGAAAATCTAGGTCCTTCCTCCTCTCCTTTTGCGCCCTTCTCGCGCACTGTGATACCTCAGAATCCGCTGGCCCTATACTCTCCTTAAATAGAAAAAAGATAGAAGGCCTCAGAGAAACGCCGCGGAATGATGGAACAGCTTTCATGATACCTATTTTGACTTCGCGCTGACCTTGTTTCTCTTATGCGACCGCAACAGCCCTATAGAGATGATCGTGTTGACTTGGACCTGTAAGCCAGCTTTTCTCCCAGCACTTCTGTCCACGCGCCCTTCCATCCCGAACAAAACAAACCACCACTTTTACTAATCGAAATCCGAAATTATTCAGTGACTGGGTCCATGACAAGTACGAAGACGACCGAGACAGTACGTTATATACCTACTTCTTCAACAACTGACGCCAAGGGGAATTTCCTTGTTGATCTTCATCCTTAACGTAATTTTTGCTCAGCACGCCCTTCTCGTGGCCCCCGACGTCCACGGGGCGATCGCTATTCGCCCTCTCCAGAACAGTATGTTTAACCTCTACTATATAGTCCAGCCTGAATAAAGTGCCTGATTGAATCGACAGTCCATCTACAGCAGCTAAGCTTCGCATTGAGAATCTTCACTATGACATCACAGAAAATGACCTTGAGGTACGCTTGAACTCACATCTCGTGCTTTAAACCCTATACCAAGTTGCCCAATTGACTTTCTTTTCAAGGGTTTGTTCACTCGAATCGGACCTGTCTCAAGTTTGTCCATTGTCTACGACAGGGCAGGGCGATCTGAAGGAGTGGCCTTCGTAACTTACAACCGTTATGGTGATGCAAAGACTGCCATAGCGGAATTTGACGGTGCAAATGCCAAGGGCCAGCCTATTCGGGTTTCGCTTATTTCAACCACTAGCGGACGGCGAGATAGAAACCCGTTTGATAATGTGGAGAGGCCGAAAGGAAGTCTGTTCGACCGTGTTGAGCGCCCGCGAGGTAGGGACGATCGGAGTCTGAGCCCAGCAAACAGGAGTGATAGCCCTGATGGTGGAGCACGGCGTCGTCGTGGTGGTGGTGGTGGCCGTCGAGGCGGGCCTGGTGGCAGTGGCGCAGGTTTCCGTCGCAGTGATGTTTCTAAACCCGCACCAGAACATATTGATCGATACGTGCCCGGACAACGATCACCAGCACGCCGAAACGCGAATGGCCGACGACAGGGCGAAAGTAAGGGAGAAGCCCGTCGCGGTGGCAATCCACGACCTAAGAAGACGCAGGAGCAGCTCGACCAGGAGATGGATGACTACTGGGGCAATACTGGTGCTGGTAGGGCTGAGAAGGAGGTTACCTTGGAGCAACCGCCACAGGCTGCTCCCGTGGCTGCAGCTGCTCCTGCCCCTACTGGTGGCGATGATGATATCGACATGATCGAGTGAAGAGTTTCTACCTCATGAAAGACACGGGGCAACGACCTGTCTCTTATCATTTTTGTAACTAGTATTCAATAGGTTCGATGGTTATTTAAAATCAGACTGGAACAAGCATTGTTTCCCGTGATTCTAGCTAATCACTCATGCTAATCACTCATACTCTCCGGATCTTGTATCACCAGTTCAATCCTCGGGGATTATGTAGGTACATGACAAAGGGTATGCCGAAATAATGTATTCGAAACTTGATATGCGGGAAGATGATTTAAATAGTTCGGATATACTCACGTCGAATAGTATATGACCTGGCGAAAACTCGGGATACTGATTCGCTTTTTTGGCTAAACAAGATGTAAGTAGGCAAGCGGATCGGACGTAATGCGATAAATCGGTCGCGAAGAATGGCTAAAACGATCGGGCTGCATCCTTGTTTTCCCTTTTCTTTCGTTTCATGTCCCTCCCAATTTTTAACGCCATAGGCCATATGGCTCTCTACATGCCTTCCACAGCTTGATCGTTCCATCTTCGCTTCCGGTACCGTATAATTTGCCATCGGGAGAGAAACTCACAGACCAGATTGGGCCATGGTGACCCTTCTGGACCTCTGCTGGGGTGTTAATCTCTTCGCCAAGGAACGGTGGTAGATCCAAAATAAACAAAAAAACGTACCTAGCTCTTCGTCGGTGCGCAGGTCATACACTCGGGCCCAAGTATCATCTGCACTGCCTGTGACCAAGCGGCCAGTATCATTGTTAACAGCGGCGCTAGCGACTTCATACCGGAAATCGGCCTTCTTGAGTAATCTGCCGGGGTTGAGGCCGTCAAATAGGTAAACGGACTTTCCGGCTGCAACGGTGAGAATTCCAGGATCATTGGGCCGTACAGCTAGGGTGTTGAGTTCGCAGCTACCAATAGTACCTTCAACAGTATGTTCGACTATAGGGTGGCGCGAACGAAGATCCCACCAACGGATCTTTCGGTCCTCAGCAGCTGTGGTGAGGATATTGTAATCTCGATTCCAGACAATGGACTTGATTGTGCCCCCGTGAACACCGGGCCCGATTTCGTAGCTTGTGACCGCGCTGGCTGGGAATGGTCCGTTCTCTGCACTACCAGGAGGGAATGTTGGCGAAGAGTGGTTACTGTTGCTGCCCCCGCTGCGTGTCAGGTCGAATATCCGGAGCTTTTTTTCATAGCCGCCGGTAGCCAAGACCTGTGGGGATGGTTGAAGGGGGAACGCGACCGCTCGACAGATATGGGAGTGCTGGAGGGTGTGTAGACATTCACCAGTATGCGTATCCCAGACCTTACTGTTTCGTATCAATTGAGTTGCGAGCGTTAGTGAAAGGTGGTACGAAGTAAGATTTTCCTATGGCGGAATGGCGGGCCGAACTCACGCGGAGAAATCCGCTGCAGCAGTGGCGGCTATGTTGGCATCTGTGGATAAACGAGCTTGCCATACGGCACCCTTGTGTCCCAGAAAGGTCCCGATCCTAGAAAGAGGTGAGGCAATTTGATTAGTTGGGTAATATTGCCGTTGATCTTCAAGGGATCGTATACATACCAATCACCAGTGATACCATCTCGAAGCATGGGGTTGTTATCTGGCGGAAAGTTAGTTTGGGGGGAAGAGTTCATTTTATGTCACTCTCCTTGGGAAGACCCTTACCTTTACAAGCGGATACAAGATAGTATTGATCATCCTCCACTGTAGAGGAGAAGCTTATATGCGGCACAGGACGGGAATGTCCGTGGCAAGTCAGAGGCACGACCTTTGGGATATCTGAAATTAGGGCTCCTGTAAGCGGTGATCGGTTTCAATAATGGGTCGCGGTGGTCTTCCAAATACCTGAAGCCATGGTGGACATCCAATTCGGGACATATACTAAGATATCAATTCCACAATGGTTGTTAAACGCTAAGAGAGAATGTTCAACCCAGGAAACACGGGGAAGTCCCGTCGGAAAAAGAAAAAATAAAAAGTGATTGAAGTGGTAAACTTGAATACGACGTGAGAGATGAGTATACGTAGAAATACAGAAGGAAATTCGTCAGTCTCGTCAAGTCATCAGCACTGGGAGGGCGGGGTTGTACTAAGAATGATGGAAAGAAGGAAAAAGCATGCAAGTCGGGAAGAATTAGGGAGGGAAGGTATGGAGATAGAGAAAAGCACAAGAGGAAGAACCCTGATAAGTCTTCTGCGTATCAACCCGACCCTTCTATAGAAAGAAAAAAAAACAAAGATGTTCAGGGGAAAGGGACTCCAGCCCAGATGGAGGAAAGAATAATACTCATGAAGTCAACTTTTTGATGCTTTCTCAAATCATCGGCGTTTCTGGCGCAAAGACCGAGAGTTTACGCTACTCCGGATGAGGATTAGTCTAGGAACACGTGAGGGGGGTTGAAGCTCTGCACAACAAAAACAACTCGTTCCTTCCAGGAAATGTAGATCTTTTAACAAAATGATTTGCAGTATAAACAAGTATGAGCCTCTACGTTATCGTGATTGGTATAAGCAAAAAGAAAAAGGGATGTACCTCGGATGACACCAGTAGTTACTAATAATTCTACAACTTCTAGCAACTTCTGGACCATTGTCGGGATTCTCACCGCCCACGTGATGGCATCCCCACCTCCAGGGAGCACCTGTACCTAACGAGTAGCTTGGATGTTGGTAGTGCGATCTCACTGGGGAAGGGGGTCTTTCTTCATCATCTCCAGTCATCCCAACTTCTGAAAGATATCCTGCTCTTATATTTAATTCATTTTTGCACTATACCCATCTCAAATACTTTCATTGGGGCTGTAGCGGCCCTGTGTTTATGTATGTCTGAGTTCAAGATCTCCGCTGCTTTGGAGGGCCATGGCGATGATGTAAGATGGCTCCCCCACTTCATACTGACTGTGGTCACAACAAGGCTCCAGCCTCTCCCCCTCAAACCATGACAAGAACTGAAATTTCTTGTTCGCTTTCAGGTCCGTGCTGTAGCCTTCCCAAACCCCAATGCAGTGTTTTCTGCTTCGCGAGATGGAACAGTTCGGCTTTGGAAGCTTGTTTCGAACCCGCCCCCGGCATATGACTATACCATCACATCTCACGGCTCCGCCTTCATCAACACCATTGCATATTACCCACCAACACCAGACTTCCCGGACGGTCTTATTATATCCGGTGGCCAGGATACTATTATTGAGGCAAAGCAGCCTAGTAAGGCTGGGGCTGATAATGCAGATGCTTTGTTGCTTGGTCACGCTCATACCGTCTGCTCTTTGGACGTGTGCCCTGACGGGGGTTGGATTGTAAGTGGAAGTTGGGATTCAACCGCTCGATTATGGAGGATTGGAAAATGGGAATGTGAGGCTGTATTAGAAGGGCACCAGGGAAGCGTTTGGGCAGTGCTTGCGTATGACAAAGACACAATCATCACCGGTAAACACTCTTCGTTGCAGAAAGACGAACCCGCATTTTTGCTGATACTTACACAGGCTGCGCGGATAATATCATACGCATATACAATACATCTGGGGCGCTTCTCCAGAGTATTAAAGACTGTCGGGATGTTGTTCGGGCTCTATGTAAGCTCACGCCGTCAAATCAAACGGGTGCACACTTTGCCGCGGCTAGCAACGACGGGGTAATTCGACTTTTTACCATACAGGGTCATCTTGTTGGGGAAATTCATGGTCATGAAAGTTTTATCTATTCCTTGGATATTCTACCATCTGGCGAGTTAGTCAGCTCCGGGGAAGATCGAACAGTGAGAGTTTGGAATGGGACGCAGTGCGTGCAAACGATCACGCACCCTGCGATATCTGTCTGGGATGTGTCTGTGTGCAAGGAAAATGGTGATATTGTCACGGGAGCAAGTGACCGCGTTACTCGGATCTTCACCAGGAGCCAGGAGCGGCGGGCAAGCCCGGAGGTGCTGCAGCAATTCGAAACTTCGGTCAAGGAGTCTGCGATTCCTGAACAGCAGGTTGGGAAAGTCAACAAGGAAAAGCTTCCTGGCCCTGACTTTCTCCAGCAGAAATCTGGCACCAAGGATGGTCAAGTGCAAATGATCCGTGAGGCGGATGGCAGTGTTACCGCTCATACATGGGCAGCTACGTCCCAGGAGTGGGTATCCGTCGGAACCGTAGTAGATTCCGCTGCCAGTAGCGGAAGAAAAACCGAATACCTGGGCCAGGATTATGATTATGTTTTCGACGTCGATGTTGAGGATGGAAAGCCCCCCCTCAAATTGCCGTTCAATATCTCACAGAATCCATACGAGGCCGCCACCAAGTTCATCCAAGACAACGAGCTTCCTATGTCTTACCTTGACCAGGTCGCCCAGTTTATTGTTCAGAATTCACAGGGAGCAACTCTTGGCCAGCCCACCCAAGCCTCTACGTCCACCGGTAGCGACCCCTGGGGCCAGGACCGACGTTACCGTCCTGGAGATGCCGCTGCTGAGCATCCGGAGCCCGTTCCTGAATCACGCCCGAAAGTTCTCCCCCAGAAGTCATATTTATCTATCAAGAGCGCTAATCTCAAGGTGATTTCAAAGAAATTACGAGAGATAAATGAAAAGCTTGTTTCTTCAGGTTCAAAAGATTTGTCACTCAGTCCATCTGAGTTGGACACTGTGGTGGCGTTATGCAGTGAACTAGAGTCGTCAAATGTCCTTAAAGACTCCCCGACAGTGGAAACAGGAGCATATTTGCTGTTCAAAATGGCAACTATGTGGCCGGCTGCCAATAGGCTACCTGGTCTTGATCTTCTACGCTTGTTTGCAGCTGCAACCCCCATAGTGGCAACGGCGGATTACAACGGCGAGGATCTTGTTTCTGGAATCCAGGCTAGTGGCGTATTTAACTCCCCAGTAAACGTCAATAATGCGATGCTATCAATTCGAATGCTGGCGAATCTCTTTGAAACAGAAGCTGGCCGTGATTTAGTCATTCGCCGATTTGATGGGATTATTGCCTCTATCAAGTCCTGTCTGGGCGGTAGCGGGGGTTCACCGAATCGGAACCTAACAATTGCAGTCGCGACACTTTTCATCAACATTGCTGTTTTTTCAACCTCAGAAGGAAGGGAGGATACGCCCGAGTCGTCCGAACGCGGCCTAATTCTTATCGCCGAAATAGCAGAGATACTTTCCAGAGACAAGGACTCCGAGGCTGTCTATCGCAGTCTTGTTGCTCTAGGAACCCTTCTCAATGGACTTGACGAAGAAGTCAGGAGTGCAGCTAAAGAGGTGTATGACGTGGGGGCTATTCTGCAGAAGATCTTTAGCTCTGGTCTCGGAAAGGAACCAAGAATAAAGGGCATCATCGCGGAAATCAGGGCGCGTATGGTTTAGGATCCTTTTAATCCCGGTATGGATTGCGGAATTTACTGCATTAACTAGCGCTTTTCTTCTTCGGGCATTAAACCTAGCGAACGGATATCCTTCTAGACCGTTTCTTCCTAGCTGATGAATTCAAGACCAAGAACTTTTGAAGGTGTATGCAATTCGTAAGAGGTGCAGTGTAAAACACAGCCGTAAATATATACGCCATCTCCCCCGCCAGGTTTTCCAGGAATCTTATGAGCGGAGGCAGGGCTGCAGTTAGAGCCTGCCTTCAGTTTCTTCACCAACCTCTACCACCTGGTCAAGACCAGGGTAATGAGGAACATCTAGTCCATATTTTTCTGTGATGCTCTTGGTTAAGAAACGGCCCCCAAGAAAATGCCGACCCTTGTAATACTTTACACAGGGTTTCGGGGCTGTCAAGCTAATCAAATACTGAGGCATAAACTTGGATCCTGGTCCATCATGAGGAGGGCCACTCTCAATATTCCAGGAACTCGGTGCGTCGACACTTAGAACAGGGATGGGGGCTGATTCAATCTGGGAAATGATTGATGGAAAGGGCTCACGGAGGGGGCCGCCAAAGGAAAAGCCGAAGATGGCGTCAACAAGAAAGTCTGAAGATTTGAGGGCGGTGGTGAAGTCTGAAACGAATGGGACTGAAAGATTGTGCAGTTGGGTTTGAAGGCGCTATTGGGGTTGTAAACTCTGATAACAGGCCAGCCGGACAGCGGAGAAGCCGGGAACCCAAACTCACCTGATAAAGCTCATTTTTACCCTTCTTGGGATAGTAAATTGACGGAGTATAGCCGTATTGGGCTAAATGGCGAGCAGCGACCAATCCATCTCCGCCTGGGTCGTGGAGTTAGTTGAGCCTCCTCAGGGTCGTCGTTGAGTCGTATGACGTTAAAAGGGAGCAGCCTAGCAGCTTACCATTGTTGCCTGGGCCACAGACAATAAGGATATTTTTCCCTCCTTGAGGAGGGTGGACACGGTACACTAATTTGACAAATAGTTAGCCCTACAAGGCCGAGATGAGAGTTTTTCTAATGCTCCTCGCACCAGCTTGCGAAACAGAGAGCCCGGCCAGTTCCATCAGCTGATCGAGTGAAAACCCTCCAGCTCCCATAAGATCTTTATCAAGGGAAACTGCATCCTTGGATGAGATTGTCTGGTTATGTGTTTCAGTACGTTTAAAATGTTAAATATGGTCCTGAGTAGCCAAGAAACGAAAAAAAAGAGCATACCTGAAGGGGCATCCTTGCGATTCTATTTTAGTGCCTGAGTGAGGCGAGATGAGGACTCCACCTGCTTAATGAAGGATGAAACATATGACGGATGGTATTGTTAGAAATATGTCTTGACCTACTACTGATGGAATTATAATCTCTAAAATTCGATATACTGATGGATATGAAAAGGCAATCCGTCGGTTGTTAATCGTTGATTGCATCATTGTCATAATTCGTCCACACTATTTTGCGCTAGTCCACTTTTGTCAGTATGGATCAATGGATAACCCGAACATGTTGGAAACTGCAGTTGCAATGGATTGCTTCAAATCAATCGCCGTCAATTCTTGTCACGCATTCCCTGTGCATGTTCACAAATCTAGTTCAAGCTATCAAAATGGTTGTTCGAATTCGTCTGTCTCGATTCGGGAATAAGCACCAACCTTTCTATAACATTGTTGTGGCCCAAGCACGGTAGGTCTTTATTTCTCATCATCAATTTTTTTCTCCTATCACTCGTTCGCATTGGCGAATTATTCTACGAAATAGGGTCAATGAATGGGCAAGCTAATGTATAAAATTTGGGATTACTAGAACCGCCCGTGATTCGAAGCCCTTAGAAGTTATCGGTACCTTTAACCCTACTCCCCAACGACCTACAAACTTGTCCGATGAGGAAGCACGTAGTGCCAGAGCATACAAGGAGGTTTCTCTCGATCGGTCAAGGGCAAAGTACTGGCTTGGTGTCGGTGCTCAGGCCAGCGACTCTGTCTGGCGGATACTGAACTTGGTATGTGGACAAATGAACAAATATATTCTTCCCTTTTTCCGTTTTTATTTATTTTGATTGGAAGCGAAGCGTGGTTAACCCATTTGCTGCAGGCTCGCCTCGTTCAAACCCAACAGAAAGTTTCGAAATAATATAAAAAAATGAAAGGAAAAAAATATTTCAGGCATACCCCGGATCTGTTTCATTCACGGGCTCGCTGGTACTTTCCCATTCAGCGGAAGCCCCCCATCGGTTCAACGATAGGGCTCTATCTAGCGGTTTGAGATTAACGATAACCCAGCACCTCTGCGGAAAAAATCCTTGATCATCATGCCCCTGGCATTTTATATGGCGTTTGATGAGAATGTTTTGGTATATGCGAACCGCGGATTGTAAAGTGTTGTTTTGTACATTACATATATTATATCATGATGTGAGCTGGTCCTAACCTTTGTATTATTATGCCTTCTTTTTCTATTTTTTCTCTCCTTTGGGATAGATAGATTCCGTCTCAGTTGGTTCGTGGGCCTTTGATTTGCAGTGAACACGAAGTGCGTACTTCTCAAATTTTAGCGCTGCACCGAGGAACAAGCCTTCAAGTATTAATTTTTACCAAGACCAACTAAGGACACACTTGTCGTTCCAGCTCAGTTTCCGATAATCATTTGGATTCCATGTTCCAGGGAAACGTGGATGAGAAGATGCTTTATTTTCTAGATTTTTCTTCTGAGCTTATCGCCGGAAAGGCGGCGATCCAGTTCCATCAATAAATGCCTTGTCTGGGTCGATAACAAAGAGCAGAGGTAGACCCTGGTAACTTGGGAGGGACGGCCGCCACTTTTCATGCGCAAACTGAATATCAGGGGTAAGGGAGGATGCTTGACGATCATTCGCTTTCTATTTGTTCTTAATAGGGCTTGAAACCTGGATTTTGAAGTGAGGACGTGGGATCTCTCGGTTGAGTCCATTAACCCTTCCAACCAAGTTTATTCGTGATCACAGGACACTTAAACGTGATTAAATGGCCCTTGGTCTTTGATGCGATTTCCAAGTCGTCAGAACTTCTTGTCGTACTTTGACTCGATCAGTGGAAGGATTCGTTCTTCGTCCTTCCCCCCCTACTGGACGCTAATCGCGACACCCCAGGACCAATCCCCTTCTGCAGCTGAGGGACCAGATGGTCGAGACGCCTCATCGCCAAACATGATTGGTCACGACGGCGAATTCCAGCTGGGAAGATCAGCACCAGACTGGAGTTCGAGGTTCCCATGGATTCATTGCAGCCACCAGGGCTCGCTCTCTGACATCTCTCTCCATCGCCCATGCATCCGCCATTAATGCTTCCTTGTCAGGTGAAATGTGGTTGGTCCGTTGAAAGGGCAGAGGAGGAAAATCCTGGGATGGTCTCGGTATAGACATACGACTTTGATTACGAGTGGTCTTATCTCTTCGGATTCAAGAGGATTTTGACTGTTAATTAGAGTATGGCTAGGTTCCAGGAAAAGGTTGGCAGGCTCTTTTTTCATTTTTCATTATTTTATGTGTTATTATTCATGTGTAACTCCTTTTTCATTCTTATTCTATTTTATTTATTATTATTGTTTCTCCTCTAAGGATATTTTTCCTTTTACATAACGTGCTCAAGAATATTTCACCTCGCTTCCCGATCACATGAGAATTTGTCAAGTGACGGGCCGTTGGCCGATAGACTCAGGCTGGATCAATAAACAAGTCAACCTTCATAAGTTCCTGTATATCATCAGCTTACGCTCATCAGTCATTGTGCACCTGTTCCTGGAACTCGGATGCAGGTTTTTGGTTTAGACTCCAAGCATTATTCGCAATAGTGGCAGCTTTGCCTTTCGGTATCATTCTGATACTGCGTGCCACAAGATCGCAAGGCACTCTCAACGTCCATGATCTGGTGGGACGATGGGACTGGTGGGCTTGAAGAGTTAAGAGGGGCGCGGTACAAAAAAGTAACCTTTCCGTCACCAAGTAGTAGAAAGTAAAAAGAGGCTGAAGTAAGTATTGATGTGGTTTTGAGTTTTGAGTCATATTATCATTTATTATTTACTTGACTTCCTTCGCCTGCCTTTTTCAAGGATCAATTTTGTCGGAAGATTTCATGATAATGATTGCGAAGGGTCAAATAATGGAAGCACTTTGTTATTATTATGATTTTTATTTATATTATTATTCATTGTTCTGTTGATGTTCCTCTCGTATTCCCTCTGGGTCTTGACTCGCACTCGACCCTGATATTTCGCAATTTGATCATCATAGGAGGAGTGGCCTCTAACCTTGTACTCTTGGCTTGGGCCTGTGGAATACTTTTACTCCCAGCCGATTAATTATATACATTGGTTCATTCGCCATGAATTTTACCTCAAAGAAGATAAAGAATACTCGATAACGTTCCTTGTTGGTGTTATCATTGAGAGCGATTGTGAAATGATACTGTAATATACAAATACTCGAAGGTGATATACAAAACACCCACTACCCTTCCTACGGCACACGCACCTCCACGTTCGCATTCGAACGCGGCTTTTCCTCGATCGCTGCACTCGGTACGAGTGGTTGATGCTGCAGTGGGTTTCGGGCTCGGCAGGCAGGTACTTTGCCAAAGCATCGATAAACAATTATCGGAAGCTGGAAAAAATAAGAAATTAAATAAAAGTGCAGCTTTCATAAGCTAAATATGGGATAATGGTCCATGCCGCTGGAAATTTTTTTTATTTGTTCCCTCTCTGCATAAGGCAAAACAACGCTGAAAGCTCAAGGGGATGCAATGAAAGCGCTGGAGCTGCGCGGCATGTCTGAAGAGTGATTTCTCCCCAGGGAGCGATCAGCTCCCATCTGGCACCGGCCGTCAATAGCGCGTCGTGTCATCTTGACTGCTGGGTCGCGCTTCAGCTTTTAGAGCTCCTGATTGGTCAGTGGCTGTTAGTCACTGGGCTGGAAGAAGGCCTTAGTAACCATGGAAGAAACGTCTGTACGTGATGGGCTCCGTTAGTACGCGTATGGTAATAATAATGACAAGCCAGACTCGATCCGTGGGTAAGGACAATTTCCCACCCCCCCTTCTTGTTGTCCCAAAAAAGAACCAAAAGGACCGTTCCGGACTCGTTCATTTTTATTCATGGAATGGAAATTGAGCATCAAGTATATCCATTTTCACCCCATCTCTAATCAGAATCATGTCACCACAATGATTCACAAGCTTGATCCTTCCATCGTCCCCATCAAACCTATGTTCATTCTTATTATCAACAAACTCAACCTTCACGCCTAGGCTGTCAAGTGACGTTTCTTTTTCCTCTGCATTATTTCCTCTCCCACAGCCTGCCCCGAACCATACTTTTCAACCAGTCAAACCATTGTATTGTAGCCATCCTACTTAACTTCATCCGTCCCCTTCCACTTTCTCCCCTACCTCCATCACCCACTCCCTCTCCGTACTCCCCTCCTGCTTCCCCCCCCCTCAACCCAATCTAACTTTATCCTTTCCCCGAACACGCTCTCTCCGTCTTCCTTGTCATTAGACTACGCTCGCCGTCCACTCCCCTCGTCCCATTCTTCTCCCATTCTCTTGCACAACCCCCCTGCTTTGTATTCTTGCCTTGTTATTAACCTCCCATCACTTTTTATTTTATTCTATTTGACTTTTTCGTTTTAATAATTTTTTATTTTTTTTCTTTCTTCCTCCGAGTCACATCATCTCTCCTTTCTCCGAGCATCATTCCGTCCCACCTTGCGACTCTTTCATCGCATCTTTCCGTATCTTTCTCTCATCCTCGGTCCGTCGCATTACTTCTTGGTCGAGTTTTTGCCTCGAAATCGAACTTGATCTTGTCTTATCACGTCAAGGGAATGGTATTATCCTTGGAATTGTCATTGTGAGGTATATCACTTGATCGAGGAATTTTCCTGTCTTTGATTTTGTCTCGTTGGCTTCGTCCGGCATTTCCCACCTGTCACCCGTTTGCCTCCGTTCATCCCCCCTTACCTTCCTGAGCAACTCGTGCTGCCATTATATGCTCGTGGGGTTTATCGATCGACTCGACACCTGAGATCATCGATCCGCGAGGTATGAGTGGCAGTTCGAACCAGTCCACCCGTACAAGTCCAGGGTCCTACAGTACTACTCATCGCACACCCTCGGTCTCGTCGGGCGCGTCTCCTCCTCACCAATCACTTTCATCCTCCCAGGCGCCCTCGACGGCCCAGAATGCGATGTCGACCGACGTGTATAATCCGCCCGCGTCGCAGGCTCCAACATCCCTAGGATCTACGTTTCCCTCTCCTTTCTCCCCGTTAGGTTCCTCCTCTACTTTTGACGGTATGTCATCCGCCACCATGCGTCTCGGAGATGTCGATAGGTCGGCGCAAGGCCTCAACAGCTTCATCCGAGCGGGAAATGGAGTTGGCGGTGGCGCGATCTTGATGCGAAAGCTCCCTATAAATATGAGTCGCGAGGCTTTGCGCAGCATGTTCCTCTTCTCGAAGGATCTCGTGGACGCTGATTTTGTTCCCTCTGAACATCCGGAAGATAATGGGTTTTTGAGCGCGATCGCGCGCTTCAGCACAATGGCTTCCGCGGAAGAGGCGCGTGCCTTACTCGACGGCAAACCCAACTCGAAGAACGACGCCATCATGATTGTAGAGATCTACAAGCCTCCGCCAGGGCCTCCAGGGTCGTCCTTCGTTCCTCGACGCAACACAATTGACCACTCCGCCACTCGCGGTTTGCTACCCGCCGTGTCGACGAATGGACCTTTGTCGCGCCAGTCATCACGTTTCAATGGGACCTTCCAGAGCCTGGAGAAGCTGACGGCCGTGAACGCTCCCGGACCGTCCACTAGTGACGCTTTGCCTCCTTCGTCCGAGTCGAACTCTAGACTCCAAAGCATATTCTCACCGCAGTCGCCGATCAGTAATGGTGTCCATGAGTTCCCGCGCATTAGTGGCAAGAGTATGATCGACCAGGATATCGATGAGGACACTGGTGAGCTACTCAAGGATCCCGTCGGTTACGCTGAGAATGGGCATTCAACGTCCGCGTCCGCCCCCCGCCGGTCTACCAACCCTCATATCCCAACGAGTCATTTTGCCAATCTCTCATTGACGACCAACCTTCCATCGTCACCCATGCAAAACTACACTCCTGGAGGGTCAGCGCATATGGGTGTTCCAACACCTTCATCCGCGTTTCCCCAGCCATTGAATAATAACATGACCGGACACACGTTCCCGTACGGTAACACGCACACAGCTCGCCACAGTCTACCTGCAGCGAACCCGAACGATATGAATCCGCCGTGTAACACTTTATATGTTGGCAATCTTCCACCAGACACATCGGAAGAAGAGTTAAAGGTTTTGTTTTCGAAGCAGCGTGGGTACAAGCGGCTCTGCTTCCGCAACAAACAGAACGGACCCATGTGCTTCGTCGAGTTTGAGGACGTTCGCACGGCAGGCAAGACTTTGAATGAACTTTATGGTTACAAACTTTCGAACAGCATCAAAACCGGTATCCGCCTAAGCTTCTCAAAAAACCCATTAGGCGTTCGCTCAGGACAACCGGGCTCCATGAGTGCGTCGAATGCTATGGCATCGCAGGGTGCTGTTCAGGGCGGTTCGAGTCTCGGTGGAATGCATAACCATGTGTTTTCAACTGTGAGCGGGCCACCACCAGGGTTAGCAGCCCCGCCAGGGTTAGGTCCCCCCATGCAGCTAAGAAGCAATGGTTCCATGCATTCTACAGGAAGTCCTCTCGCACCCATGCCTAGTAATGGGTCATTTAACCCTAATGCGGGGCTAGGGATTCGGGCAAACCATTTGAACTCAATGATGAGCCCTGGCCCCTCAGTTAACGGGGGAGTAAACGGCGGTAATGCAGGACCTAACGTGGGAGGTTATAATACCTACTATCCCGATTACATGATGGGGCGGTAGAAAGATGCAATGTTTCTCCACATATAATGTCCGACATGTTTTGATGATTACTGGGGTATCCGGCGCTTTAGGTTCTTTTCATCTTTTTCATGAGCTAGATCAGCATTCGGAGGGTCCCCTTCCTCCTCGGAGTAAGGTTTATCGGACTCTGGCTTCTTCAGCTTGTTTTTGATGGTTAATTCCCTTGGCCTTTTCGTTATCCTTTTCTTCTTCCATTTTGTGTTCCTCACTTTTTTCTTCTGTGCACTCTGATAGCATGGATTATGGGCGCTGCTATAAATTCTTTTGTGTGTTTAGGGAGGATCGCATCGTTATTTCTTTTTTTTTTTTTTCTTTTGCCTCATCATCATTCTATACCTGCGATGGCCTTCAGGATTCATGTTGCTCGCTTTGCCGGCTTTGCTTCTGTTTTATGCTACTGTCAGTACTACCCTATTCATACCCTTTTTTGTTTTTGTTTTCGTTTTGCTCTACAGTGTCTTTTACAACTGCGGCCATCAACAATTTCTCTCACATGAAGATTTTTGGTTTCATGTATTGTTCAATGATATCGATTCCCTCTTGCATTCGTCAATCGTCGGCGTTCCCATCTTGTCCCTAGGTATGGTGTTTGTTATCCATGCATGCATTATGACGCCTGGGTGGGAATTTCCTCCCTATATTTCTTTCTCCAGTCTTTCCAAGTCCTTACCTAATTTTCTTCTCCCCGAAAAATGAATTCTTTGTTTGCTCTTTACTTTTCTTTGATCCTTGATATGCTCATCAGGCAGACAACGGAGGAGCCAAAGAGGATGAAAATGAACCAAAATGATGAAGAAAAAAAGGCCTCGAGGATGGCGCCTGGGTTATGCATCTCAAGTTATACTGCGCTATGATACAAGGCTTTACCGCAAAGCAATCATCATGAAAGAATGGCGTTTATATGGGTATACACTGAGATACACTTCTGGGATCTTTTCATACGGAGCAGCCGCATAGCAGCTGCTTTTGCTCACTTGTTTGTAGCACATTGCTCTAAGGGTTTACTTTGCATCCTTCTCATAATATTATCTGGGGTTTATCATTTTTCATGGATCCGTTTAAGGTATCTTGGTGCTTGCAGCCGCTGTTTGGATGGGAGACTGAGAAATGGAATGCTCATGTTCTGCTATAGCTTCTGGGAGCTCTTACCTTACTTGATGTATTTGCTATGAATGAATGGATTTTCATTTTTGTTGAGTTTTTTCGGGCTAGCTATCAACATTGGATTCTGCATATGGCTGAGCTTCACCGAAGTCACGTAGTTCTTCGGAAGCTAAACTGTAATGGATCTCGTCACGTGATAAACACTGAAAAACTTTCTTTCATCTTCAGTTGGAAAACTTGTTGTCATTCAACTTCCAGCTTCAATTCCCCCAAGTCTTCCCCTCTACACCCCAATTCTCAATTGGGCCATTACCATTATACCTGAGCATATGTTCTATATTGCTTTAAATCATATTTTTTTATAAAAAAAAAAAATTCTGGGGACAGGCTGAGCGAAAAACCATTTCCAAGATGCCCCCCCGAATACAGAACCAGCTGGTCTCCAATTCCCTCCTCCCATACCTGACCTCTTCTTCATCCACCTCTACTACCAGCATTGCCCTCACCTCATCATCATGTTCAACCCTTTCCAAACTTCCTCATTCACACTTCTCGCCCACCATCCCCTCTAGGCAACGGCAACCATGCCGCCCTTTCTCGTCAACTAGAACTTCACAAACGAAGCTTCGCCAGGACATGTTTACATGGCTCAATGGCGATGGTGTTACCCTCAAGCACCATATTCCAGGCTCGACCAACTACCTTGGTGATTTGAGACAGCGCAAGATGGCGGATTCAGAATCCGAAGAAAAATCGTCGGCGCGGCCATTCCCTCTGAACCAGAATTTTACTAGTGAAAGTGTCCTAAGCGAGGATCTTCGGAATGAGATTTACAACCGGGTTGTGGTGAAGAAGAAGAGTGTTCGAGCTGTCAGTGTTGAGATGGGGGTCGATATGAGGAGAGTTGCGGCCGTAGTACGCTTGGTGGAGCTGGAGAAGCGAATGAAGCAACAGGTAGGCAAGACTCGTTTCCTCTTTTTTTATCTTTGTTTTTACAAAAAATCCATTCAACTTCCAGCTGCAATGATGAGAAAAACATAAAAATTCGATTAGTCTTTATGACCCAGCCACTGGGAATGCGTACAACGCCTTATTACCTGATCTCGCTTCAAGAAATGTCCCCGAGTGTGAATATTTCAGATTCCTAATGGAGCCATGTGCTAATTTTTCCACCCGATGAGCAGGGAAAGTCACTAGCATTGCCCTACGCCCGAGCAGTGCACGAGATGGTTCCGACGACCCCTCTGTATGAGGATCCACGCGATCAACGACAAAACCCCCACGAGTCCATTAACGACCTACCCGCCCACCGGCTCACTGATCCTCAGATCTTCTATCCAGTTTCTGAATCCCGTCGTTTCACCCGTGTTGATGCTGGCCGCGTGTTCTCCGCTGCGCCAGCCCGTGAGCACAAGAAAGTAGCCCAGGAGGAGGCTAACCCCTATGAGACCGTGAGCCGCATTACACAGCACCCGAGCGCCATCGAAGCCGTCGGAAAGGGTGAAAACGAGCGGCCCGTACTGCAGCCCGCCGACGTGCGTATCCCGCACCCACATCTTGTTGCTCACGAACGCCAACGGCTCGCTAACCCCCACGAATGGCGCGAGACCCGTATACGCTACGAGGAGCGCCTCAAGCAAGAAGAAGTTGCTGAGCAAAAGCGCAAGCTTCGGGCCAAGGAGCGTCGTGAGAGTCAAATGACCCGTGTCCAGCCCGAGGAATCTCGCTTCGAGTTCCGCATTAAAGACGTCGTTGTTAGCAAGGAGACTACGGGTGCTGATGGCCGTGGTTCCCAAGCTCCTGGTCGTAGGTACGGTGTGCCCAGCTATGACCGTAAGAAGGGCCAGGTTAAGATTCCCACTCGTGTGGAGGTTTAGGATATGGGGAATTCCCCTGAGATTTGTATTCTAGTTTTGTCTTTTCCCTTCAACCCACTGTACAGATACTGTAAACTATATCATGCCTTGTGGATTGTGTACTTCAAAATTGAAGTTACATTCCCCTGTGACAAGATCTTTTAGAGATGATTTATTATATTCCCCCATATTAATCAAATCATTGATTCATGATTCATTGCTTTACAAGTAATCAGGTTAACGGCCTTACTGTAAAAGAAGGGTAGACTGATGATCGGAGTCAAAAAAATTGGTATCGAGGCCATCCATTATAGGACCATATCTCATATATCTGTGTGAGAATCCCAAGAGTATATATCACATCGTTCAATAAAATGTATGAAAGAACATGAAGGAAAAGAAGAACGGGTAATGGCCGAATTGGGGGTATCTATAAAAGACACAAAACCACAAAATATAACCGGGGCAACAGAGAGAAATATAGTTGTAAATAGCAAAGGAAAAGGGAAAAGGGTGCGAGGAAAAAATTTGATAATATCACAAATCAATGTCAACTAGACCCGGAATCAAAGTGTGTCCTTAAGAGGAGGGTCCTCGATATGTAGCGATGCCGGAGATTCTGATCCGTCTCCTCCACTGGCTGTTCCCGACGAATCTTCCTGCATAAGGTCCGATCGTTTAGGGTACCGTAGTGATTTGGCCTCCCATTTTTTTGGCGCGGCAGCGGCGGAGGAAGTGAGGGAGTTAGGTGAGCTCTTCCGCATAAATTCACCACCGGTGCCCTTTTGCATAGGGCTGAAGTGTTCTGATTCCGACCACAGCGGGGTATCATCAGCAAACCCACGCCATTTTCGCCAGCCCTCAAAATCAATAAGTGCTTGCATGCAGCCCCATTCCGTCACTTTTTGCTCCAACCATTCGAATCGGACGGGCTGCAGGGAAGTTAGTCTTGATTAACATGGTACGATGATAAGATTGAAGCGAGCGCCACAGACCTTGGTCAAAAAGTCATTGCAACCTGCCGCTAGTGCCTCGTGACGGTCACTTTGTAAGCTGCTAGCAGTTAATGCGACAATAATGACAGGACTCCTGAATAAAGACAAGTCATGCAGTGTATCTTCTTCGCTTAAAGGGTCCGGAGAAGCCGCATTGGCGCTCGCAGCGCTAGCTCGTCCAGAATCTTTCTTGGGGAAAACACCAATCCCGTTCAATCGCTCGAGCCGTCGGATCTCCTTCGTCGCATCTAATCCATTCATTACAGGTAATTGGATGTCCATCAAAACAAGATGGAAACCTCCCTCACGCCATTTTTTAACAGCTTCTGCGCCATTGGCCGCACATTTCCAGCGGACGCTAAGGCGCTTCATAAACGCTTCAAGTAACCTCTGGTTGATGTTATTATCTTCAACAATAAGGACATTGATTGGTGGTACAGTGCCCTCGATCAGGCCGCCAAATGCCCCGTTCAAGAAAGGTGCGCGGCTCCCTTTTTTTGGTTTTCCTGCAGCACGAGGTCGCGGTGACCCACCACGTGCGGGAGGGGTAATTGACTTGGCCTGCGGTGATTCTGGAGGGGGTACTGGCGGGGTGGGGACTGCGGGTGATGCTTGAGCAGGTATATTTGGGACAACTGAGGAGTCTGCAGTATGGTTAGTAGTGACACATCAATAGCTAGTTATTTAGTAGGCATATGCAAGATAAAAGGGGGTTTCCCCAGGGTCTCCTCACCCTTGGCATTAGGGGGTTGGCCCAGAATTGTCGGAGAATTAGTGGTATGGCGGGTGAGAGGAGGGCGGCGAGAATGGCGATTACCACGACTACCTGGTGATGGCAGTGGAGGGGCAACACCTGTTGTAAGAATGGAGATCGATGGAGCTTGATGGGCATTCACGCTGGCAGAGGAATTGGAAGTATGCGTTGGCGGGGTCGGAACGTTTGCATTAATAGGCATCAAGGGAAAATAGTCTCCATGTTCGCCGGGCTCATGGTTGTAATACACGTGGTGGCGTGGAGACGGTTTTGGCGTTCGACGCTGAGGAATCTCGATTATAAGTGCTTCTTCTATCGTTTGCCCCCCTGGGTAATATGAATCAACGACTGTAACCAATGATTCCTCCGGGCTTAAGATGCGATCTGGAACCGCCTGTCTCGGTGGGCCTTCCCGGGCTGTGATCCGAACGATAATATCGGGGGAATCAAATGTTCTCCCTAGGGAATTAGCGTATTTTAGAACGACCTGATCGCGTAGTTCGTCCACCAGTGCATCCTCAGATGTTGGGACCAAGGTGGCTGATCCACCCGGCCGCTTGACCCAGATCTTGCGAGGCCCCATTCCTGAACAAACGTTCGAGAGGCGGTTGCCCGGGCCGTCGATCTCGGAAAAAGATCCTGTGTCTAGTATTGTGCTAACCAAATGTTGGTGAGACGCGGGCAGAAGCGATTGACGGCGACTACCAAGGCTGGGGCGCTTGGAAAATGAAGGAGGGGGAACGGAGAAGGCTTGGTAGCTTGGATTTCTGCCAGGATTCTCGGCGACGGAGTTCAGTGGCACGGTCGATGTGGGGTCAATTGATGTGGACGGAAGGCGCTCACGTCCTGAACTGTAAGTTGTAGGCTGGAATGAAACTCCGGCTGGGCGATCGAATCTTGAGATTGGGGGAGTAAGGGGAGAAGGAGGAGTCAGATCGTGCGCTTGGATCGTTGGAGGCGGAAAATTGATGAACTCAGAGGGCAGGGGCAGGCTCCGACGGTTAGACGTAGCTTGAGCGCGGTCGTGATTAAGATCTGGAGGTCGCCGCAATAATGGTTGTGGCAGTCTGGATGATGGAGGAGTTGAGCTGCGGTCCGCAGTATGGTGAACCCGGCGTTTGTCACGGTCTTCTGTCTGGTGGAGCGACCGGGTGGGGGACTCGGCCGGTATGTCTTCAGGGACAAAGTAATAATGGCCCCGAATCGAGCCAGCAGCGCTGCCTGCCTCGTCCGGAGGATATTGAGAATCGGCGAGGGAGGAGAAAGACGGTCGGTGGGTGGAGGTCAGAGGCTGGTGAGGGTTGGCGGCCAAGGTGTTATTGTGGCTGGGGTGGGGGACGAAGTTTGGATCGGCCGACGGGAGCTCCGCCGCCTGCTTTTTGTGGTCGAGGATATCTTGAGCACTAGAAGAAGTGGTGTGGATAGTGTTCGTGGGCGTGGTTTTGTGTCTGCTCGAGGTTGACGATCGTCGTAACAGCTTCGTTTTCAGCCTGGACCACCGTCGATCGGTCATGGTGGCCACCAGAAAAACCACAACAGATGATATTAGGATAGCAGTAATTTCATGAAGGAACATGTAGACCTACAACGCACAAGTAGGAAATCAAAGAAAAGATAATAAAAAAAGTACACTGATAAAAGGAACAAACTATGAGAAAACAAGTTCCTTGACATAGGAAAGGGGAATTTCAGGCTGATAGCTGGTTATTGCATCCTTTCAGATGCCATCCAGAGGTAAACACGATCAGTTGTCATTGCTGGAGGAATGAGCGACAGGGGCAGAGAAACAAATTAAACCATTCTAATACTAAACAGGGCGAGCAAACACCACTGCGACTGGAGTAGGAGAAATGAAACAAGAGAAACAAAGATGAAGAAAGCTAGAAGACCAAGAAGGGAGGCAGCGGGGGCAAACAAAAAGAAAGGAAAAAGCAAGAAAAAACAACCAAGACGACGGCTGGGAGAGCTTTGGAGCCACTAACGGGAGACGAGATGGGATCAGAGCGGCGGTTTAACTTAAGCTTGGTCCTTGTTCCGGGTGGGATTATCATTGAACATGGTTGATTATCGATGCGGTCATATTGATTTTTACCGGCCATACCTCATTTTGTTTGATGCAGTGGAGACCCAACGGTGGAAACAATTTAGATACACCTTCTGCCTCTGGCGCACTGGCCATGAAGCCTCAAATTGGGGGGAACGGTAGAACAAGGGAGAAAGATTTGGGGAGAACCAATCATAATGTTAATTCACGACCGTTGGTTGCCACTCTGCATTAGTCCCTCTTGTTGCCAGCCTGTTGTGGATGTTGATCATTCGACCGTTTCCCACTGTCTTACCCTGTATCCCATAGGTACTTTCCTGCTGAAACCCATAACCAACATATAAATATATGAATACTTACATGATTATCAGATATACTTCATTGTAAGGGAAGCGCGCAGTTTAAATATGGAATTTTAGTAGACAAACTTGATCCTTTTTTTATTTTAGGATCCAGGTATGAACAACTTCCCATCTTTCTTCTCCAATCGCACATCATCAGCTCCAGGTCCTGGTCCGAAGTCTCCAGGCCCTTGTGCCTGCTTGAGCCCAAGCCCTTTCTGCCCTTGACTTTCGAGATCCCCCGGAGGAGCTGCCCGCTTTCTCCCTTTTTCGGTTTCCCCTGTCCCGGTGGCGCCATTGCCTCCAGCAGCCTTCCTCTCTAGCAATTCATCGATACTCCTCCCAGTGGCTTTGGCTTCCTTCAGCAGGTTCCGATACCGAATCCGCCAAACAATATGGCTCCCGAAGATACCTGCCTCTAGAAGGACGCTTCACTGTGTTAGCATCTCGATAATAGCAGCGACGATGCCACCAGGAGAAAAAAGAAAAGGAAAGGAAAGCCTACACAATGATATACATGATACCCCCGAGAATATCAAATGTTCCTTGTGCAGCTTGGGGAGAGTTAATTTCGTGGTATGTGTCCCCTCAAAATAGCCAAAACCTGAGGCGGCAACGTACCCAGTGCAAAGAGCGAAAACAGCCCTCCCATGGTATCTGTTCCAAGGAATAGCCAATCTAAATGTAGAGTTAGAAGAACAGCCAGGTCTTCTCTCCAACACTGGGAAATTCACATACTGAACCCGATCACCCGCCCGTCTCTCTTCCACAGTTCGAAATATGGTGGGATGAGCCCAGCTGCTAGAGTGACAGACGCAATAACCCCAACCAGGAGATCGGGCCAGGTTATTCCTTTGTTGTAAGGGATCTATTCGAGCACGTTGGTTATTGTGTATCCTTTTTTAAGCCTTTCATTGCAGGGCTTTAGATAATCAAGGTCATGACAAACACTCAGAGCGAGGATCAGCATTGCCTCTATAGCTCCAAATAAAACTGCTGTGCCTAACACAAGTGCGATCGTTTTGGCTCGAGTAAAATTACTAGGCACATTGAAAAGGCTAAGTTAACTAGATGTGTTATATTGATTGTCCCTTTCTCACCTGGAATTTCGCTGACTGACCCAGGCCACACTTACTGGTTATAATATAGAATCTGACCCCAGGCAATCAACGAAAAAAAACCAAATACCTGGGGCTGGATCTGCAGCGGTATGTTTACTTTCTGTGTCTCAATATTTGAGCCTCGTCCATTCTAGCCCTTTTCCACATGGTCGAGGGGATTATCTCCATACCTGAAGGATAAGATACGCTCCCATGGGGACAGCACCTGTACACTCCCATCAGATCGGATTCCAAGCGGGTATAGCCGAGCCATTGCAGCTTACATATTGCCCACAAAAGCATCATCAAATGAGGAATTCCCTCGGTATCTTTTCGTCGCCAGTTATACCAAATCTGGGGTATCAGTTGGATGCACCATAGCACTGTCCCAATGGTGCCTAGCACATTGGAGGCTACAGTGATATTTTCTTCAGCCATATTTTCCCCTGTCGTTCTTGCCCCCCGTGTTTTTTTTCGTTTCTTTTTTGTATATGCCACTGGTATATCTCAACCGAAAAAGAAGGAAGGAAAGAAAAAAGCCTGGCGCAAGTATATCGGCCTCTCGGTTTCCAAATTAAGGCCGATTTGGTTGCATGCTTTCTCTGAAGAATGATAACGAGCGGTTGGTAGAGGGGAATTTTTTTTACTGTATTAAACCATCTATTAAAAGTGGGAGAAGAAGATGGAACAAGCAAAAAGAACCTGGAAGAGGGGAAAGAAGTTGAGTTGAGTAGAAAAATAATTCTCCTCATCCATGGAGGGAAACCCGTTTCCTCTCATTCACTCACACTGCGAGGCAAGGTACCTTCGTGAGTCCACAATAGAGACAGTCCGCACCCTCCTCCTCCACACCCCAGGATAAATCAAGAGGGTCGGATTTTAGTGAAGAGTCTCTTCCAAGTTTCCCTATTTGGGGGGCCGTGGGTGGCATCGAAAGCTGCTCATTGGAAGGAGAAGTCTTCGAGCTAGGGCCGGATAGGCAGGTGAACTGAGAAACTTCTTAACTATCGAGCCTGAGGCCCTGGATGAGGTTTCCACTCCCCCCCCCAAGGGAGGTCTATTACCCAATATCCATGTTTAAGTCAAGGCTTGTTTCGTGGAACTAATTACAGATTCATCGCCGGGGCTCAGATTGAAGCATTTCAACTTGGCTGCTTTCCTGAAAGCAGCAGAGTAGCCCAACCGAAGCTATGGTTGTAAGGTGGTGACCTGATGAGATATATCATTCTTGATTTTAGGAGCTTGGACATCTAGTTGGGGTGTTGACTGACGTTCGCTTGGTTGGCAGCAAGAAAATCTCCGAGCCTGCTCACGTGGCGGTGAACTCTGAGATCTTGTTTCTGGTTCAGCCGATGATTTGATCAACCCAAACATTTCCCCTTTGTTGATCTAGCTACCTCTTGGCTTTCTATTTGATGACGTTTTTCAACAGTTATGCGCGTACTACACATATACATACATCACAAACGTCCTTGATAACATTGTTAATAGATTCCACATATCTAGGTACTCGTACCACTAACTCGAATTCTTCGCTAATCGTGTTTGGAACGAGATCAAAAAAAAAAAAAGAATGAGATACAAACATGAAAATACAAGTGAATCGCCCTAATGAAAACACAAACAGGCACTGAGCCGTTTGAGATGGAACATTTCCTACCTAGAAATGGTAGATGGGCAGAGTTCGGAAGACACGTTGATAGAGCCAGTGCAGAATATCCAAACCAACCCGAATGAAGCAAAAAAGGCCATAAAGACATAACAATGATTTCGCAAACCAGACTCGCGCCGAGTGATACTACTCGAAGGGTATCAAAAGAGAATTTTGTTCCCCTCGCCAAGTGGCGGGGGCTATGACAGACCAGAAAAAAACAGGAGGAGAATAGGAAAGGAGGGAATGCTGGGCTGTGTTCGATTGAATCACAGCAAAATCAGGTAGTTTGAGGGTGCGATACCGGTATCTCCACTAGATTTCCTGGCCTGCCACCATCGACCACTGACATCAGACACTTCTAGGATCTCATGTTTGGCGAAGCTGATCTCATTTGCATCCTCTGGGTTGGCGTCATAGGAATAGATAGCCTTTGCACGATAGGGGTATTCCGTTGGTTGCGGTACTTCTCCATTCACGTCCGGTGCGCTGCCGTTGGAGGCCAAGTTGTTTGTCGATGGGTTGCCGAAGCGGGGCTGAGAGGGACTTCGCGCTTCTGAGCCGGGGGCACCACCGGGGTACCCTGAAACGGGCGATGAGGTCTCAAACCCATTGAGTTGAGCAGATGTATACATCTGGGGCGGTTGGCTAGAGGTCGTCTCGGGTCGACCTCCGATTGCGGCCGAGTTATTTCCATACGACACGTGTTGTTCTTTATTTAGGGCAAACGAATCAATGAATCCACGATGAGTGGCTTGCGGGGTTGATCCAAAGTAGAAGATCCATACAATCTGTGGGTTCAGTTAGTCGGTTACATTTCAAGCGGGTGGATTGAAGCCGCCGCTTACAATAACCATAGACAGGAGAATAAAACCAGCGCCAGCAGCTTGCCACGAGGATATATTGGCGTAGACCAAGCTGTTTACAGAAATAGACGTCATCACGAGACCGGCGGAGAGATATCCCACGATCTAGGGCCTGTCAGTATTGTTCTTGAAGCGCCTGAAGTATAGAAAGTCATACCGCTACACCGTATGTAAGACCGGTGTCCGTGCCGAATACAAATATCAGCCCAATGATACAGCAGAGCGTATACGCGACGGCCCACCACGAAAATGTCGGGTAAGGGGCGTCTATATCACCAACGATGGATGAAACAAAGGTGATCAGCCACGCAAGCTGCCAGAATAGCCAAATTAGTTACGGATCCGGCGTGGGATACTATAGAGGAGAATCGACACGTACCACTGAAATGGAGGTTGTTGCAAGCGCGAACGGGTCGCCAAGGATATTGCTAACTCGGAATCTCGCCATCTTTCGAGTATGTCCCGGATATGGTTGTGGTTTGTGTAAAGACGGTGAAGGAGCTGAATAGGCCACCATGAATGTGGTTCAAGAAGATGGGCGGACAAGAGCTATATATGCAGCAGCTTTAGATTCGGTGGTGCGCTGGCTCGTGTATATTGTTCCAAACAAGATGTTGTAGCTGCCCAGTACCTATCAAGATGTTCCGTTGAGGTTGAATACTTGCTTCGCATAAGCTATTATGAGTGTAAGGTTCAGGGATGCACCCGGTCGAGTTAGTAGAGTCGCGAAACTACAACACAGTCAGCCAAATTGAGAGATCACAGAGAGGAAATGGGAAGGAACATCCAAGTTAACCACGCTATCGGAGGACATCGGGACAAGAAAAAACCAGGACAACACAGAGAAAGTCCGAAACCGAAAATAATTTTACTTTTTTGGAGGGATAAAACAGAAGAGTGAAGGCGAGGAGGGCTGGATGTGTAATCATACCTGCAGAACGTGATCCAGGAAACGAGTGTATTAACTGTGAGGTCGGTGGTGGAGGTTCGAAAAATAAAATAAAAATAAACTTAAGCAATGATAAATAATACTTTCAAAACACTGGATAAATATATCGCGAGACGGATCGATGGAGAGCAAAGATCAAGTCCCGTAAGAGGTTGGGTGGAATTCAGGAACCAGTTTCAAGGCCCCTTGCAGAGACACTCGAGGCGCAAAGAAAAAAAATAAAGAACAACAGCACCAGGCTGGAGAGAGATGAATATGGATGAAACGTTAGTGGGAAATGGAGTTCAGACGGATGGTTGAAGAGGGGCGGGGAAAAGAGCGAAATGGTGATGAATGGAAAGAATCCGATCAACCAAAGGAGAGAAGAAATGATAATACAAATGAAATGAAAAGAAAAGACACCGACAAGCCTCAGTTTCTGTTGTGAACTCAACCAGATCAGACGAGAAAAGGAGAGAGAGGGTGGGCGGCTGAAGGGTTGAGGGGGAAAGAAAACACGACAGGCAAAACGGGTGCGCCGCAGTTCCAAGGCTTTGTTCAGGAAAAATAATAATCAATCGCGCTGCCTTTGATATTATTATTATTATTTTCTTCTGATTTTAATTTATTCTCATTATTATTACCGTCGACTAAGTTGGACGTAGTTTAGTGTAATGGATCTTGGCGAGTTTCAGTTGCACCCACGGTTGTTCTGGTGGGCCCTGCGGCTTGCTTTTCTGGCCCCCTTCCTTTCCAGCAACACTGCCAGGCCAGCCTTCTCTTCTGACCAACCCAACGCGATGTCCTCTCGATGGTCAATTGTCGAGAGCCTTGAAGTTAGGGAATATCATAGTTTGTTGCTATAATTATAGTCAGACCCATGGTTCTCCGAAATTTACTTTAGCAGACGGAAGTTTGAACTTTGTTACTACGAAAGGCGATGGAGTACGAGCGCCATCACGGGTCCTTTTGATTTCTTCTTTTTCATCATTATTTTTTAAATTGCATTTTCGGTCTTTAATTCAAATGGGATCAGGCTGTCAAATTTTTTAAGATTTGCTTGCCTCGAGGAATTGGGATAATAATAGCAAAAATGTGTGAGGGTGATTTGTTCTTTTATTTGATTACCATGGGCGTTAAAATTAAATGAGATCGATCATCCATTCATATGCCAAGTTGCCAACTGCTCCAACTGGAACCTTCTTTCTCTGCTTTCACTGGGCCAGCAATCAAATACGCGAACTTCGCCTTCCTGGTTCCTTCTGTCCTTTGAATTGCGGCGAGTGAGGGTGAGAGTGGATTCCTTCATTTATTCTGGGCCCAGGTCCATTTTGTAACCTGAGGCTGAGGTGTGGCTTTCTCATCACGAAGGGGGAAAGATCTTCTGGGCCTGAATCTGAGTCGAGGTCCAGAATTCCGGACTCATATTCAACTCCATTCCTTACCCCACGGGAAACTCGAAAAAAAAAAAAAAGATGTATGAGGAATTAAGGATTGAATTTTGAAGTAAGCAACATGTTGCGAAGGACACTACCCTCATATTGTCGATCATCCCGTTTACTCCAGCCACACAAGGTTCTGGGTGCACCTCAACTCTTTGTCGCCTCCTATTCACTTTAAGAACGATATCATCGACTGTAAGGAACGAAGCTGTATGTTTGGAGGTGGATTATCCTGGTTCTGCCGATTGTACTTCATGGGACACTTTGTCTTGACTCCTCACTGGGGATCGTCTGTGTGTCTGAGGCAGTCCACCCAGGACACACTGTCTTTTTCACAAGGCCACCAGAAGTATGAACTGTCTTTTTAACTTCGAGTATGGGGGAGGACCCTCGGGACCGAGGTCAAGTTGGCCAGGAATTCGGATAAGTCCCTGCACACACTGTCAGAAATTAGTTTAGAGGCACCGAAGTGAGGCGAGGACCGAGATTCGTCCTGTCGCACGTTGCTGGTGAACTTGCGGAAGATCTCAGTGATACACAGTCTGTCCCATGTAGTGCATAAGATGAACGGGTCAACGGTGGAGGTTCCTTTTCCTAAGATTTTGCTTTCTAAGCCATAGGTCTGTAGGGTCCAAGGGGTAGTGGCGCTTATTCGGCATTATAGAAAGCTTTTCCCCTTTCTTTTTCCGAATTATTCGCAATGGTGAGAGTCTTGTTTCAGAATATGCGTCCAGAATGCAACTCGAGTCGTACCTGCAGATTATTACTCATGGGCCTTTTTGGTGTTGAGAAGGATTTCGAGGGTTCGCGTGCTTCAACAGCCGACTATCTGGTTCAACAAACACAAACAATAATATGTTTCCCCATACGTTCCTAAGCATCTGGGCAGACTCGGTCTTTCTCTTCGCCCCAGTGCTCGCATAGTTTCCTTCTGCCTCAGAGTGGTAGTTGAGTTTCAACAATCTAGTTTCTCTACTTGGTGTTGTCACCCACAGAAAAGGAAATGAAACGAGGAAATAAGCCACGGAAATCGTATCATTAATCGTAATCCTATGCAATAAATAGAAATATAAAGGGGAAAATTATCAGAGCTCTTTAGCTCTTCGCTCTCGCATTACCTCCTCCCGTTTCACATCTCTTTCAACATCCTCAAGCCTGCCCTCCCACTCAGCCCAGCACTCCCCACCGCCCACCAAGGCAAGTTCATACCACCGCTGCAGAACTCTCGCAGTCCGCATACGTAGTTCTGAGATCTGCTTGCTCTGTTCGTTCTGTGTCTGCGCTAATTGGTCTAGGCGTGGTTGGATCTCGATAAGGTTGGCCGATGCCTGAGCGTCCGGAATAGGAAGGTCGTTCAAAGAGGTAAGACGAGAGGCAGTTTCGGGAAATGCAGAGGCGTAAGAAAGGACGATGGAGGCGAGGTTCTGGGTTGTCAGGTTCTCGGGGAGAGACTGGTTCGGGGTGGGACGAAAGAGCTCGGGGAAGCGGTCATCTTTTGGTTGGTTAGGTTAGTTTGTTGTTAAAGTAAACAAATGCGCCCGTCCGGTCACTGTGGGGTCCATACAAAGATGCAAAACGTCTCGGACTGCGGGAATGGTTCTGCTAAGCTTCTCGAGATCTTGCTCGAGATGAAGAAGATGGCGCGAGACACTGTCGTCCAGGGGGGTCGGCTTTGCGGGTGGAGTTGGCATGCCCGTCCACTTTACATCCCCCGTGAGAAGGTAAGTGAGACGTCGGAGGCGGCCCTCCAGGAGGTCAATGGTGGCCCCGGCGACTGCATCGTTTTCAAGAGCCATTGTATCAAACGTCGGGATTAATTTGAGGTGCTTGGACTGGAACTCGTCTCGTTTGAAGGCTTCGTTACAACCGCCGATCGATGCAAACAAGACATACAAATATACCTAAGAAACTATGTCGCCCCACCCAGACTTCGAGTAGTTAACTTCCAGACTTCCAGTCGCCAGTTGACGCAATCGACCTGCTTACTCATAAATTCATCATTATACCTATGATTTGCGTTACCCTTCATATCGAGAATCGATCCATCATCGCTAATTATGAGGGATTTTAGCCCAGAATCATTGGCTCCAAGTTGGATTGGTCTCCTGTGATGGCTGCTTGGGACCTGTTGTACTTCGACTTAGCAAAGGTCGCCCTGTCCTCTCTTGCATCTCCTGTCCTGTTGACTCATCCTCGAATGACGAAACTTGATAGTCGAAGACATTCACTTTTTGAGGGGCGGCCATTGAAGGATTTTGCTCGCCCCCGTCCTCATTCAGGGCGGGCGAAGGAAACGCTGGCCGTGTACCCGCAATATGTTCCCATACCCCTCCTTCATGGTTGAGGCTTTGGTTCTCCAGCGAATTCTTTGGATTTTCCATCGAGTCTTGCAATTCAGCTTCAAAAGCCTTGTTATCGGACTTTACGAAATCCTAAATCGACG
This sequence comes from Aspergillus biplanus, assembly GCA_027569045.1. Lineage (NCBI taxonomy): Eukaryota > Fungi > Ascomycota > Eurotiomycetes > Eurotiales > Aspergillaceae > Aspergillus > Aspergillus biplanus. The sequence goes on from JAPDEJ010000039.1 coordinate 327,714, forward strand.
ATGATTAGCTGAAATGAACCCCTCATTCAGAAAATCGTCTCTTACTTGGAGAGAAGTTGGGGCTGGTTCTTCTTCAATGCTCATCGCATTACTGTTAGCATAAACGAGGAGAACGCTCTTGGACTCCTCACGGGCCGCTCGAAGAACCTCGATCTCTCGGACTTTGCGCGCGGTATACCCGATTACATCAGTGTTTTTGGGGGTTGAACGACTCTTTTGGCCAAACTCTGTTTGTCTGCTTTTTGCGTCCTCTGTAGAAAAGCTGACGCGCCACCACTGATATCCATCAGCTTCAATGGGCTCACCAACTGTTGTATTACCCGAAACATGGGGGACATTGCTCCTTAGCACATATGTTATATGAGGTTCCGTACAGACACCTCGTAGGGTGTATTTGTGAACTGGTGGTTCGCTTGGTGAATCCGATGGCTCTGCGAGGAACCTTGAAAATGTTCGTAAGTTTTCCATAGCACTTTGTTTCCGTTCCTCCAGTTCTGCCCGTCTCTGTTAGCGGACGAGAGAATGATGTGTTCAGAATATAACAAATTCACCTTTAAGCTTGGCCTCAATCTTCTTAGACAGGTCCCTCAATTTGGTAGCTAATTTTTGTACGTTAGCAGCCGAATCTTCCGAATGAGCTGTCGACTCGGGGGCGCTGTTGGAGGGGTCCTTTGGCCGAATTGTCGAGGCAACAGCTGCAGCCTTCTCCAGTATCTCCCTTGACGTGATCTTTGACGAGAATTTCTTTGGGGTTGAAAAACGGTCAATAAGTCCTTGTAGATTGAGAATGTCCCTGTAGACCTGGAGCTTTTGTGTACGATAATCACGTGCGATATCCCTGCAGCTTGCAAGGTATCGATCTGGGTAAAATACCGCCGGAATCTTCACATCCACAGGTTTCGTTGTGTCGGGGCTATCGAGTCTGATTGTGAGGATATCTGCGGCATGTTCCAACCACACATCATCGAGTTCTTCCCCAGGGGTATCAGACCACATTGCATGATCCAAGACGTCATAAAGCGTTTGGCCATGAACGCGGTCAATGAATGGCTCGAGAACGAAAAATTCGTTTTCAATAGCGGCATCATAATCGTACATGGGTCTTTTATACGCAGTTGATGAAAAAGCAGTCGCCAGGGGATTTCCTGGGTCCGCTCTCACCGCGGATTCTTGCCATGACTCGAGAAACCTACTGACGTTGCCCTCTGAATTATACGCAGAGAGGCATTTCAAGCCCGCCAAAGTATCGGCGCTACCAAAAGCTCGTTCCGTAGAATCTAAAAATGCAATTACTCTTTGGGTCTCGTGGATGATGTCGTCCCAGTCCGTATCGTTATCTTGGGCCTCGTGGATAGTTACGATTTTTGGCAGATTGATAGGTTGCCCATTCCACCATTGTGAGTCGTGGCCGTAATTCGAAAGGGCCTGGCTCCGTAGCAAAAGAGCTTCTCGTGCTAAGGGAATCGAGTGGAGAATGGTCAATAAGCCACTCAGATATAGAATATCTTGGGATGGCCGGACAAACGCAGGCTCGTTATCTATACGTTTGCGGTCTGCAGGATCAGGGCTGACAATAATTTCGCGAGCGCTCGAGTTAAAAAGGGTCATAGCCCAATCACCCTCGTCATAATGGTCACGGGTCGCACGGCCGAATTTCTTTTGATTTGCGCTTGTAACACCAGTTTCCTGCTGCCCAAGGTTCTGGTTCAGTGACATAGCAACTGCTTGTTGGAGCTGACGCTCTTCTTGTTCCGCGAGAGACAGCCCATTTCCTGCTGCTGACCTAAGTCAGTTGACGTTGTGTTCTAGTCTCTAGAGGTTCTCACTTGTTGCAGGCTGTGCCTGGTTTTTGGGAGGTTGTGGTTCGGTCGCTTGAGTGGAGTCTTTTAAGTTTAAGGCTGACGGGGGTCGCGAAAGAGGAAGGAGGGTTGGAGAGGTGGGAACCGGGTCAGAATGCTGGATTTGATATGCTGATAGGCCAATTCTGTTAGTATTGGTCAGGGCCTCCGTTTCCTATGAGGATGGAAAACTGCAAAAGAAAAAAAAAAGAGGGGGGTGAAGGGTACACACATGGATTATTTTGGTAGTTCGATGTCTTTGATACATCATGCTTTTCATCAGTTGAAAGTTCCATCTAGATAACTGGCCACGAAGATATCACCTGTGTTTGAGGTCCGGTGGGGTCTTCAAAGTAGGCGTTTATAGCTTTATTCGAGTCGAGGTCATTCGCCTGTAGGAATGATGGATTAGCTTGAGTGAGGGGATAGAAATTAGAGTTACTGACTTTCAGGAAGCTGATCGCCTGCTCACGCGAAGTGCTTGTAAAGCTGACGAAGTTGGAAATAGCTTCGTCCGTTGGTTCGGAACTCATCTCGGAGCTTTTTTCCTTTCCCCTCGACTGTAACACACCGATGACGAAACCGCAAATCGCGGTGCTGGCAAGAGAGTTCAAAACCGGCGAGCTCGGTATTCACAGGAGTAAATAATGGGGTGGAAATAATGAAATGCTATTGTTCCAGGCAGGCCTTAAACCGTTGTCCTGGGAGCTGAGGGTTTTCTCTTTTCGGGTTTGAGCTTCCCCGCCACATGTCATCCGGATGCCAAGCCTCATAAACCATAACAAGGCATGTTAATTTGATTTGTGAATAGAGTATCGGGAGAGGATTACGCAGGTTATTCTTCAAAAAGGAATGTATATGCATTTTTGTATTCTCTCATTCTGGGCAGCTCTAGGGTTACACCAATTTACCTGTATGATAGGTACTATGTAGTCGAATGTAGGAAGGTGCATTTCTAGATGGGTTTGGTTGGCCGGGGCTATTATGACCAACTCCGCCATAAACATCTCTGGTTTCAGGATGGTCGGAAGACCGAGAAAATACCAAAGACATGTCAGGGGTTACGAGGGCTTATATTTGGCTAAATATCCCGACAGCTGGATTGCTGGAAAGAGCCCAATATTTCAGCTCTCTCGTGGTCATATCCCAAATAGGTTGATGCAGTCTGAGGTATCTTGGCCTTCCAGACCATAATATCAGCGCCCAGCTCTGAGGTTCCTGGGTTTTATCCCTTCTGTCTCCCATAGCTATTATTATTATCCAGCGTTGGCCTTGGAAATTTAACCATCTTTCTTTCCCTATCACAAGTTTTTTAGTCTCTCCCACTTGTGCAGGAAATCTTTGCCCTCCCATTTCAGTGTTGGTTGGCTTCATTCGTCTACGTCACCCGTTGCCAATCGTCGCTCTGGTCCCAACCTCTCCGCCCCTCCATCCGCCCCTCCTGGAATTCTCCTGTTATTCCATCTGGTCCACTCGCACCCAGTCTTCACCGGCCATTGTGGGGGGATGAAAGAGATCTTTCTTGCCACTATTTATGTTCCAATCGTATGAACTAAATATCAGCCCTGGGAATTCCACTCTCCATAATATTATTTGGCTATCGAAAATTATTAAGCTTCCAGAAATTTGGGGGAGCTAGAAAAAAGAAAAAGAAAAAAAAAAGTTCTCGACGGTCGGAATTGTTGCCCGCGAACCTTGACCGGATCATATCCATCACGTCACGTTGTCCTCCACCTCGTTTCCGCACCGTCAGAATCGGCAGTTCGCCTGCCCGCCAGGATGGCCGCTGCGTTTGATGACGAAGATCTGTCAGTCTCTCTCCCCTCCTTCGACCGCGACCGCCATCGTGAACGCCCCAGCGGTTCGAATCCTCCTCCCAATTCCAACTTCCCCGCCATGAACATGCCTCCGCCTTCTCGACCGGTCGGAAAGGGCGGCGACCCTTCAATGCAGTCCCCTGCGACCATGAGGGACATGCAGCGTCTAGATCAGTATCAGACTATAAAGATCCTAGGCGAGGGTTCGTTCGGAAAGGTGAAATTAGCAATTCATCAGCCTAGCGGACGTCAAGTCGCCTTGAAGATCATCTCTCGCCGCAAGCTATTGTCACGGGATATGGTTGGGCGAGTCGAGCGAGAGATTCAGTACCTCCAGTTGCTACGACACCCTCATATTATTAAACTGTATAATTACCTATCCTGATTCCTTTATCACCATTTTTTTCTACTCTTTTTGGTTTTGGTTGAGAGCTAGAGCGCAACAGAGCTGACTCATCTTGTCTGAGAGCAGATACACCGTTATTGCTACCAAAACGGATATCGTCATGGTATTGGAATATGCAGAACGGGAACTTTTCGATTACCTTGTGAAAAGGGGGAGATGCAACGATGCTGAGGCGCGCAAGTTTTTTCAACAGATTATATGTGCAGTGGAATACTGTCACCGCCATAAAATCGTCCATCGAGACCTGAAACCAGAAAATCTTCTCATTGACCGTGACAAGAATGTTAAGATCGCAGATTTCGGGCTCAGCAACATTATGACCGACGGCAATTTTCTCAAGACAAGCTGCGGTAGCCCAAATTATGCAGCTCCAGAAGTTATATCGGGAAAGCTCTATGCGGGGCCAGAGGTGGATGTATGGAGTTGTGGTGTTATCCTCTACGTTCTTCTAGTAGGCCGGCTGCCATTTGATGACGACTATATCCCGGCGCTTTTCAAGAAAATTGCCGCAGGCAATTTTCATATGCCTGCCCATATATCTTCCGGAGCTGCTCGACTAATTCGGTCGATGCTGCAAGTTCACCCGGTTCATCGATTGACTATTCCAGAGATTCGTCAAGATCCTTGGTTTCTCCAAGATCTTCCTAAATACCTGCAGCCACCCCCGGAAGAATTTATTACGACGGGAGTGGACCCGAATAAAGCTATCGACCCACGTAAGATCGCCCCAGGAAAGCCCCAGTCCGTCCAGCACAAGATTAGCCAAGTTGCCATCTCGAAGTTAGAAAGGAGCATGGGATACGGCCGAGAGGATATCGAGGATGCCTTGAAAAACGCCGAGCCAAGCGCGATAAAAGATGCTTTCTTTATCGTCGTTGAGAATGAGATGATGCAGACAAATTGTAAGTCCCGAAGTATTTCAAGATGCCTACCGATCGACTAATATTTGATAGCACCCACCGATGATAATATGATGGGCCCTCCAGTTTCACCCTCACCTCCTCCAAACCGTGCTCCAAATCCCCCGACCGAAACCGGGAGGCCAAGTACGGCGCACCCCCCAAGGGCTCCCTCCGGCCCTCCGACTCGAGTTCGATCTAATTCACACCGAAAACCGCCTGCACCTGCCCCTATCATCCCTCCAAGTGACGCTGAGGATCCTGACGCACCGCGGCTGAGCCACGTCAGGATACTACCAACGAGCTTGCCATATGTCCATGATCAGCTCATGGAGCAGCGGGAACGTGAACGTCAAAGGGCTCGGGATGCGGGTCGGCGATTGGAAGAACAAGCTCAGGCCGGCCTAGACTCCGAGGATGACCCGCGACATGCTCGTTCCTTAGAGGAACAAGAAGCAACTGCTAGAGCTTTGAAGCCCCATTCACGTAGTATTGTAGATCTCGATAAACTACGCTTTGAGCCCCCAGAAGGTCGAAGTGCCCCGCATCAACCTAAGAGGTCTCGAAAGTGGCAGTTTGGAATCCGCTCTCGCAACCAACCGTATGAAGCTATCCTCTATCTTTACAAAGCTATCGTGGCACAAGGTGGAATCTGGGAGATCCAGCCGGCGGAATCAGGTTTGTTGGCCTCTCAAAAATGGACATCCTGTCTTTTAACTGATTGTCGTAATAGAAGGAAGTACTATGGGCCCAACCGAGGAAAGCTCTGCCGATCAACCGACTCCATTGCAGACCAAATATCCTGACTTACTATCTGATTACTATGTTCCGAAAGACTTATGGTTTATTCGGGCTCGTCTCTTGAAGGAAGGGGTCAAGGCACCGGGACCATCAACCAGCGTACATAGCAGTCGGAGTGACCTGGAGGAGCTACGGCGGCGATTCAACATATCCAGCAGTACGTTTACGACTGACGAAAAATCCCCAATCACTACGGAACACACCACAGCTTCAGGAGCATCCTCAGCCACGCAACCGCATTCAATTCCGCGGTTCTCTTATGGAGTCTGGGTCTTTATCGATATCCAGCTATACCAGTTAGAGGAGAACAACTACATGGTCGACTTCAAGTGTGATGGATACCAAAATGTTATCCGTGCCGAGGGTGAGACGGAGTGGCATCCTATCAGCAAGCGTTTCCGAAATAAGGAGAAGGAAGTGACGAGCCCTTATCCTTTCCTCGACGTAGCGTCCGACCTTGTAGCTCAGTTGGCTGTCGCGAGCTAGATCTATTGAATCGCCTCGAATGCGATAAGGTTGAAAAGGCGTTGCGGAGTATGCTGTTCAGCTGTTGTTTGTCTTCGACGTTGCATGTGTGGTGATATTTAGCGAGCATTTATCCCTTATATAGGCTAGTGGTGACTCTGAGTGGGGAACAACAGGGATAGGGGGATATATATGATATTGGCCGTATAGATATTGCTTTGTGTATAATTAGTTTATTTAATACATCTTTTGGGGAGTGATAGTCGTCCGAAATTTCCGTTGTGACATAAGCCTTGAACACGAATCAAGTTGTGGCCACCTCGTTAGCTTCTCCGGTCGAGGCTCGGGGAAATAATATTCTCCTTGGTTTCACCCGCTGGAAGACCAATGAAGCCATCGAGATTGCGGGCACCAATAAACGCTGGTACATCTCGAGGCTAAGTTGCTAACACATGCTTCAAGTTCGACTTCAAAGTTCTCTTTCTCTTCTTACGCCTCCTTTCACGTCGAGCCAACCCCCTGTCACAATAACTCGACCCCTCACAGATATACTTACACATAATTACTCTAATTTCAGCATAGTCATTATGGAGTCTAGCTCATCCCGTCCTGCCCGGCTCAGCACTGCGGAGCGCAAACGTCTGACAGACCGCAAAGCCCAGCGCCAACGGCGGGAACGCATCAAGACCTATATCGCCCGCTTGGAAAAGACCTTAGAGGACCTTACCGCCGCATCTGGAAATGGCATGGAAGCTGCCCTTCTAAAGCAACTGGAACAGCAGCGTCTCAAGACGGAGCGTCTCACCAATGTAATCAACCATATTCGTGAAGTTTTAGAGGAGACTCAGAGCTCGACCGCCCCGGCTCCAGCGTCGCCGTCTTCATCGCCACTATTACCACCGGCCGAAGGGACTGCAGATCCAACTTCCTTAGGCCTGGATTCTTTGGAAGACACAAAACAGCCGCAGCAGGAGAAGAAGGAGGAGCAACACCAACCATCCAACACTGCAAATACTACGACATGGATAATAAGCAAAGACCTCACAACAAATATCTCTCTCCACAGCCAGAATCCTAGTAACAGCAGTTCGAGGAATTACTTTCAGGTGATCAACGAATCGATCTCCAAGGTCGCTAGCGAGAAAAATTCCATCCTACCCTCGACTCCTGCAGACGATGACGACCTAGCTATCCGGGCGATACTCTACGGCTGGGACTCGATTAATGCTCGTGGACAGAGTATGGACCGTTGTTGGGGGCTTATTCAGGCACTTGATCAAGGAATTTTCTCCCGGACAGGCTTAGTTGAGCGTGTGGCCATCCTACGGTTGATGCGATCTATGTTTAAAGTTCGTTCTTCCTTCGTTCCCTCAAGCATATATTTTGAGGGATTTCACGTGGTGGCATACTGACGTTTGTTAGTGGAATTTTACTCCGTTGGATCATACCCAACGGCCGATTCCCTCTTTCATGCTTCCCACGTACGTCTCCCCCTTCTTGCCTCCCCTGCTAGTATACTAACAAGGCGGAAGACCAACGCAATCGATGTTCCCTCATCCCCCCCTTATCGATTACTTTGCCTGGTAAGTCGCTCCTCCAGTCTCCATGACTGACAGCATCTAACTGTGAAATCAAGGCCCAATCTAAGAGACCATTTGATTGTCTCTGGCATAAGTTTCATCTCGGAAATAGCAGCGGCACAATATGTCTCCCAAATCCGTCTGAAGTGGCCCTACGAACTGCGAGATATCTGCAAATATCATGTCTCCGATGGTAAGTACCGGTTCTCGGGTGAATTCGAGAGCGTCTACTATGACCTACAATCCTGGACGATGGCGGTGCCGCCTTTGCAGATGCTGATAGAAAACGGACCGTCGTTGAGTGGGTTGGGTGCTAATTTCAATATCGATGGGGAGGAGATTGTAGCAGGCAGCTACTGGGATCGGTTGCTGGATGGCAACGATCAAAACCAAATATAAAATCCAAAACCTTGATGTAAATGCATTACGGGTATTCTACATTTGATGATATCTCCGCCCCCTCTCCAACAGCTTGCGGTAAAAAATCATCCAAGGGCACAAAGGAATCCTAAACAAAAGCAAATGGGCACCCTATGATAGTTCCTCCCCCTTTCTGCGCGTACTCCTTCATTTTCTCTGCCTCCGCCAAGACAGGCTCCTTTGACCGGTTCTGGAATTCCTTTGGGCCCAGCTCCTCCGGCAGATACCCTTGGCTCAAAAACTCGGGCCCGGGAAGAGGCTTCCCCATCCCGAACCCCAACCGTTTCTTGACAGAGGACCACCAGGTCTCAGGCACATACCAAGGCTCGAACAGATACAGCTCACGTTGGATACGGCCAGTCTCCCCGTCGACTGACCCGGCAGTCCGAAAAGCAGCGAACCGGGGGAGAAAAAGTGTCCTCAGCATCAAAGCTCGTACACCTAAAAATGACTCCACTAAACTCATTACTAGCCGTGACGGCTGCTCAAGACCTAATAAAGGCCTCACGTGGGGCTCAATCAAAGAGGCTGCGGCTTGTTTAGCGAAACTATGCATGAAACTCGGCAGGGACCGGACATAAAGGTTCAGCGTCGCTTCGGTACACATCTTGTTCGTCTCTGCGTAGACCATGTGGTCCATTTCGTAGGCTCTGGTCCAGTTCTCTAGCTCGTCGATGGTTTGCGGGACATTATGCATGCCCATTCGATTTGCAATTTCGCGCCAGTAGACAAAGACAGCCACACGTTCAATCTGCGAGAGAGGCCGCCACTCATACCGGTCTATCCAGCGAAGTGGCTCAAGGATAAACAAGGCCAGGGTGTGAATCATCTCATCGTTGGTGATCCGGTTGCCGTACTGGCGATGGATCCAATTCATTTTAGCCAGCGCAGTTCGACCTCGGGCTGAGTCGACGCCCGAGACCAGAAATTCGGTGATGAAAATTCCCGTGTCTTCTGATCGTTTTGCAACAGTGCGCGGAGAGGTCAGACGACGGGTATGGTGGAGAAGCTGAGTGCCCGAGGCGATGGCGTAGGATTTGATCAAGGCAAACTGGGTGGAGAAGCCGTACATGAAGGGAAATTCACGAGTGAGGATGGAGAGCACGATTTGATGAGCAGTATGGTAGTTCATGTTGTAGGGGTTATGGAGGTGGGCATACTCTTGCTGGAGGGACTTGAGATGTCGTGTGCGGAGGAGAGCAACAAGAATGAAATATGCTATCATTATTAAGAGATACATTATGGCTGGAAATAATGTTTAAAGTCTTTTAGCCAAGGCAAGCTTGCTACCAGCTTAGCAGGGTGGAAACGGATTGTTGCGTTTCGTGCCATCGAGAGAGGGGTTTTCGTTTTGTATATATCGGGGAGGGGGTCGAGTCAGTGAAGGAGAGTCAGTTTTCTCTTTCCCCTACGCAATGTCGGCGAACGAAGTATATGATGAAGTATCTGGCACCATTAAAATAGTGGAAATGCTTTCCCTTGGAAATGTGAATGATTATCATTGGCGTTCGTGTCGAAGGTGTGTCAGTGATAATGACATCTCGCCGTTTCTTACTCCTTACTGGTCCCCTTCGTCGCGGGTTAACTAATTGCGGATCTTATTCTTGGACTCCAGGGAAAATAGACGAAGATTTCATTCAATGCCTCGACTTTCTCAGGTGCTCATCAGATGGCCAGGGCTTTGTTTCGCTTCATTGTGCTTGACGTGAACAAATTGCGAGCGCCAAGGAGCGTCGTTTGGACAACATTATACACCAACTTAACTTCATGAATGAATTGTCAATTTTAAGTCCATCCATCCCCACTGTCCTACTTCTTTCAACGCATGTTAAAGGCTAATATCAGTAAAATAGGGGGGCTAAAAATTCGCTGGAAGCTTGCTGCCTTGACCGAATCCGAACACGAATACGATTATACGGCATAGTCGAAGACACCAGCCAGCCGAAATGAAAATCGTTGAGGGGCCTTATCTTATTTGTATTGCATCCTAAAGAAGCCCCTGTCAATCAGTTGTCCACCAACGAACCAGATCGATTGTAGCCGCCTGGGCGTTCAAATACACGGCCCCGGTGTTTCGGCAGTTGACACCCCGGCAATCGCAGGATCAGATCCCAACCCCATCCAGGCCTGTATAAAAGAGCTCACAACCCCTCAAGAATACATTCATGAAAAAGTGCTCATCATGCGTCTCATAGCCCACCTCGTTAGTTGGTCCTTCGTTGGCCTGTCGGTGGCGACATCCGGCAGCACGGCCTGTGCCTGTCGGAAAATCGCCAAATGCAATCCCCAGAAGCTTCTTTACCCCTGGTCGCCTGGCTACAGCGAAGCAGCTACTGACTATTGGGATGTCCGTGCCGATTTGTCTCCGGGGTGTATTTTCCTTCCTGATACTGCGGATGAAGTTGCCGAAGCCGCAGAGATCCTGAACGGGTGCAGCGCTAGATTCGCGATTCGGGGTGGCGGACATATGAACGTATGCGACGGGCGTTTTCATTGATATTTACCCCTTGAAGACGCAGATATAACTAAAGCTGAGAGGCCATAGGTTCCTGGATCCAATAACATCGACGGTGGTGTCCTGATTTCTCTGTCCGGCTTGAACCAGTCCACAGTCCACGAAGACAGCATTGACGTCGGCCCGGGCCTGACCTGGTACGATGTCTACTCTGCACTTGACCCGTACGGTCGTGTAGCAATTGGTGGCCGCCTGAAGACCATCGGAGTTCCCGGCCTCACTCTGATCGGAGGTGTCCATTACTTTATCAACAAGTTCGGGTTCGCAATGGACAACGTAGCTAAGTACGAGGTGGTTCTTGGAAACGGATCGCAGGTTACTGCGTCCGCCTCGTCGCACCCCGGCCTGTTCTGGGCTTTGAAAGGCGGCGCGAATAACTATGGAATTGTCACCAAGTTCACACTCAAAACTCACGCAATTCCCAAGATCAGCACCACAATCCAGGCCTTCGATGAGTCAGGAGTCAAGGCATATATCAAAGCTGTCTGTGATCTTGCGAAACTCGATGACCCAGAGCCGATCGCTGCGGGAGGCGTGTTTACGATCAGCTATAATACTACTACAAAGATGATATCCGCTACCGCCATGGGTATGCAGGAAGGTGTTAGCAGTCCTCCGTCACAGTTTTCCAACTTTACGGCTGTCCCAGGACTCGTCAAGATGCACAATGTGACGACGCCTAAACAGTTTGCCTCCACGCTTGACACTCCCAATCAAATGTTCCGGTATGCCTTAGAACCTTGCCTGACTTCTTTACTTTTTTTACTTTATTGAAACATGCTAATTGAGAAATAGGATCATGTTTTCCCATAGGACCATCTATCCTGACCATAACAGGCTCTACGAGATGTACCAAACTTGGAAGGAGGCAATCAACACTATCGCCGATGTGGAGGGCCTGATGCCTACCTTTGTGCTGAATATTTCCCCCGCCGGAGCAGCAAGGGTTGGTCGAACAAACGGTGTCGGGAACGTGTGGGATCTTGAAGAGGAGCCCACGATTTGTATGTCCTAACTGAGTTCTTTTTCTGTAATCCATTTGTGGATTGGACTGATGATTGAAATAGGGTGGCAGTTTAGCACAGGCTGGGCGCTCGCAAAGGACGACTACCGCGTTGAAACCTGGTCGCGTCGATTGACGGAGAAGTTTCATTCTGTCAACAAGCTAATGGGACTCAGCACCGAGTTTATCTACATGGGAGATGCTGGAGGGTGGCAGGATCCATTTGCTGGGTTTCCCCGTGAAAATGTAAGGCGAATGATGAAGATTCAGGATAAATACGATCCAGATGGCGTGTTTACCGTGTTGAACGACGGTGGATTCAAACTAAGTTCTGCGTAAAGGATGTTCATATAATTTGGACCAGTATATATTACGTGTGAGGAGTGTCCGGCGGTTCGAATTACGAAGGGGGGACAAAACAATGTATAATGTTCCATCGTCATTTGATATATGTTCCAAACTAAATCAAGGGTATAGGAAGGCTTATACCTCCTTGAAAGGTCTCTTAGACATTAGATTCTTGATCCAATCCGCGCGAGCCCCCGGAATCGTATCCACGTCCCGAGTGTAGATTTTCTCAACCTCCTCCTTCCAGGACAGATATTCCTGCTTCGAAACCGGCTTTAACCCACTTTCACGTGTGAATACGGAATAATGACACTTCTCCCAGATGTTCAACTGATACTCAAACCCTACATTCGGGTCAATCATGGACCGGGCCTCTCGCGCAAGCGCAAGAGCCCTGCTGTATGTAAGGGATAGCTTCCTCATCACTAAACCAAACCAAATTCAATTAACTCAGTTTAAATGAGCCTTAATTTCTATTGGTACAAGAGGGGCCGGGGGGGGGGGGGGGGGAGTGTAAGACCAAATCCACAGGATGAAGAACCTACAATAAGCAATAATAATCGATCCAGACCTCGACACACCCTGGTTGCAATGAACCAATACACCAAATGACTTATTCCCAGCCTGTGCAAGTGCCTCATCAATCCAGGCACAGATTTCATCTAGATGGCCTAGGAGATCTTCTGTGGGATCGTCATCAAGGTCCACATGCTTGATGTGGAACTCAGCGGATGTAGGGCGGAAGGGGAGATCTTCGGGGCGTGTTGCGGAGAGGATATGGGTAATGTTATGCTTAGCAAGGAGGGATTTGGATCGTGCAGCGAACCGACTGTTTTTATTTGTTATTCGGTGGTGTTCTGGTACTTGTTTAGAGCTTTGGGGGAGGGTTGGAGGCTTGCTCTGAGATGTAAAGGTGGGGAATGGCCTGGATTTGGCATACGGCACTACCTAGAAGGCTCATGTTCTTTTGACTTTTTCTCTCCTTTGGATGAGATATTTTGTGGGTTTAGTGTGAATGTATATAATGGTAAAAGGTAACCCATCTGAAAGTGTAAAAGAGTTGCCTATTTATACTGGGGAAGGTGAATGGGGGCTGAAGGCAGACATGATTCCAGATGAGAGAAATTGATGAATGGATGCATCTGGGGCCAACCATAATTATCATATTCAGTATTATTGTCTTACTTAATTATTATGTTTACATTATAAATCAAATCTAGGAAAAACATTCTAAACAGAGGAGAAATACATGGCCCATTATTTTCGTAAACATCACAATTGGGGGCTCTCTAGCTCTAATACGGCTGGCTTCCACACATAAAACAGAGTGAAAGGCTGGAAGAGAGAGCGATGCCATCTCTCTGCCTATCAGAGTAAGTCAGAAATGTTTTATAAAATACATGATAGACTTGAACTGTTTCCTACGCCACTTAATGTATTATTTGGATATCAACAATTTGATATACAATCTAAATAAATCACATACTTTGAGGTTAAAGGTTAAAAAATATTTCAGCCTTTCCTTTTTATTCTTGTTAATGCATGGGTTGGGAAATCTACTTATACATTCCGAGCGCAACCCCAATATAATTTATCGACACAAAAATAATTGAATTGCTGGCTATTACGAAGGTAAAACCAGAGATGGTATATAAGTAGTTTTATCGACACCTTCACTGTACCTTTTAAGTAGTGAGACGGGTGGGCACGTTATCTACCTTCAATATAATTTAAGTAAAAAAAAGTAAATACACTGAATAGATAAACATATTCTAAATTATACACAAATGTCATCGTTTACTATATATTACACATAACTCATTATTCCATACCCAGCATAGGCAACCCACCCAGATCATCAAACAGGCGTGCAATCCCTTCAAACGAACAATCCGGAAACCCAAACCCATACGCCCATTCCTAAAACTTTTATTAGTAATCTAGCCGGTACCCCTCGAAAATCTAGTAAGCGAACAAAGGAAGCAAATACCGGAATATCAAAACCTGCTTCCTGCTGTTGAGCTGATAATGACACCGTCGCATCGGTGATATCATGTGCGGCATCGGTAGGAAAAACGGAAGGATCATGTATAGGGACACCCGAAGCCCGGAATTCCCTTAGGTAGTGCTTGATGATTTCGACCGATTTCCGCGCAACAACGGACTCGTCCATCGCTTCGAGGATCTCGACTGCCATTTCGACGGAGCGTTGGAAAGGGATTGTCTCTGCGCATACACCGAGTTTGGACATGGGGAGGAGGAGAGTTGAGGTTGCGAATAGGACGTACGTTGCGTTGTACCACCTGTGCAGATGGGTATATTTTGTTAACCATTTGTTTGTATTTCGGGAAAGGGGGAAAGGGGGAAGAGGGGAAGAGGGGAACTACCAGCATCGGAAAAAGGTATGTACCCGGTAGATGTCGTGAATAACCTCAATGGTTTTCTCTGCTGCGTCGAGGCATTTGGAGATCGTCTCTGCTAATTCTGCCGGGGGGTGACGAAGTTGGCGGGTAAAATGGCTCAGGAAGGGGCGGAAGAGGAGCATTTTGACGTTGTAGTAGCCTTTAGTTGGTCATTTAGTATATCAACCATACCTACAGTGAGAAAGGGAGAAAGGGATGTACGTACGGATACCCAAAACAAGCCTCTGTCGTCTCGCCCATTTGGGGTCCCGGAGGGCATTTCCGGGTGTTCTATGGAGAATCTCTGGTTTGATTCGATCGGGGAGCCGGGCCATCCATTGATCAAGTTCAGCTTCGACCTGTAGTGCAACGTGAAGCTTCTCCTGAAGCGTGATGCGTGAGTGGTATATCTGGACGGATACTTTGCGGATGATTTGGGCGAAGTCGACCATCCAGGGAATTATGGCGTACTCCGAGTCGTCTCGGGGTGGAAGGGGCCGGTTGTGGTATTCGTCCATTCCGAGGGTATCGGGGCGGCCGACGGAGAAGCTCATTTCGCTGATTCGTTTCGATATACGGTTAGTGATCTGTAATGGGGAAGGGTGGGTGCAGAGGGTAGCACGGAGGTTAAAGGTGTGTAGGGAGGGGGGGGGTTACATTTCTAGTGAGAAAAGGCCCCTATGTATTGTAAGTCAGCGTATAGATATCCCTAGGGCAGCGCAGAGGCTCACACTAACCACCAGGTTTTGGATATCCACTCGGACCGTGGATTTGTTGAATTTCGTACTTCGCGATTGAATCCGGCCGCGAGACAAGTGCGGACGGCGAGTCCAAGATACATGTATGCGACTATGTCCCCGATTAGCTGTGAGCAAGAGACCAGTTAGGGAAGACGGACGGTTCGGATTAAGCTCATTCTGGCAGATTTTAGCCTGTAGAGCGAGAATAGTTAGCTAACGCTACCCACCGGAGACTGAAGAGGGAGAGGAGAAAGGTTAACGTACTATTAAGTATAGGCATTGTACCGTGTCCAGGTTGTTAGAGAATTGCAGATAATTCAGATACAGCTGAGCCTCCCCGAACAGCTTCCGACTCCATTCGAACCGCGTCAGTCCACCCAGTGTTACCTCATCCCAAACACGGACCAGTGCACCAAAGGACAGAATGCTAAGGTACAGCGCTACAAAGTTCGGATCTGGCGATTGGGTGCGCTGAAGCCAGAGGTCATGCGCACGGAGGTAAAAATCCTCCTTATCGATGAGCGGGTGGATGAAGTGGATATTGTCAAAGTATCCACTCATAAACACATGGGCATGCTCAAAGTAGTAGTTTTGTTCGTGCACGGCGGCCAGAGACTGCGCGGCTCCGCCCGCAGGTGAGAAACTGGAGTTGTGCAGCGTCGAGACAATGGAAAACCCCGTGCTCCTGTGTGGGCGAGCAGTGAGCTGTCCTCGCTCTTCTGTTTGATTGGTTGGTTTGTGGGTTTTCTCGAGGCGGCCGAGAAAGGCAACGGACGAGGTACTGCCATGAAATTCAATGCCATTGGTATGATGGTTCAGTTCCGTGATTTCGTCTTCGACGGTGGTGTCGCCAGGTTCATCGCCTGTGTCGTAATGTTGGCGAAGCGGCGCTTCCTCTTCTCCCCCCTCGCCTACTATTCCATCATAATCGCCATCGCCCTCCTGCTGTTGTGGCTGTTGCCTTGGCGTCGGTTTGGTATCTGTGGCCGGCATAGAGCAAGGCGTCACCTCAGTGTCAGTCCGGGCGAGGGGTTCGCTTTGAGAGAGTCTGGATTCCGCTGTATGGAGCTTCGCGGCGAGTTCGTCGACCTTCTTCTCGAGATCAATGACATAGCTATCTCCGATTCTGTTAGATGTGATAATGTGAACGATTGGTACCCGTGCGCTTTCCATCTCACCTTACAGACCGACCGTCTTCACGCTGGCGATAATTCCCTTGGTAAACGCAATTTAAATGACTTTCTTGGGCGAGAATCAGAATCAGAACACCACTCCTATAGCTGGAGCTATGGAAAAGTTATCAAGCCCGACAAAACTCACTCTTACAATGTGAACACGGATATGACTCGTCGCATTTATACTTCTTTAATCTACACCTGTCGCATGCTTGCGCCGCCCGCGGTCGCTTTGCTCGTCGGGGAGTGGGCGTATCCCCTGCGGAACGGACTGCGGGAGATTGGCGTGGCATGATCCATTGATGCAGAGCCAAGGCAAAAAAGCAATATCGAGAAGACTGAAGGTCTCCGATCGAACGTGGCGGTGTTGGAGCAGCCGTCAAGAGAGCAACGGAGTTGGAGAGACGAAAAGCGGAGGAGGAAATCCGGAATTGCCGAGCCCCCACAAATTTAGAGGTTTATTAATTTACCCCCCCCCCCCCGCATTTAATAATACATAGTAAGAATAGTAATAACAAAGGAGGGGTAATACAAACTTGTGACAATAATGTATGAATTATGGATTAATTTTTACCCCCTCAGGCAACCTAAAACTCAATATCTACATTCAGTTCCGACGTCGCACTCCTGACCGATTCCAGATCCCACTGTGGTGCCTGCTCGGGCAAAATCACACTCTCAAAAGGTTTCCCTGCCTGGTGCACGAGTGACTCAATGCCATTGCCATCTGTGAAGGACCACACGCGGACATACTTGCTGGCAAATTCCAATGAAAATGCTTGTCCCGCTGGTATCACCACAGTCTCGCCCTCACGGAATACCGCCTCAGGCTGACCCTTCAAGCGAACAATTAACGTGCCCTCCAGGACACACAGGCAGTGGTCGACAGCATGGAAGGTCATGAATTTGGACAGCACGGATGCAGAAGTCCCGTAGGCATTGGATGATTCAATACTGGAGATTGCGCAGACACCGCTGCTCTGTATGGTGGTGACGAAGGGCCGTGACATGACCCCGCCCAGCATCCATCTGGGACCGGTGTTGGCCCGCAAGAAGTATGGCTGGGGGGACTCGGGGAGCTTCTCGTCATCCTCAGTCCATTCGCCTAGCTCGGGTGGCTTGTAGTCAGGCTGGAACACCACGTCAAACTTGCCCTTAGCTGCCATAACCTTAGGGATCAGCAGAGCTTTGAGGTCCCGGTTGTCATTTTCTGGGACTAGGACGCCCTCGTAGGGCTCGGAGATGTAGCGGAAAAAATCTACCCAGTCGCCCGGGGTGATGAGGCCGTAGATCTCTGTATGCGGCCCCAACATCTCAGGGTTGTGGATCACAGTCTAGGTTTGTTGTATGCATATCGTTAAATTAAGTCAAAAATACCACCGACAGTGGTGGATACGAGGAGGGGTCTTACCGGAGGTACGTACGCAAAGTCTCCTGGACCAAGGAGTCGGCATTTCTCGCCGTTCCAGAGCTTCAGGTATCCTTTTGTGACGAGGAAGACATCGTGCGCTTTGTTGTGATAGTGGAACCCCGGGGCATCAGACAGCACCGCTCCACTTTGAAAGACGGCCATCAAACCGTTTGTCTGCTTCGAAGATGCCAGAATTCGAAACGTTCCCTTGCTACCGGGAATGGTAATACGCTCTCCCTCTAATTGAGGGATCGCATATGGAACCCTCGACTCGGGGGGCTGGTTGTTCCAGGACAATGCCATGATGAGCGACTGGGATGTAGAGGACTTGGAGCCGAGTATGTTGAGAATTCCGTGTAAAAGTGAAAGGGGCCTCTCTACAGGATCTAAGGACGTGGCGGAAGGGTTTAAATTAAATCTCACTTTGCGCCATATCAAGCATTTGTCATGGGATCGGCATGTGGAGAAGCTTGTATAGTTCGGACTTTCCGCCCCTCCAACTGCCGACGCCGGATATGCCGCATCGTTAGGTGAACATGTCAGGGACCGGGTCTGCTAAAGTTCATGGTGAATTTCTGGCCCCACAGAGTATTTTTGATCATAATTTTTTTTAAGGTGTCTATAGTCAATTAGAGGATATTTTTTTTTAGGAATGTGACAAGAAGGGGGAGGAAAAATAAAGTGACGGTTGGAAGAACAGGCTTTTTTATGAGTTGTACCTAGATCTTGTGTGAGCGAGCAAGGGGTAGAAGAAGAGAAAAGGCAAGCTATAACATAAGGTGTAAGAAGAAAGCGATAATAAAGGCAATGCTGTGCTAATGGGTTTAAACGGAAGGTGAACTGCATGTTTAAACAGGAGCACTAATGTTGCCCTGGATGTAGAGGACTCTCTCTTCCACCTGGCAGCTACACTAGCGGTGAGCATAACGCTTGAGGCTCCAATCTTGATAAGATCTCAGGCTTCGGCGTCATTGCCAAAGATCTGATCAAGTATCGGAATATCTCGGCTAAAACCAAAAGCTCAATTCTGAGACACACCAACCGAAAATTGCCTGATTCGGAACGTATGAAGCTAGAATATGCATGTCATTGTATCCCTTCGGCAGATGAACGGTATTGTGGTACGTACAGCTTCACATTAAGTCAACCATGTGAAGAGGGTCTTAGTCTTAGAATTATAGAAGAACCTTGGAGTCACAATTCATACTGTGCCTAAGGATATATATGACCTTGCCTATGCCGACCAAAACCCAGAACAAACAACCCATTTCCTTTCTCTCTCTCGAGAATATTGAGCACAATGTAGCAATGTAAATATGAAAAAGGAAAAGAAAAAATATGCTAGCCGCTTAAAATCTTGCATTTCGGAGGGACAGTTGATGAAATAGCTTCGCTGCATGTTTTCTTTTTTCACTTTTTGTTTCCATCTAGTTAGGGTTGTCGTTCTTTGACTCGAGGTTTCGAGGTTGGTGGTCTTGGTTTCTCATCTTCCACTTCCAGTACCGCTTCTTCGATCGCCGTGCCGATCCCAGAAATTGCCCTGCCTCACTTCATTGTATGGGGTAGGTGAGGGGGGAGATGACTCGGTCGGGGAACCCGAAAATGAACTGGGCGTCCGGGTGGCCGTCATTGCACTTGTTGGGTTGCAGTGTGCACAGTTGAATACAATGAAACCATTGCCATCACAGGTGATACATGAGGCACCCCTTGATAGAAGTTAAGACCAACATTGTGAGCCAAAAGAGTTCTACTAGCTAGCTTACCTTGGGGCATTTCCAGCGCAGCTCCCGCAGGTCTTTACTGCCTTCCCTCTGAGGCACGGTGTATGATTTGGGTCAAGGCGAAGGGTTGAGGCTGGTTGGTTAGCCATGATGAGGGATGTGACAGGTTGGTGCGATTGTTTTCAAGACCTAAAGAAATGGGGAAAAAAAAGAAGTGGAATAGAGTATAAAATGTGAGAGGTGCGGGACAACTAATATATTGTGCGTTCAGAAAGAGCCTTGCTTTTGTGATGGCAATCTAAGCTTATTAATATATCTTAGGAATGGGGTATAGCCCGGATAACTGAATTCAAGGACTAAGAGAAATGTATTTTCTTGTTAAAATTTTTTTGAAAATGAAAAAAGAATAATCAAGTGTGCCCGGGCGAGAATAGTTATCTGTAAACAAACCAGGCCACCCCCTGCTCTGTGCCAATAGTAGTTACCGTGTGCATAAGAAGAGTCAGACTGCCCTGCAATAGATCGTGATACTCGAGTTTCGAGTCAAGGGACTCCCCGTCAAATTCATATCGGCCGTACCGAATGACAGCACAACCGTTTACCTGAAATGGCATTAACGGCAATGATAGTTGGTCAAGCAGACAATTCCCTGGTAAGCTGCACCCAATAGCATGAGGTCGGACAGTGCGGCATAGATGCATAATCACTCCCCAGAGTGGCAGGGAGGGACCAGGTCATGGCTGTTTGGCTCGCCAATGTTTAGGCAGCGTGTTGAAACACGGTGGACGAAAAGGGGAAATTTGAAGTCTATCGATCCGTGAAGCTGGGTCTGGTTAAAGCTAATCAACCAATGATTACCAACTGGACCAGCTCCATCCCACGACACGTCAGATCGATCAACTGAGACGGGGAAATGGTGGGTGCTGTCAGTGGAGAGAGGCAACAATCCAGGCAAATACGGGCTTAGCGAAGAGGGAGGTGGGGGCAGTGCACTGATCGAGTATCTGATAAACACTCCGTGAAAGGCGTAAACGGCGGAAAAATAAACTAAAAAAGCATGGCAGCCACATAGAACTGTGTTACTCGAGTTACGAGGGGTCGACAAGGCGGGCAAGCATCCTGGCTTACCATCCGTCTCCAATGAGAGTAACAACCGATTCGTTTAAATCGCCCATTCATGGTCCGCTCCGGAGAACTACAGCACGCAATACGAGCATGATTTCATCCCCAGTCTTTTCTTGAGACTTGGAGTCATACCGGTGGCCGCTTATCCTGCAGTTCGAGGTGGCTTGGTGACACCAAACAAGTAAACATACTTACTTATCGTTATCGGTCTCGATCCGATTTCACCCCCGGCAAGATCTGAGGGAATTTCATCCTGCACTAGACAAGATCGGTTTCGATGAACTGTCCAATTAGGGAACCTTTATGTGTGGCTTATCGAGTCAGGGGCAAATAGTTCCCTCGACCTTGTTTTTGAACACCCGATAGAGAACCAAGAACAAATTCCCAAAGATTGGCTCCTGCAGTGGTTCAAAAAGGTGATTTTGACATGACAGGCGCATGGGCCAGTGTTCCGGCGCCCTGAAGCCGGGGCCAGACTGGCCATACCCCAGCTGAAGGATCGAGACTAGTCACTGCAAATTGCTGCGGTAAGGCAATGCAGCTTCCTGTAGATAAAAAATTGGAGGGATGGGCCAAAGGACAAAAAAAGAAAAAGAGAAAAGAGGGGAGGAAGGAAACAAAAACTGTACTGCAAGAAAGGCGGTTCAGTAATCTCACCGAAGTTACCAATAGCCTGGATGATTGAACAATGATTAAGTTGCACATATAGGTCTCGTGGTACATCTCCTGTATCTGGCACCTAGCGGTCCATCCTGCCAGTATCCGTTCGGTGGAGACATGATGGAACTCCATCGCAGTTGTTGCGCAGTGATTGCTCCACGTGAACCCGGAGATAATAACCAGAATCGACTATTATTCGCAATAAAAAGGAAATTCACTTTTAGGCCAATCACATCCCGATGACAAGTAACTGAAAAAGTTTTGCAGGCAGATTGGTCACATGTCGGCGGGTTCCCTGAGCATAGTCTGAAACAGAACCACCGAAGACGTGGTTATCAGCAAGAATTGGATGATGCATGAAGCAGGTAAAGGAGCGGCGGAGGGATAAGGATGGGGCCCTTTCTGTACGAGGTAGCATGGTTTCATTAAAAAAAAGAATATAACAGAAAGAAAATAGGAAAAGCAAAAAGCAAAGGGCGGGAACAAAAAAAAAAGAATAATATATATGGATGAAGAATAGGGAATGCTACTCCGCGGAACTTGCGAGCAGGGTATGCCTCAGGAAAGGCGTGAATGCAGCTCAAGCTCGAAGGCATCGGCGTAGGTCCGAACATTAACTTGGGCGTTAATTATCAGGATTGACTCCTTTCTCACTCTGGAAATTGAGGTGCGAGTGTTGAGTTGGGGATTACTCTGTCTGCCTAATATTCCAAAAGGCTAAGAGTAAGCGAGCTGCAAGTATCCGTTGGACATTACGCCCTGGGCTGGGATCTGGAAGTGGCCTGGTGTGTCTATTCATTGACATTGTCCACCAGCTGAGGCTTGATCAGCTCGGTCTGAGAAAAAAAAAAGGATCGACCTGCGCCAGATTCTCGTTGGATTTTGGGAAAATAAAAGTGAGTACAATGCGGATACACGTACGTCACATCACGTCGGCAAACTTGAGGAACCGTTCAGAAGGGGATCGGGAGTTGCGGAATCGTTGGGAGGAACATAAGGTAGCACAAGGAAGAAGAGACACAACCGACTGGCAGAACATTCGGCGAACGGAACGAACCCCCTACCCATCAGCTGATGAATACCTCCGGAATCGGCACGGACAACAGCTCGATTGCAATTCTTCCCTTCCTAGCCGTCGCAGACCTCACTCTTGAAGAGGCCGATGATAGTGCCTCAAAATAGATGGCCAAGGACACGCACAACCTCTGCATTGAGGTGGAGGTGAAGGGAGGGGGGAAGGGGAGCCAAAGTAAGGCTGAGAGGGGAAGTGCCAAGGAGGGCGGAAAAAGAAAAGAAAAAGGCGGGAGAAAACGACGCTCTGACCGATGAGCGAGAGGATGGAGAGAGAAAATGCTTACCTAGGTGGGGAATCCTTCATCGAATTTGCGAAAGGGTTGGCCATCGAAGAGCCTGCGGGCTGACCATAAACTGTGGCTTTGGGCAACAGACACCGAATGGTCAAGGTAAGAAGAAAGATGACCCATCGATTGACTAAAAGTATCTGATTTACTAAATGTAGGACATAAACCTAGTTCAGATCCCTGAATACCAACTGTGGCCAAACCCGAACGTGTTCACATCCGGGGCAAAGCACTAAATAACCCCAACAGAACGGACAGCCTAGTGAAAACAATTCCAGAGGGACAGAACGTAACATATGAAAAACGACACCGCAAAAGAGAGGGGGGAGGGGGAATAGGGCAATAAAATTATCCGAACCAAAGCGCAGACACCTGTCTCCGGGGTTTCCGTAAATCAAAATAAGCCATAGCATTACCACATTTCACTTTAGACACAGGCTAGACAAAGTAATCAGAAGGTAGTGATGCTAAGGCAGCAATAGTACCGACAGCACCCACTACAGCCCCTAGTACAGCGGTCGCGGCATGACTTCTAAAGTTCACTCCGTTGGATGTCTTCGCTCGCTTCGGTGGTCGCTCACTCTCCTGTGCAGTGTCCTGGGAGCGTTCCTCACTGGGAATGCTCAGGGCTGTAAGTTGAGAATCGGAATTGTTCGAAACGACCGCAAGGCTCTGTGGCTGGGCATCCGGTAGGCAACTGTCCTCAGTTTCACGTTGCGCGGTGTTCTGTATCCCGGGCGGCGGAGCTTCACCAGCAGGCGGAAAGGTTTGGAACTGGGTTGAGGGAGGGCTGCGGCCGCTCACATCTGCATCCATTTCCATTGCCTTTCTTTTGAGGGGTCGAGAGTCAACGTGCATGATCGGAGGAAGAGGACCAGCGGCTGGTGCAGAAGTGCGATGCATGCGTGGTAGCAAAGGTGTGAGTGGATCCATAAACGGGTAATGTTGAACATTTGAGCCGGTGGTGGCTTTGCAAGCGCTCGTGCCATCAGATCCCATAACCGAATGATCGCTCGCAAAGGGGCCATCGTTATAGGGTGCATGCGGTGCGCAAGGATCCTGGAGTTGTATAAGCCCGTATGGGGGATACTTTGGATAAGCATTAACTGATCCCGGCTGCTCTGGTGGCATTGGTGTGTATTGGTTTGTGAATGCAGCAAGTGTGTGATCATATAACTTTACACTCGGATGCTGAGGAATTCCCGTACTTGCAGCGGGTTTATCAGGTAGGGACCACGGCAAGTGATTAGATTTGTGGACACAAGAATCATCAGTAGAGACGGGAGGATCCATGTGACGCGGATTGAATCCCACGGTGCTACCTGTCATGGTCGGAAAATCAGGCTGATTGGGGACCGGTTGATCGTTGGAGCTATGGTCTGGGAGTTTTTGCTTACCGCTTTCTCCTAAAGGCCTTTCTTCCACAGAGCCTCCAGCATCAGGACCCTGAATCTCACAGTCGGTCACGGTTTGGATCAGTTCGGCCGCCTTTGGGAGTGTAATCTTGTTCATTATCGAGTTCGGACTCTCCGCGTCGGGCTTAGGCAGTTCGGCCGCCAGTTCATCCTCCAAACCGACTCGAATTTCGTCGGCTTCTCTCTCCTCTTCTTCCACTTCCCCCTCTTCTCCCTCTTCTCCCCAGTTCTCAGATTCACTGATTGAGTCCTCATCTGAGCTTTGTCCAAAATATTCAGCGTAATATTGGATATCATCCTCTTGGTCCGCCGAGGAATCTAAGGGCGAGGGTGGCGTCATTCTTGGGGTTACCAAGGGTTGCTCAACTTGTTCTCTACCGAGATCAATGGGGTTCTGTTCGGACCCGCTTGATTCACTTCCATTCGACCGTGTTGCAGAGCCAATAAACTGGACATCTTTTGGGGCATCAATTTTGACGGGGGATGTCACAATGGATGAGACTAGGACCACCGATCGGCTATCTTCTGAATCCGAGCAGCCAGCTGAGTCATTTGAATTGGTGCCATGGTCGTAGCCGATATTTACTGAGGCTGATTCATGGCCGATCTCACATTCTTCGTCATCATCAGGGACACAAAAAGTATTGGTGGTCTGGTTTGATATTTCCCTATCCAGATCACTGTCAGTTGGGTCAGCATAGTTCCCATCAGTGAGCTCCCAGGTTGCATACGGTGATTCGAGCCACTGGCATTCGCAACGAACAGCAAGGGGAGGGAATGTGTCTATCGGTATAAGTTAAAATAGTCGTATTGGACTAAAGTAGCTGGGACACTTACCGGTGCCACGGACTACCTCCACCCCAAATGTCAAAACATCACCGCTTTTAATCTCGGCATTCTCGTTAACGGGTATCTTTGTCTGGTTGAGCCAGGTGCCGTGCATAGAGCCAGGGTCACGAATATAAAGTTCCTTTACTAAATCAGTAAAGCACCAGGCATTATAGAGTTACTCGGTAGTCCCGAATAACAGAAAATAGGGCAAATGCAACACACCTTCTTCTCTAAAGACACACTCATTGTTGCGTGAGCCCTAGACATGACTCGAGAATCAAAGAGACCATTATGGCGGGCAGGGGCGAGGTTCTTATTTTCACGTTTCGAGGCTCGCCCGATATCAACCTGATCAGAATCTGATTTGAACTTCAGGGATCGATACGGAAGGTCGTCAGGAAGCCCGAGCTGGTGGAGAAGTACAACGGCTATAGATATGACTAGGAGTTAGCTAAGTTGGCCAGGAAAGACCCAGTATAAGTACTAGGATGGACGGACCTCGTGTATCAGGCATGGTAACGGATTCGATATAAATCGAATCGACAAATGCCCGAGTTTATTAAAGGAAGCCGAGCGGGTGATTGCCGTGCCCTCCCATAAACTCTCAGCGCTTCAGCTCGAAAAGTCAGCCCTTGAAAAATTCGCAAGCCTTCAAACACAACGGTAAGACCCGAGGTCTCCAACAGTGTAGCGTACTTGAACAAACGCCGATAGATAGAAAAATGTAGTAGTTTGGAAGTGAGTTATTCTCAGCACATATGCGTTTCTCGAGATGATGAAGGAAAGAAGTGTCGCTATGGGAGGGAGTTTTGACGACGCAAGGCGAGGAGGGGTAAGAGGTATTACACCTAACAGAGTCAGCCTGGGGTGAAGAGCGGGCGGGCCATTAGGCAGACAGGGCACTTACTCGTAAGTTACGTGATTTAACGAGGCTCCGTAATCTGCCTGGGAAGCCAACAATAATGTATCCAAGGTTGACAGTGAGAGAGATGGCGTTTTGTTTCGTGGGACAATCAGGCAGAGAACCGGGATATGAGCTGTCTGGAACCTACCTAGTTTTGATAAGGGAGTGGGCGCTTGGGTCAGTGACGTTGATCGTCACTGGATGAGGAAACAAGGGAAGTAACACCAAAACCGACGAATCCGGGGTGAGGGACCAGTAGTCTCGGATACTTGACGATATGGAAGGTACGAGCGAAGCAGGAGATATTAAGGCCAAGGAGTCAAAGACGAGAGTGCCAGTGTTTGTATGAAAAAACGAAGAGCTTGTAACGATAACAGGACAATGATGGATGATGACGCTGGTGCCAACTGATAGGTGGAGGAGTGGGGAAGTTCCTATCAGGTGGTGGTCTGCTGATGAACTAGTCCGCTTGGACGCTCCTCCGACACAGCCCAACGCCCCAAAGCCAGCAGAACAGCCCTCACTGGGCCCTGGCATCAGCGGAAATAAAGTTGACTCATTTCCATCATCCAAAAAACAAACTTGAATCCACACTCTATCCATTATTACCTAGGTATTGTACGTACTAGTATCCTTCCCCATCGACTATGGTACATACATATAATCTTGCATCACTGCGACCATCATGACATAAAAATCCAGGCCTCGAAAACGCTGCAAGTTGCGCTTCGTCGTCAATCTAGCATTTCCTCCTGGAAAGAGATAAAGAGAAGGGAAAATGAAAAAAGGAAATAAAACCCCAATAAACTATCCAACGATCCAACGCAAGTGAAAGGCGATGGAGAAAGCCTGGAACCCGAGGAGCGACCCAAATTTTGAGATGTACCACTATTATCAAAGTGAAGAGAAGATGTTTCGGGGGCGCATGCAAAGAGCCAAGAACAAAGAACAAGGAAAAACTGGGGTGATAGGAACAGATAGAGGGAGCAATAAGACGGTCAGGAAAATCGTATAGTAAATACACGGATAGAAATGGCCAATATGGTAAGTGTCAAGAAGATGAGATCGAAGCTCAATATATGGGACTCTTCTTTGAGACACTAACAATCTAGGCCGTTTCTATCAACTCGAGAAGAGAAAGCAATAATCTCCAAGTCTACAAACCAGCGGGCCCACCCAAGCCAGCGCCCATGCTCTGCAGGCGTGCAGCCAGCTGGGGGTACTTCTCCTGCACCTCTAGCTGGGTTCGAGTTGCCTCGGCATAGGAGATGGCATTAATGATCTCTGCCTCCGTTCTTGCGAGTTCAGCGGCCCGCTCGAAGTACTTGAGCGCCTGAGAGACCTTGCCTTGCTGCAAGAGGAGTTGAGCCATGGTACCGACAGCGATATCGCACTCGGGGTCAACTACATTCCAGTCAGATTCCATTTACAGACCTGCTGAGAATAAAAAAAGAATAGGGTTGACTCACTAATCAAAGCCTTCTGGCAAAGGTTTTCCGCCTCCTGGAAGTCATGCTTCCATTGGAACAAAGCAAGAGCCTTGTTAATCAGGGGCAAAACGTTAATGCCCATCGGCTTGCTTTGTTTCTCCATCTCGACAGCCTTGTCAAACTTCTCGATGGCTTCGGAGAAGTTCTGCTGATCAAGCAGAAGCTCACCATAGTAATTGTAAACGTCGGGCACGTCCTCAAAGTTCTTCACAGACCGTCTAAAGGTCGCCATTGCGGAGGCGACAGACCCCATCTTATACTGGGTGACACCCAGCTGAATGTGGGAGTAGATGAAGCTGCGATCCAAGTCAATCGATTTTTGGTAGTCCTTGGCGGCCTCGGAGAATTCACCCAGGATGAAGTGGAGCTGGGCGCGATGGTAGTAAATATCAGGGTCGTCCTTGTTGTGATTAATAGCGAGCTCGAAATCATCAGCGGCAGCGTCCTTGTTTCCTTTGAATTCGTTTAGTCGCGTATCAGGTAAGATCTAGGACCGCACAGAAAACTTACCTAATTCAAGGTGCAAGCTAGCGCGCTTAATATAACTTTGGACTAGGGAGGGGTCAAGTTCCACACTCTTATTGAGGTCGTGCAAAGCGTCTTGGGCATTTCCTTGCAGATATGTAAAAGTGGCTCGGAGGTTAAGGGCAAGGGCCTCGAATTCACCCAAGTCACCAATCTCTAGGGCTTTGGAAAAAGCGGTCGCAGCTTCCTCGTAGCCGTCTCCAGTCTTCTGGGTCATAGCTAGAAGACCCTTGCGGAGCTGGCCTTTGCCGGATTCCTCTCCGAAATCGGCAGACTCATCAAGACCCTCCGGAAGAGACTTCGGGCGGAAGCTCTGGAGGTAGTTGGAGACGAAGGTTGGGCTGGGGAGCTTCTTGCCCTTTGCCTCCAAAATTGCCTTTCCTTTCCTCTCTGCAACCTTCTTCAGGAGTCTTTCCAGGGCGACGCGGCTAACTTCATTGGAGAACCCGTCAATGATGCAGCTAGCGGTGAAGTCAAGAAGAGCCTCGCTGTACTTCTCGAGATGCTCGTATGCAATAGCTCTCCGGTTAAGGGCCTTGACATACTCACTATCCATCGCGATAGCGGCACTAGTGTCCTCAACAACTTTTTCCCAGTCTGACAAAACATTATAGCAAGCGGCACGATTCGAGTAGAACACGGGATCAGGTTTGCAGAGAATGGCCTTCCCGTAGAGGTCAATGGCGTTGTTGTAATCCTTCGAACCGTAGGCCTTGTTTCCAGCGGCTTTGAGTATCGCGGCGTATTGTTTCCTTGTCTATATCCCCAAGCCAAGATCAGTAAATGGCACTGTTACTGCTAGGTCAATCACAAACCCACCTCCTCGGACAGCTGCCCAACAGTAGCTTCGTCGACTTCAGGGAGTTCTTCGGGCGTTTCCTCGGCCTTCTTCGCTGCTGGCTCTGGGACACAATCAGTCTGATACCCAAGAAACTTTCAACCCGACCAGATGCATGGGTAACTGGGTCAGCCTACCGTCTTGGACGGAGGCAGTCTTTGCCTTCTTCTCCTCCTCGGCCTTCTTCTTCTCCTTCCGTCTCTGATTCTTGCTCTTCTTCTTCTCTAGAGGCGGAGGCCCTTGTCCGGGTTTGCTCGAATCGGAGAGGTAATAAACGACGCCGGCACTAGTCACGACCACAGCCACACCCGCAATCGTATAAACAAGGGCCTTATTCTCGGAGACCCATTTCGAAACGCGGTCCCATACAGAGGCTGAGGAGGAAGAGGAGAGAGAAGCAGTGTCGAGAACCACATTCTTTGGAGGTTGAGGCAATGGCGATCCGCTCGACATGATGACGGAGGAGAGCAACCCTTATCCTTCGCTTCGACTATTATTACTTATTTTTCCGTTATACGTCTATCTCCCCCCTTTTTGGCAAAAAAACTGTAACGACTCAATTAGTATCCATCTAAAAGAAAGAAGTAAAAACAGAAAATAAATCGAGGCAAGACCAACTGTGTAGGGTGGTGGGCACGATGGCTACTTTTTTTTGGTTCAAGGTTGAAAGAAGAAAAAGAGTTGGCCATGAAAAGTTATGCGGTTTCGCTGTTCCGGCGACACAGCAGCGCCTTTCCGAGCTCTGTTGCGCTTCAGGCCAATCACACCAGCCACAAAAGGGATGTCCAGCTCCTGCTTTTCTCCACAACCGCGATCACCGGATGGGAACTCGGAGGTCAATGGCCCAATTTTGCGCCTCTTTTTGGCTTCCGACTTGCTTGTTGGCGAGTAGTGGCTTTCCATTTATTTCATCATTTTTAACTCTTGTGTTTGTAGCACAAGATTAACCCAAAAATATATCATACTGCTTCAGACACTATGTAGCGGGTACGAAGTTAACGATTTGATTCATTAGAAATTCCTCTTAGAGTTGACTGATTTGAATTTCAATTCCTTCCATTTTTTTTCAAATGGAGAAAGGAAATAAGCCAAAAAAGGGTAAGAAAGAAGGGTAGGTATTCTTGTTCTTCGTATTGCATGTTCCAGTGCTTGAAGTGCGCTGACAACTGAAATCGCAAACCCCAAAAATTTACCTAGGTATAGAAGATATGAAGAGCCATTCCACGGCGAAAACTAAAAATTAAAAAAGGAATAATCTTCGCAATATATTACCTTGAGAAGCTACATAGTTCCTGGATATTTTTTTACCGGATGCCTCTTTGTTTCGACACCAAGGGGAATGGCCCGTGAACAGATGAGCTGGCCAAGGCTTGTGAGATACGATATCAAAGACAAGCCGAGAGCAGCGGCTTCACATGTACAGCAATATTATTCAAAATATATGCGGTTTATGTAGCTGGTTGATATGATGGGGGTTTTAGAGCCACAGACTGTGAATCCCGGATATTATTTTCCAATCCTTTATCTCAAACCATTAACCCTGGCTACTTCAGTACCCTCGAAACCGTAGAGTTTGGCAGGACCAAATTTGTTGGCCGTGGCGCCGTATCACGTGAGCAAACTTAAGGAGGGAGGTTGCACCACCCCGCGTTACGACCTAAACAAGCTAGCGAGGTGCTGGAAGCTGGCAGAAATTCCTTCCGCCGAGAAACAGGCTCCGGCCCCGACAAGGAAGAAATAATGCGATCGAGCAGACAAGCAGCGTCAAACCCAACCTGCCGGCGCCACACCGTTTCCCATCAACATAACTGATTTTTTCCCCTCTCATCAAACGACGATTGCCTATATGCATCAGCAATTATGAAGTTCTTCGAAAATGTGTTTACCTACGACTACTCTTTTCCTGCTGTGTCTCTTGCCTATTTCCTTCGCTACCCAAACCCATACTCTCGCCATGTGCTGACTACCGATGTCATTGAGCGTTACGTCGACCCTAAGACTCACCGTCTTCATACGACGCGCCTTCACCTCAAGAAGTCGAAGGTCCCCTCGGGCATACTCAAATTGCTTCCGAAGGGTATCGGAGGATCGGACAACTCCGGCCAGAGCTACATCTTAGAGACGACTATTGTAGATATCAAGGAGGGCTGGATGGAATCGGAGTCCCGCAATATGGAATGGACCGGCATACTTAGCGTGGTGGAAAAGCAATTATATCGACGTATACCCCTGGAGGGTGCCCTTGAGGGCCTCGAGGGCCTCTCCCTAGACGACAAGCGAAGCGAACAAACCACCGTGAAGACGACTGTTACGTTCCGCTCCCGATTCGGGCAGGGCAAGTTGCTAGGACTAAGAAAATCAGAGCCGATTGGGGATCATGCCGGGGACCACGATGAGGATGCCCCTAAGAAAGGATTTTTCTCTTCTTTATCCACTGCGGGAATTCAACGCACAATTGAACTGATTGGTGTGAAACGAACTCGTGATGCCGTCCTTAAGAGCAAGCAAGGCATGAATGTTGTCTTAGAGCGCTTGCGCCATGGTGGAATTGTCGGTGTGCTGGAAGGTATGCGCCAGGACCGGGAGGCAGCGGTACTAGGAGCCGACGGCCCTTGGAAGCGTGTTTGGCTGCGAGGGAACAGCCTCAGAGACCACCCCCATCTGGACGACGATGACAACTGACTCAATCTGATAAGAGAACTGATGTACCATTCAAGCGTGGAGCTTCGGCGTTTGGGATTTTCATTATTTTCACTGACACTCTCCCACATCTTTTTTTCTTCTTTTTATTGATTTACTTATCTTGCATTTAGCAATGTTTTTCTTCTTGACACTCTCGCTTTCATTTTGGAAACTTGTTCACCCGTCATGATTTGTTGGGGAATGGATATGAAGCATGAATGTTGACTGTACACTACTATACCTATGAAAAAAGGACTATGATGGATCTGGTGACTTCACTCATGCTGAGGAGCACTATTGTACTATAAGGATTGAATTTCTCATATTTGACTCTAAATACGTAGTCCCCCTAATTATTGCAGATTTTACAGTGCTTTCTTAGGGCATGTCTTTAGTTTGAACTTACTTTTCTGCTTAGTAATATCATTGCTTTTCCTCCCTCAACCATGTGGATCTCGAAATCGGATTTTCGTAATTTTCCAAAACACCCAGACCAGATAGCCGCCAAAAGGGGTGGCCTCTGGAACAACATAGAATCTGATTTTTTTTCTCTCTTTACTTTGAGCTAAAAAGTCGACGGGGATGGACGTCAACCTTGGCAAATAACCAGCCCCATTCGATGTAAGGGCACTCTTGTTTGATCGGGATCCCATATGAATCTCATACGGGAGCCAACGAAGCTGGAATCGTAGTGAACCAGGTTGGAGGTAGTTATTATAAAAACGACACCTTCCACTCTCCGCAATCATACCCTCACTTTCTCACTTGTTGCGAGAAGCGTTTCCTTCTATACCCCGGGGTAGATCGATTTTGGGGATCCTGCTGCAACAAGTCTCTCTCTCTCTCTCCTCCAATCTCTTTATTATCTTTTTCTCACTCTTTTCTCACTCTAACAACACCACTATCACGCAAGAAAGTGGTGATGTGCAATGGCAAACCAGCTGCCAATACGTGGAATTTTAAGCTCGACCGACGCAGCCACAGAACAAAATGACCACCCTCCCGGTAGTATCGCCGATGTTCCCACCGGCCCCCTTGGTTTGATGAACCTGAGTCAGAATTTCCAAATTCTGCCCGTACCCACGGATGACGATGACCTGGAGACCACAGCCCGGAAAATGGAGCATCTAGCCGAAGTGGTGAAGCAGGGCAATAGCCTTGCGCTGTGGACAGGCCGGATACTAGCCCCCGAGACACCTAGGGACCCGGAGAGCATGGCCATGGAGCAAATGACTCCACAGGAGCGGATGCAGTATGAGGCGTGGAAGAGGATGCGAGCCGGAGCGAGCGCCACTACCAGCAGCAGCAGTACCAGTGACACGGGTGCTGACTACGGGAACAATGCGCTTGTTAACTCAGATAGCGGGAGTGGCCAGAGTACGCCGTCCCACAACCTTCTCAGTTTCGATTGGGATACGAATGTGGCTCCTGTTCCTCAGGGGCATCAGAGCTTAAAAAAATTCACCCAACGTGCTGCCGCGATGGATATTGTTTTTGGGCACCAGGGAGCCACACCAGAGCATGCCTCATGGCTGACATTCAACATGCTAATGGTTTTGCCTCTTATCAAGGCGGTGACCAAGGTGGCTAATATTGAGAAACACTTTGAGAATCATGGCAACCCTCACATGCAGAGCCTCAGCAATATGGAGGCGGTAGAATTAAAGACTGCCCGCAGGCTCGTGGCCGCCGCGGAGAGAAACAGAAGCCGGGAATTGGAGAGGATCCGCAGGCTAACAAAGTCCATTGCCGAGAGTGCTTCGATAATCAAATCTCGTGCTCAGGGTCTTGAGGAGTAGTGGATAACGGTTGTGGCATTATGAGGGCTTGTATTAGGGTTTGTGGCCAAGATCTTTGGCGGTAGGATTCCAGTGTTTCCCGCCTCTTGGAAGCTTTATTTCTAATATTAGACGATCCCCCCCTTCGAATACAAACTAATACCTATATTATTTGGATTAAAAGTGCGATATCTGTTCCGGGGATGATAGCAGCCCAAAGTGAATGGAGAGGGCAGCCGGTTTGAGTGTCGACCACTTGATACGGCAACGTACCAATGCACGAATTGTTGATGCACCTGGGCGACTTCTCCATACTGCTTGATATTCATGGCAACGGAGGTAAATAGTAGATTCGAAAGGTAGAGAAAAATTAGAACGGGGCAATGCGATTAAGTGCCCGTGAACCAGCAAACTATTTCAGCATATCCAAAGATGATGTGCTCTGGGAAAACTCTCGCTCCATAGCTCTGGTTTATCTCAGAATTCCCCCCTGGTTTGGGCTATAAACAACCGACCTCGCACAGAGGCTCGGGGCCTCGGCTCATAATGTGCATACCCAGCAAGTTTTACTTTTTTTTTTGCCATTTGGGCTACTTGCCCATATTCGGTTTACGGTTTACCAATACTAGAGTAACTGCTTTCTGGACCTAAATCATTTCGTGTGAAGCTTTACTGGGTGCTCGCAAATACCCCCGAAAAGTGTACGCATGGTTTATTATCTTAGTACCTATCGTTAGCTCCTTGGGGATACCGAATCAGGCCTCGCTGGTTATCATATTCCCCTCGTTGTTCAGTCGTTTAAAAGTGCCTAGATTTAGGAGAGAAGTCAGCTTTGATGACTGACCACGTCTTCAATCATAAGCAACTATTCAAGCAACTTTCATTGTTGCTAGTAAGAATTCAAGTCTGATATCTGTATTGGCGGATAGAAGGCCAAAAAGCCATGAACCTTTTGGAACTTTGAAAGTATCGTACAGCTGTATTGTACAGCTTTCCCTTAAATAAAGATGGATTCCCCTTCGCCCAAACAATCAAACGCCGGCGATGAACCCCCAAACTACATCACCCCGTAAACTCTCACCTTCCATGAGGCCTCAAGCTCTATCACCAGAAGTCCTGGGCCTTAAACTCTCACTTCGGGGAAGAGGAATCCCAAACTTTGTACGCTGCCTCAATATCGCGAGGCTGGTACGGCGAACTCCAAATCCATAACGACCCCTCTACAGAGACCTCACACCCCTTGTCAACGTAAAAGACGCCAGTCGACTCGGTACCTAGACTCATTTCGCCATCCCTGGCGTACAAGAGGAACTCCCTCATCATGGTGGCCTCCGCTCAAAGGCGTTTCTCTTCTCCAACGCCACAGACCGGGAGCCCCAAAAGGAGAAATTCTAGTGGGAGCGTGCCCATCCTGTGGAGCTGAAATAGCTCGAGGAGTCGTCAAACGGGTGGAAACTGGTCCATATGGCAGATGAGGATATTTTGGATGTTTGGGCTGATACAAAGATGTTTCAAAGTAATTGGTGCAAGGCCGCCAGATTTCAATCAATAGAGAGCATGGACCCGAGGAAGTTGGACAAGGCTTGGACTCCTATGGCAGTTGTTTCATGGTTGAGAGTTTGGCAAGGGAAAACGCGGTTGACGACTACAACAGCTTCGGTGACTCGAGTTTTGACCTTTTGCAACCCCGATTTCATAGCCTATAGGGTGGGCCACTCCATTTCGATTGTGTCAAGTTCTCCAGGGCCCCGGAAGTCCTGTAGGATATCGGCCTGCTCACTTAACAGCTTCCGATCAGCCTGGATGCCAATCTTTGCCAAATCCCTCCACCTTGCCAAATCTGCTGCGTTGCGCTTATCCCCGTGGGCTTCCTCGTTATGTTCCCAATGCCCCTTGGAGAACCCTAATAAGGTAGTGATGCGTTTGTTCGGGATATCGTACACCAGTGAACAAATGGTACCGGTTTCTTCGAGCCAGTTGCATTGCCATAACTCTCCTGGGCGGATGCACTGATAGGTTGCTGTCTGGAAATTCTTTCGGCCTGCCATCGGTCCACCGTGAATCGCATAGACGATACGGTCCTCGTTATAAAACCACATCTCATAGCGCCACTTCTCGGGGTTTCCCTCTGGATCGCGTGCGGCGTAGTCGTAAACGAGATGACGATCACGGATATCGGCGTCGAAAGTAGAATCTTGCAAAGATGGCTCCACGGGCATGATGAGTCTTTTGTAACAGGGGATTGATAGGTATCGAAGTATAACGAAAAGCACGATTTACTTTAAGTCTTCGCTCTGGAGAAACCAATTGGCAAGGAAAGCATTCGTTTACTTCGATCCTTTGCGCGCCCCCGGACAGATTCGGATCGACATGACATCATGAGAAATCTCTTGGACCTTCAGGAGATTCATCATTCATGCCGATCGTGAAGCTTAAAAAAAAATTCGCCATATTTTCTTTCATGGACGTAGCTGATTAGTCGGGGTACATACTCCGGTCAGGAACTCGTTGAGCTTGTTCGCTCAATGATTCGTCACCAGCGTTTTCTTAGTGACCTCCACATCCAATCCGGATCGACGGGGGAACGGCCACATTTGTTGTCCTGTCCAATGAAGCTATACTTCTACTTCCCCGCATAGAACTTTTAACGAAGTACTTCATCCGTTGTGTGTCTGTGGGGGTAAATTCTAGGAGGGTTAAATCCATCATTGGCGGAGATGCTTCGATGTGTTGGTGACGGGCGATCATGCTGTCCAACACATGTGAGGGAAAGATGTAGATGGGTCTCTATTTAGCCCCAAACATAAAATTAAAATTGATTGACCAGGGACTGCTTCAGGTTCCTCCTCTTTTGCTGAGATCTTCCTCAACTGCACCCTCATTTCTTACAAATCTATGGTCCTCACACATTTTCGTCCCTCAAGATCGGCCACGCGCTATCGTGTTAATTTTCATTTTATTTGATCCCCTCAGTCGCAACCCATAAAACAGGAATCGTTTGACGAGACCCAGATGAAGCCCCCAGATATCCCATCAACCGAAAGTGAGAGACATCCGATGATTGATCCTGACTCTGCGAAGCAATTTGATGAGAAAAGCGGAATCGGGGGCACTAATTGGAGCGGACACAACTTAGTGCAGGAATCAATCTTGATCGCCTCGTGTGATAGGCTAGCAACGACACCAACACTTGACGAGGACTCGTTTGCTCTAACCTTTCTCTTCAATGATTGTCCTGTCGAAAGCCTCAGCCCCTTCAGAGGAAAATTGCAGTGGAGTTGGGAGTTGCAAACCTTGAATCCTGGTTCTTTTTAGTGAGAGAAAACAACGCTTTCTCCCCCTCCTTTTCCCATCACGACCCGGTCATCTGTGGAGAGGTTTCATCCGATTCACGACCAAAGCACAGCCGTCCCGGACCATTAACTTGCTAACTACGACGATGAAGAGAACAGCTCAAGCTGTCAGCGCTGCTGGCGCTGTCGGGATCCAGCGTCGCTCAATCGCCGACACCAACGCCTGAGCCCGATTACAGTCTGCTGGGGTGGTATCTTGGTGTGACAAGTAAGCGATTTAATTTCATCTTTAAGTTGCTCTGTTGCTGTGATGGACTCTGACATGCTCAATAGCTGAGCGTCTGACTGCTACTTCACCTTGGGTTACCTCTGGGACCTATGCGACAGAATGCTCGACAACCGATATCAATAAATGCGCATTTCCAACCGAATGCTCGCAAAATACCCTCACCTACGATAATGGCGATATTCTAGATTGGTATGTCTACCTCCCCCCCCCCCGAAGAGCAAAGCAGAGTTGTGTTTATTTCCTTTTTTCCCCCCTGAACGATGTTATTTACCGAATTTCTCTGCAGTGGATCCGACTATTCTTGCGTAACGTTTACCATTTTCCAAACCTCTCCAGCCGGTCTCCCCTCTGCGAGCAGCGTCGGCTGCTGGATGAATTGGAGTGCCTGGACAATATACCGTAAACTCCCCACATCTACAACCTCCTCAGAGACCCCCACTACTACTGATACTCCGACGACCACTACACCCCCTCCTACTGATACAGAAACCGAATCTTCAACGAGCGCCACACCTGGTAAGCACAAAATGGAGGCTATGGAGTGAAGAATGACCGGAAACTAACCACGAAATTCTCTTCACAGCTCCAACGGACACGTCCCCAAACTCGGATGACTCCTCAGGGAGTAACGCCTGGATCGCAGGGGCTGTGGTCGGGCCTGTCGCCGGTATAGCTATCATAGGCTTAGCAGCCTTCTTCTACTATCGACGTCGGAATAAGCCTGATACCGACGCCGCATTTGCGCCGGTCGCACAAAACCCGCAAGACGGTAGCTATTACGGACCAGCAAAACTGCCTCAAACATCTGAGTTGGACGGCTCCCAGTATGCGGGATATGTACAGCCGGTCCACCAGACCACACTTTCGGAGATGCCTGCTACGACGCAAACTTATGAGCTCCCTACGACACGGGACTAAGGAAATGTATCGATTAAAATTTCTGAGTATCTTTGATCAATGTTTTGCTTTATGTATAATGTACTGTATTGTGTAATCCTCTCCACCTTTGGGATTTGGCAATGATGAAGGCGTTTGGGCAGCTATTTTGGTATACCCTGGAGATATATTAGCTTACTTCTGTGAGGCATTTTATATCCCATTTTTGCGAAAAAACTGTTAAGTTTATTGGAGATTCGAATGATTTTAAGAATTTCTATACAATGTTTGAAATTGAGCTTTGCTCCTTAGTGACATTTCTTAAGGATACCTTTTTCCCCGCAGCGGGCTTTCTAGACGCTTTTCGTGATCCGAAACGAAATAATTGCGAGGTAATAATCTCAATAAATACCTCTTTCTTGGCTGTTCAGCTTCCTCGTCTTCACCACACCCAACATTTTTGATCAATGTGAAATAGCATAATGGAACCGCTGACAAATGATCAATGATATAAAGACAAAAAGACCGCCACTTCCACTCTTACTGCGTCTATGTTCGAGCGTCCTTCCTTTAGACTGCTGAAAACGCTGTGTTTCGCCATGGCTGAAGCAAATCCTGGTCCATCAAAACTCCTAGATAGTGCTGGGAAATAGTAAGTAGATAATGAATGTCGGTTTTTATCTCTATTTTGATGGCACCTTCTAGACCTGGTTCTGCCTTCTGGCCCCGACCCTACGCTCACAGCTTCACCATCTAATCGATTTGTAAACTTTCGGAACATCATCTCTGTACCAACTGGATAGTCCAGCTGTTATCCAGGTGGGGAATCGAAATCTTCCTATGAGAGCCACACAATTGAGAAGGGGAGGAGAGGATACTAGTTGATACTAAACTTGAGCCAATTTTAAATTCGGAAAGGGTGTTTTACAAATGCTTTCTATGCTCGAAATATGAAAAATATTTTATCTACGGTGGGTTTTAATAGGCTTGATCTGTTTGGTAAGTCTATGGGAGAAACCACTACCGAGCTTATGCTAACCCTGATCTAGTGGGGTATATGGGCTTGAATAATTAGGATCGAGCTAAATTAGCGTATAACTTAAGGTTAAATCTGTGGGATTGAGCGAAGTTTTTCGGAGCTTGAATTGCTTCTATGACATCTCCGCATCCATGCAGTACAGTCAAGTGTTTCTTGCCGAAGGCTATACTCGAGCACCTTGATCTTTTTAGTTACCCTCTTTCTCATTCTCTCAGAGGCATGGGGCTTTTCACGGCCGGGATTAGCTACCGACACACGTTTGATTCGCGCTGGGGCAAAGCTTGATTTTCAGAGGATGACTGCATGCGTCAGCGGTTTGGCGCAGGTAAGATCTATACGTAGAGTTTTGCTGTTTCATGGGTCTGAGGACAACGCACTCGGAACTGGTTGCTGAGGTAGTATTCTAGTTCAATACCTTTTTCCCGCTCGTGCCGCTTGTGTCGAGATCTGGTGACGGCATGAATGTTTCATAGCGGATGAAGCGGATGGTTGGGATTGAGGTTGAGCCTTTTTGGGGTTTGTGTAACGGTCTCCCCATCCTCCTCAAGAGGACTTGATGCGATCCCCTGCCATCTTCCTCAATTTGAATATCACCGGCAAAAAAACACTGCTCAGTCTAGTAACCGGACTGGCGATCGGCCAAAGGAAAAAGACCTATAACCTACTTCCGCTCGTCTGACTTTTACCTTGTGTCATGTAATAAGGTTGGGTTGTTGATTGGTTGCCAGTGGTGATTTCATGATTCCAGCCCAACAGCCATGACGTAGCCGATTTGCGTTCTGCAGCATCCTATCGTCATCACCCGAACATTCCGCACCTTTTTTTAAAACATTCTGCATCCCTTGAGAAATTTTAAAACCCTTCGATCGGATTTTGGATTTACTGAGATCGATTTCGCCTCGTAATACTCTCTTTTCCTTCTTTCCCACGGTGTTTCCCATCGCAAATCACAACCGCACTCGCTACATCTAACCTCCCCATCCAAACCACCATCCAAAATGGGTATGAGAGGGATTCAACTCGGCCTTCGGGTCTGGGAGGTGAGTTTCTATTTCTCTTTATTTATCTTGCTGAAAAAAAAGACGAAAAAAAGGCTAACAACCTAAAAAGTTCCTCTGGTCACTCCTCATTTTAGCCCTGGTCGGAAACATGATCGCCGATGCCTTCGGTGGAAACCCAGCAATCGTCAACTACACCATGTTCGTCGCCGCCTTCTCCATGTTTTCACTCTTCTATCTCGTCCCGGCCTCCTGGAACCTCGACTGGGCAATCCACCCCATCTTCATGATCATCGTCGATGTCCTAAACACGCTCCTATTCTTCACCTGCGCCATTGCCTTCGCTTCCAAGCTGGAGGCCCATTCCTGCAGCAACAGGGTAAAAGCCACTCCCTACTAATTCACTACTTTCTCTTAATATAACCCAACTCGCTAACGCGGTCACAAAAATAACAGGAATACACATCCACTAACGAAGTCACCAACGGCTCACGCCACCAAGAGAAGCGCTGCCGGGAAGCTCAGGCCTCCGTCGCCTTCCTCTGGTTCGGCTGGGCCGGTTACACGGCCTCCGTGGCACTTTCCATCCTGCTGTCTCGCCGTACCGGTGCCAATCTGCGCGGTAGGACTGGTCCCGCCCGTGGAAGCCTGGGACGACCAAGCATGGCGCAGGTTTAAGTAGCCCACATTTTTCCTCGGGAGAAAAAGGGAAACATGGACTCGACCATGTACATGTTGTGTTGCTTCTCGTGCATGCATATGAAACGCACGATGGGTGTTCAGAGAAAACGTCAGCTACTCCTTCTGAGGGGGGCGTACAGGAAAATATGAGACGCGAACCCGGGAAAAAAAAGTAGGAGGATATATATATCTTCTTAAGGTGTTGTGGATTTATTTTGCTCTTCATTTTTCTTATATATTAATAGGGGGGATACCACCGGAGCGAATATTGGCTTCATACTTGACAATTAACTTTCTAATTCCTAATTGGCTCGGGGGCGGGAGTTGTTGGAGGAATCTCTTTGTGTGTTTGTTTGTGGAGTGGTGTTGGAAAATTGAGCCAGGAGGGACTGGAGTTTTGATGACTTCAGTTTAGGTGGGATCGAGCTATGAGAAACGTATGTAGGAGTAATTTCGCCCTTGTTTTAATTTATAATGTTTGTGGTTAATTTAATATCAGAAGATCTTTAAAAGAGACTAATTATAATGAAATACTAGAAAACTCATTCCATCATAGGATTCTACCCAAACACGAAAAAAATCATAGAAGCGACAACTCTAAATCAGCACTCTGTCCTCGCACTGTTACAATCCCCGTCTTTCGAACCCTTTCGTGCATATCACCAAAGTATCTCTTCGAGCGGAAGCTGGATGGGGGTCGGTGATCAGTATTCGCACAAGGCGAGATCTACTTTTGCATCTTTACACGTGCGAACGTACCTCCAGTTGATATTTGCGCGGACAATATTCTGCACACCACGGATATATTCCTGGACGTCAGTGTCAATGCGTTCCCCCCACGTAGGAAGATCTGCGAGCGCCAGATACCAATCGCGGTATCGATCGATGAGCATGTTGCCAATATGGTTGAATGCGGCTTGTGCCGACATGCCATTTTGGCGGCAGATGGCGACCATATTGTGGAGAACTCCTTCTTTCTATGATTGTTTTTTTTTTTTAGCAAGGAGAGACAAGAGGTGTTTATTATTTGTTTTGTCCCGAAGGAAGGTTTACCTCTTCTTTGCAGTAGGAAAGAATATCGTTTTGCCTGGCGAGGGGGAAGGTCAATTGGTTGGAGCTTGCAAGATTAGGGCTAGGAACACAACGTACAACAATACGAAATCTACGCCAAGTCGTTCAATTTCCCGAATGCTTCTGCTTTCGAACACATGATCCGGAATATTCAGCTTATGGGCGTATCTAAGTACGATATCAGTTGATTTATGATCAAAATTTATCTGTCGGCTTATTCTTTTGGGGGAAGGGGTGTAGATGTACTCCACTAGGGCAAAGAGTGGCGAAACACCAGCCGATTGCTGGCGCAAGGCGAGCATCTCCTCAATTGAGGGAACCTCCCCATTATAGCAATTTCGCACTTGGGCTATGGTTCCCATGCAGTAATCCTGCATAGCCTTCTTGAACCGACGCCGAACTCCTACATACTTCTTAGTTCGATTGGTAAAAAAGCAACTGTTCAACCTTACCAATGGGGGAGCCCTATGACAGCAAAGTTAGCATGGGCCCCGAAAGAGGGAAGAAAGGTAAGACTTGCCTTAGCGATACGGTCCCATACGGAGTTATGTACTCGTACGAGGGCATGATCCGCTTGAACCGGCAGTTTCTTAACATCCTCTACCATACCAGCCAGGAGACTATCAACTAGCAGCTGTGCCCGCTCAGGATCTCCCTTGAGCCCTCCATTGTCAAACACTAAACAGAATATCTTAGCAACGGCAGCACATATGTGAGCAATATGTCCTTACAGTCGTCGAATGGGAAGACCTATCGCCAGAGAAGACTCAGTTAGCTTATACACTATGAAGTTGCAGCAGGATTCTAGATAGCTCTAAACCTACCCAATTCCCCCAATCACAAACGCTCCTGAGCTCTTCATATCCAGCATCAGGAGCTGAAACAGCACAGAAATAGGAAAAGTCGGTCTTTGTTAATCTCTTCCGTGACTGTTCGTCAAAATGGCATTCACTATTGTGTAGGCCATGAGCTAGATGTCTGTGTCCCTCGGGGCGTAGAGCCACTTACCTGGACAGCCACTGCTCCGAGTCCTTTCTGACACATTCATAGTGTGGGTTGACTGCTGGTTCCCCGGACAGGAAAAGGACAAACATGTCGGGAAGCCGTACGCAGAGGTCTATTTCTTTCTGTACTGCCTTATCGGTAGGGAGCCGAAAGCCCTGCTGCGTTTGAACAACGGCCATATTGAACCGTTGACCTCTTCAAGAAGTGATTGGGAGTAAGAGTAAGCAAACGACAGGGATCTCCAGTATATGATTTTATATGGATATTATATTCTTATACAATGGTACCACTAGAAAGAAAGCACTCTCTTTGTAAGGGAAGGCTCTCCTTTTTATGTGTTTCCTTCCAAACCCTAGCATTTTGAAAGCCCACATCATCGAGAGCTGCTGGATACCCAATAAGCACTCTGGGAATTCTGGGTGGCCCTTCAGACCGAGGTATTTGGCCACCGAATCGATTTGTGATAGGAATCATCACGAAATATGGAATAACCAAAAAAAACAACCCCCACCATCCCACGGGCCACCGTATGTACTGGGGGTGTGCATGGAGAATCATAGGATCACCCAGTCATCCATTAGTCGCACTTTCCCAGCCGAGGAGATATAATTTTGCCACAGAACTAGCTTCTTATTGGGATTAGTACTTATGGTCTCTGATGGGGGGATGTATTGGGCACTTCGGGTATAGAACCTTGGGATCTCACCAGCTAGTTCCCGAAGATCATTGATGCCGTTCGATCGTCCCACCAGGAGTTCCAGGCGCTAATTCATCCCTTAGCTCGTGGGTGGATGCGAGATAAGTCTAATATTGGACATTCGGCTCCAAGGGAAAGCGCCGGGAGTCAATAGTAAGAAAACACAGGAACTCTATTCCATATTCTTTGTTCCCAGTGCTAGATATCCTAGGTGATCGGCAACCCTGCTCAGCCACACCTAACTCGATGCACCTGCGGGCATCTAACACATGCAATGGACAGATTCATCTCATGACAGTTTCCAATTTATGGAACCGGAATTTTTGCGCGATTCCCGCCAGGCAAAGTGCCGCCTAGCCCCCAAATCCTACAATAGTTGTGAGCATCAATACTCCCGTAGTTCCTTTCAAAGAAGCGGGGAAATAACTTCGCGTCTCTCGGTTGGAGTGTAGGTTGTTAAGCTCGTAATATTCCTATCGTTACTGCTCTTTGAGCCAGCCCCTACGATGGCTCACGACTCGCCTCAAGGATGTTGTTTAAAAGGAGGTAGTAATCCCTCATTTTG
Organism: Aspergillus biplanus; assembly: GCA_027569045.1. Lineage (NCBI taxonomy): Eukaryota > Fungi > Ascomycota > Eurotiomycetes > Eurotiales > Aspergillaceae > Aspergillus > Aspergillus biplanus. The sequence continues at coordinate 371,378 of JAPDEJ010000039.1, forward strand.
AGGCAGGTAGTTGGTAGAAAGGCAATAAGATTATTTTCCCAATCTCGCGGTCTTATTCTTTTTTTTATTTCCAAATTGGTCCATAAAAATGGCAGCTCCCGCATACACTCCACAAGTTGGTGATAAAGTGAAAGTCTGCGGTTATTCCTTCATATGGACAGAAGGCCATCTATCCAAGGAAGATATTGAGCCGCTGCGGCAGCAGTACGATGCATTGGCTACTGATACCTTGGCGAGAATCCAGGAGATCAGGGCTCGTGCCATGGAGGAAAGCAAAGAGAGAGGTATAAATCCACCTCCTACTGATCTCTACACAATTCTTCGAGATCATCACAGGGAGGATGCTACATTGTCCAAGTTCTGGGATGAAGTCAATACGGTCCCAAGCTGGGTAGACTGGGATCAACTTGCACGAGGCCAACGTTTCCTATACCGGTACGCTATTGCAAATATAGTGGGGTTCGCACTCCAAGGGTTCATGGCTGAAAACACTGTACGTCACGTTCCGAAATCCAATGTATGCAGAAGGGCTAACTCTGTCTACCAGGCTGCCCCTGGTGTTGTCGAAGTGCTCGTCCGAACTGGAGGATTCTCCACTCGCATACTACTAGGCAGATTGTTGGAGACTTTCCAGTGGCTGATCCAAGTCACACACCACATTTCCGCCATTCAGCCTGGTGGAGAAGGGCATATCGATACAGTGCGTGTCCGGTTGCTTCATACGGCCGTGAGACAAAGAATTCTCCACCTATCTCGAACACATCCCAACTATTTTGATACCGAGCAGTACGGCATTCCCGTGAACTTACTAGACGGGATACACTCCATTAGCACTTTCTGCTGTAACCCAATGTGGCTCCAATTACCAAAACTCGGAATCACGCCATCTCTAGACGAGAGAAGAGACTATATTGCCCTCTTCCGGTATCTAGGATACCTTTTAGGAACGCCTTCATCATACTTCGCGACGGCTGAGCAAGGGAAGCTGCTGATGGAGAGTCTTCTGGTGCACGAGGTCCGCCTTACGGAGACCTCCCAAACAGTCGCATTTAACTTTCTCCAATGTGTAACAAACCTGCCTGCTCCATTCCATATCTCGAAAGGATTTATTGAAGCAGGAAGTCGTTGGATAAGCGGGGATGAGTTCTGTGATGACCTCAGGCTAGAGAAGCCGAATTTCATCCCCTACCTCGCATTTATTGCTCATTGTCTTCTGGTAACTATACTAGCCTGGATGCAGCGCGTGTTGCCAGGATTTGATAGGATGGTGATCACGGTAAGTTCCTATTCAACTCCAACAGATTAGCAGCAAAGCTACTTTTAGTCTAACCCGATGTTAGTTCTTTCAGAAACGAATGTACCATGGCGTCGTGCTACGGAAATCCCGCACCCGCTTTGATTTCAAATATATCCCCAAAGTAGGAAAACAAACGAGGAAGGAGTCGTTTCCTCGGGGAGATCAAGAGGGGGGAAAGGCGCGAGTAGAGTCAAGCCCGAGCTCAGTGGATGTCCAGAGACTCGGGCATTTCGAGATGGTGCTTCTTTTTGTTGCGGTCATAGTAGGAGGAGTGAGTATTGGAGGGGTGGTAGAGGCCTTCAAGTGGATAATTTCTTTCTGATCGTTACACAACGCCCTCCTCTCCGATGCCGATCGAGTCCCAATCTGCGCTTCCCTTTGTAAATGTATTCTCGACCTATCAACACAGCTCACAGTGGGCTTTTGTTTTGTTTTTGTTTTCCTTTATTTTCTTTTCTTTTTCTTTTTTCTTCTTTTTCTTTTTTTTTCTTTTTCTTTTTTTTTCTTTTTCTTTTTTTTTCTTGTCCTTTCATATATTTTTTTTTTTTGTTTTTTGTTCACCCATTCTTTCTATAGGCCCATTTTGTCAGTGAAGGGAAGCGTCAGCCAACAAGATGATCTATACCCTCATTCACCCAAACAAGGGTCAAATCGCTGAAAACAAGGCCTAGAGGAAGAATAGTCAATCTTTTCGTCCAGGAGACCGCCTTTCATACCAAAATTACCTCGTGATTTGATTCAAGGAATGACGTTTTCTGTATATAGTTGTTGATTTGTGAGCATTCAGCCACACGCTAAAAATATATAGACTTCCTCAATACCCACCAAGGCTGAACAGGGTTAAGCACCACCCCCAACAGATGTCGATGATCGCGAAAACTCTATCAAGGGTTGGCATCATTAGGCTTTAAATCTATGAGTAGCTGGAGTAAACCGATTGAAAGGAAGAAAGGAAAGGGAGGGCAGGAGGCAAAAAGTCCGCCCCATTCACTGAAGGTTGGAAAACCAAACAGCACGTTGGGAAGCTGGCACACACACTTTTCCCAAAATACCCCGTAGTAAGTACTAGTACTTAGTACCAAGGTAACGAGATAGATTTGTATTAGTTTATACCTAGCAGTAGATTGGGATACAAAGGAAGGCCTCTCTTGCTGTACGGAGTATTTTCTTTTCTTTTTCTTATTTTAATTTCTACTTGTGGATGGGCAGGGTGAAGTACCCTTCTGGTAAACATTCCGAGATAAGCTGAACTATTGACCCCGTTCCTTTTCTCTGCTTCCCTTTTTATTCTCTTTTGTCCTTCTACGGACCAGTTTTGGACGGTTTGCAGGATCCCACGCCCGAAACTCCAGGCGCATAACTATAGAGGGCGGAGGTACTTTAGACGAGTTACCTTATTTCGCCAACCAAAAATTCTGGCCCCGTTTGGCTCACTGCATTCTCACGACTCGACGTCCCTCTCGCAATGAGCACAAAGAAACCTTCACCTCCATCAGTTCATCACGCTGCCTCTGGTGGGCAGACTCGGTGCCTTCGGGTTGGTCTATCACATTCTCATTCTTGTCTTGTACTCATCCGTTTAACCTTTCTTTGTAGTCTCACGAGATAGCAAGCGCTCGGTGATCTCGGGGTATCCTTCTTAAATGCTGGGAAAAAAATCACTTGGCTCCCTATAGGCTCCAAGTTAATTAACGACCATTGGCTATTCTAGTAGCTGATATTAGTGGATGGGGGGTGGGGAGGAATAGTACCTTAGTATCTAGGATGGGCAATCCTGGGGAATTAAAAAAAAAAAAGACCGAAAACAAAAAACTACCGTTCAACATTAAACAGTGTAGGTTTCTTTGACCTTGATGGCAATTTGAAATTGATATTTTCCGTAGTCACAAGGCATGCGAGCGAGATTGGTACTGGAAAGCCGAGAAGGATGTACAGAATAGTAAGAGATTGATCTTCAGAGAGGAGTGGGTTGGCAAAAACCCACTTCGCTGCGTGGGATGATATGATACAGGAGTTGAGCAGCATCATTGCAAGGTAATCCTTGGTGAACCGCTCTGTATCTCGTGGAGTAATTGCATCAACTGGAGCTGTGATGGTGCGGCAGAGTTGGAAATTTCCATGAAATTCCTACACAGCCATCTCGTGGGCTGTCTAGTTCGTGCGGAGAAGGAGCTCTTTGACTGTTTACAGCTTTTGAGTCATAAAATTAAGCGTTTATCCATATTGGAAAGGAGAGGGCTGATTCGTCAATTAAAAATTTTCTTATATCCACCACCAGACTATTGAATCTTTAAAAGAATGGGGAATGCCCGCTGTGGACTTAATAAAAACAAAGCAATGAATATTCTATGAAAAGGCAAATGCAGGGTTGGGGTTCTTGTCCGTCGTAGCGGGGCAGAAATGACCTTGAGCGAAATGAATCTCCCGAGCGGCCCGTGCTAAGAATTTGTTGCACTCTCCACCACAGCCACCTGTTTTCGATTCCCTCCACTCCCATAAACCTTTTACCAGACCATCAACTTCCACAATGGCAATCCAGTGAGATCTATATAGCGCCAATCCGTCTCTCTCCATGCTGATATGACCTCCCAGCTACTTAATCCTCTTGTCGCGGCAAGGCAAAGTGGTCCGTTTCGTCACCCACCCGACTTTGAGATCTGGCTCTAAGCTTCTACCCACTGACCACAAATTTTCACAACACAGCGTCTTGCGAAATGGTTCACAACCCTCTCCCCCAAGGATAAGGCAAAGATCATCAAAGATGTGACCCAACTTGTCCTGTCTCGCCGGACACGGATGTGTAACTTCCTTGAGTACAAAGGTCCTAGCCTATAGAAGTTCCCCGCACAGCTTGGGGTGGCCTAATCTGACTGATGTTGGCAGACACGAAGGTCGTCTACCGTCGATATGCCTCCCTATTTTTCATCGCCGGATGCGCATCTACCGATAACGAACTGATCACCCTCGAAGTCGTGCATCGATACGTGGAGCAGATGGACAAGTACTACGGCAATGTGTGCGAGCTGGACATCATTTTCAACTTCCAGAAGGCCTACTTCATTCTGGACGAGCTTTTGTTGGCAGGGGAAATGCAGGAGAGCAGCAAGAAGAATGTACTAAGATGTATCAGTCAACAGGATAGCCTGGAGGACATGGAGGTGAGTTCCGAAGCCGCGACACCTACATCCACACCCACAAACACGGTTCCTCTACTATCTCCAATGCTCCAAGGAGAAATGGGAGGAAGAAAGGCCCGAGTTTTAGACGCGATACTTTTTGCAAATAAGCTCCATTCCACCCTTTGCCTACCCTCCCCCCCTTTTTGTTTCTGGCAGCTTGTACCTGAAACCCCTCACTTTATGCTTGAGAAACCGTTTTGTTGGCACATGATCGCAAAACAGTAATCTGCTTCAATAACCTGGTGTTCATTCTTCAATTCTTCCCTTACGCCAACAATCTGGATGCTATAATATGGGCCTATGCTAACGGAGCCTTCCTTTAGGTTGAGGAAGATGTGGTGACGAAGATTATGTAGAAGCCCCTTCAGCGAATGAGCGTTTCTGTTTCTATTATTTGGCTTGTTGTTCGCCTCGAGGGATTTCATGGACATATATATTGGCGCTGGACGTACATAGGCGTTGTTTGCTATCACAACCCCCTTTTGTGGCTAATTAATGATACTACATTGACTGCATCCAGGATGCTTGGAAAGTTCTCGGCTATGTACTTAACCAAACAGTGCCTCGATGAGGTCAAAGGGTTCCTTCATCTTCGGTTCTCTGGTTCAGCTTTGGACCCGTGAGGTAAGTGCGTGATATCACTGGCTGATTGCGGCCGACACGTGATCGCCCCCTCGGTCGCAACGCGCAACTCCATCATCCCCCAATTGCCGGATCGCCGTCGTCTATCTCTCATATACCCTCTCAGCATTTGCTTTCCATCCGGTTTTCTCTTGACACGGTCTGCTATGGCTGTTGCTGCCGCGAATACGCAAAACTAACTACTCATTGCTCGCTTCTTAATTCCGTTCGTTCTGGCCAGTTGTCTCACCTGCCAGTTCACTCTCTGCTTATCTCCGACGATCGGAAAGGCTTCAGTTGACAAAGAACCACTCCGTTTCGCGCTGAAATCTCCTGTCCTCCCAATCTTAAGTTTATACAGAGTCCCACATTTTCCCCTATACCGTACAGATCTTGCTTGTTGAACGTGTACTGCTCTCCGATCACGCCACACCGCCAGATCTCACAACCAAGATGAAGGTGAGAACCTCACCCGGCTGCGGCCAGTTTCCCGGCTCTCTCAAGATTTCTAGTTATACTCATGATTTACTTCCTGTATAGTTTCTCCCTTTGCCAGAATTTGAGGACGTGACGAGTTCGCTCAACTTCGACACGGCCGACTGTCATATCCTTGGCAGTTGCGACCTTTACATCACGAAGGCCGCTCGAGCCGATCGCAAGTTGTACAAGAACATCGAGCAATCTCTGGAAGCGCAGTACGAATCGGTCCTCCGTTTGTCGGCCTCTTTGTCACCTCCAAATGCCTCCGATGCGGCTGCTTCCCTCAATTTGTCGCGTTCCAGTCCCTTTGGACCCCTGAGCGACCATTCCAGCCGTCGGACCTTTGCATATTTGATCGCAACCCTCAACGCTAGTCATCCGGACTATGACTTCTCCCACGTCCTGCGCCCGTCGGATTTTCACCGTGAGAGAAACCTGAAGAGGGTTATGAACACGATCGACTCGACCCTCTTCAATCTTCGACCTCGTGAAGCGCTCGATCTTACCCCGCCATCACCTTCAACTGTCTCTGGATCATACAACGCAGAAGCATCGTCGACCTGGGGCCGGAGGATGTGGAAAATTATTGACGAGCAAATGTCTCTAAAGGAGTGCTCTATTTATTCGTACTCGCCGGAAGAAGATCCATCTGACGCGGATGACGGGGCGATCTGGAGCCTCCACTATTTCTTTTTCAATCGCCTGCGAAAGCGAGTTTGCTACATATATATCCGAGCAATCCCCATCTTGAGCCATACACCCAGTGAAGGCGTGGCGACACCAACTACGAAGAGGGCGTTTGACGATGGCTACTTGACGCCTGATCTCAGCTCGAGCAAACGCGCTCGGTACTGGTTTGGTGAGCATGCCGAGATCGATGAATCCGAGAGCGAGAGTGACCTGGAGAGCAGGTCCAAATCTATGCGTCCTGAAGACTATGATCACTATATCATGAGTGACGAGGAATTCCGGTCTAGGGCTGGTAGCAAGGGTACTGTTCGCGCTATGAGCGAGGAAATTGCCGATTCGATGGAAGTTTAATGATTTTAACGATTTCATGTTCATGTTACCCTCTTCCTTCAGCCCTCCAACCCCCCTTAATTTTAACATTCGACTTCTGTTTTCAGTTACCCTCCCCGTCACACCCTTTTATCACCTGAACATTTGTATGAATTTGATCATTTCTGAGGCGTCGTTTTTTTTTTCGTTCTGCTTTGTTGCATTCAACCTGCATCGGTGCTTGGGGCGTTTGGTAACCGACAAGGCCCCTCCAACTAGGTAATATTGATTTGTGATTTTAATGATGGTGATGCATCGACGATTGCTTGGGGGACTGGCTCCTCAGAGGGCTGACTTGATTTTTGATTCTTTCACTTCTGCGCCTGTATCTTTATCTGGAATTTACTTAAGCTCCAAGGGAGCTTCAATATGACTTTCATTAACACATGGCAGACGATATGGTGTACTTGAGTAACTCTCCATCCGCAAGACTGGGCGTCTTGCCGAATATACGTAAATTGATTTAAAGAGAAGGAGCAAAAACAAAAGCTCATGAAGTAATTTGTAGAACACGCCCGGCCGTTGTATCGTGGAGCTGCAATGGAGCTCCTTGTCCAAGACTCCAAGATAAATGAAAGTGGCCCGTGCGGAAGACGGGGAAAGCTGTCCTCCCAGTCAGGAGCAAACAACCCCCATTCCAGCCAACGCTCTCGAATTCCCATCTCTCCCCATAATCCATCGCACAGCGGGATCCCCCTACTGCAACCATGGCCGACCAAGAGGAGCGCCTCAAGGCCGAGAAGCTAGCCGCTGCCAAAAAACGGGTAGGTAACCTCGCTTCAGATCATCCCCTCCCCGCTCCAGAAGTCAGCAATCGCTATTCCGCGACGGTATCTAACACCGGTCTCTCCAGGTTGCCCAACTCCAAAAACAAAAAAAGAAAGCCACGAAGAAAACCACATCAGACAATCCCAAAGAGACCGAAGCGACTGCCGAGTCCTCCACAACGCCACCTCCTGCAACAGCATCAGATGAAGCAGCAACTGGAGAGAAGAGTGATGAGGCCCAGTCCACGCAACCAGAGGGCACAGCCGAGTCTGGTCTAGAGCCTATGCCCGAGGCTCCGACATCTCCGGCACCGGAAGATGAAGCAGTTCAAACGGCCAAAGTGTCTGACACGCCTCGCGCTGGCCATGGCCGGCAGGCTTCCCTCTCCATCCAGTCGAAAATGCGCTCTTCTTCGTTCCGCAAAACATCGGTCTCGCAGGGTAGCATGTCAACATCGCCGTCTGCCAATCTGAAGTCCCCGTCTCTACCTCCATTAAGCGCAGATGGGGAGTCTGTTCATGAGGTGTACCGGAAACAGTCGACGCGGATCGAGGAATTGGAGAAGGAGAATAAGCGACTAGAAAAGGAGCTGGAAGAGACTTCCGGTAAATGGAAAAAATCAGAAGACCAACTGGAGGAGCTTCGGGAGGCTGGGGTGGATGCCGCAGAACTACAGGATAAATTACAGCGGGCGGAGAAGAAAGCAGAGAGCATAGACGAACTGGTAAGGGGATGATGGCCCATCTACAAACCTAACCCGCCCCAAAAACACCTATATTAAGCATATTCTACAGAAAGCGGAGATCGCTTCCCTCCAGAGACAGAACTCACACCTTCAAACACGCTCTCATCGCAACAATTCGAGTGTTGCTTCCCCCGGTTCTGCCGAATCGCCCCCATCCGATCTCGTGCAGGAATTAGAATCCAAATCCGCAGCAATGGAAGCGATGGAGCTGGAAATATCCAACCTCCGCGCCCAAGTCTCCTCCCAGTCTAGTTCTAGCAGCACCCATGAGTTGCAAATAGCGGCCCTGGAAGGGAAGCTTTCCCAGAGTGAATCCGCCTTAGAGAAAATCCAACGCGAGCTGTCTGACACCAAAGCCTCCCTCACCCGTGCCTCGGAGAAGGCAGTCAAGGAAGGCGTGGACAAGACCTCCACCGAAACCCTAATCAAGAGTCTCCAACGCGAGATTGAGGAATTCAAAGAAGAAAAGTCGGAAGCAGAGAAGAAAATAGACACATTAGAGAAAAAATCCCAAGCCATCGGAAACCTCCACAAGGAATCCGAAGCCCGGCACCAAACCCGCCTACGCGAGAGCGAAAAATTCGAAAAGGAAGCCAGTGTTCTCCGCAAGAAGCTCGCGAGCGTAGAAAACGAGAACCTCCGCCTCAAAGAAGAGCAGGAGAACATGCGGAAGCGCAACGCCACTGGTGCGGACGATGAAGCCCTTGACGAACTTGAAGACGAAGAGCGCTCCCGCCTCCAGCGCCGCATCCGCGATTTGGAAGGCGAGGTCTTTGACCTCCGTCGTGGCGTTTGGGAAGAGAAGCGCCAGGAGTTGGTGGGGGGTCAACAAGGCCATAACAACGCCTCTCCGGAATACCCCTCCGGCCAAATCACTGCTGCTAACACCTTTGACGACGTCGACCTCATCGGCGGCAGCCCCGAGCACAACCGTCGCCGGAGCATGGCTCAACAACAGCATTCATCATTCTCGACTGTCCTGTCAAGCGGCATCGCTGCTTTCACAGGTGGGAACAACAACTACGGTAATCGCGGGCGAACACCCTCGAATTCACACCATCCGCCTGCGACACGAGGTAGTCTCGAGTTACTCTCAGAGGAGAACCTTGAGGATGAATTTGACGAAGCCGAGTTTGCCCGCGCACAAGCCGAAGAAGAGGCCCGAAAGCGGGTGGAGTGGGCGCGTGAAATCAAGAAGCAACTGAAGAACTGGCAAGGATGGCGGTTAGATCTGGTTGATAGTCGGGCTGGAGCCGAGGGGGCAGGGGTTGGAATGGGCGAGATTTTCGAAATATAGAAAACTCCCTTTCTTTCTCTCCCCGTTGTGCCCCTGTGCCTGTTCATTAACGTTTATATTTTATTGATTTACAGCTTCTGATATACTTATGATACCGTGGGTAGGTGAAAGCTGGAGTCTGAAAGGTGGGCTAGATACGTGATTTATATACATTTCAAAGAAAATAGGCACTTGCATGGGCGTTGAGTCAACCTGACTGACGGGATGAAAACCCTTATAGCATTGTAAGATGTAAGTCAATCAGCAATTCATCATTGAGTAAAATACTAAGGCGGATATCCACGCATTTTGCGGGTAAAATAACAATAATAACAACCAAAAGAGCAACCAAAAGAGCACATGGGGATCACACATGTATATTGATGGAGATATAAAAATCAAATAAACTGCAATGAAATAAATAGCTATTTTAAAAGAACACCAGCAGCTCCAGAAATACCTTTATAAAAGCCGAGAAAAGGAATACTAGCAAAAAAAAAAGGAAAAAGAGCAATGGGCAAGACCTATACAAGAAGAAATAGTGATAAAAAGAAATGAAGATCGGAATGCGCCTTTCAGTCCTCAGCATAATGCCTCCCATTTAAGACACCCTCTGACTTCCCCCTTGCCCGTTTCCGATTCCTTAATTCCGTAGCCCACCCGGAGATCTGATAGAGCCAGCCACCAGTCACAATGACACCGGACACGGTGTTGACGAGGCGAATGACGAGGGATAGGAAGCTGGTGCGCTCCTCGCTGATGAGGAGCAGGATTGGCTCCATGTTATACTTGAAGAAGATGCCCGGGATGAGGTAGGGGGATTCGGGAATGGCGTCGGACTGGCTGGTGGCGGCGTATTGGTTGGTGAAGATGAGGTTCTTGTTGTAGCGATTCTCGCGCTGGGAGGGGGGTGGAGTGGAGTAGGCATCCACGGCAAGATTTCCCTTGGAATAAATGGTGGGAACGACGGAGAGGAAGTACTGGTATTTGTAGTAGTGGGCTTCGGTGATGGCGATGGTTTTGTCGAGCGGATTGAGGATGCTTGGGTAGTGAGGGCCAAAGGAGAGTTCCGTGATCATGTGCGAAAAGTTGAAGGCTATGATGGATTCTGTTAGAGTGTTTTTGTTTCCTTACTTATTTTGATTGGGGATGTGAAATCACAGAAGGTTGGGAGGGAGAGAAAGGGAGTAAACAAATACTTTTATGGTCCAAATGAGCGCCGAAGTCGCGATATCCATGGCCCCTCGCCGTGATATGAAAATCGCCTTGAATCTTGTTCCCCTCCAGACTACCGTAAATACGGCAGGAATCCACAGTATCTCCTCGCCTCAGTTTGGGCCCTTTGGCGTACTTCCGGTTGGGATTCCGCCTCAATTCGCCCAGGACGTGATGCGCATGCGCATCCCTCTCCTGTGCGGCTAATCGTCCCGAATCTTCCTGGCTGAGGGTTTGGTATTCGTGGGAACCGCCAAATTGTTCGTAGTTGCGCTTGTCCATCCAGAGCTTCCAGCTGGTGGGCTCCTTTTGTAGCATCTCCGACGCGAGAACGCGGTCACCCGAGGCATCTTGGATGTTGATGTGCAGAGTGTCGCAGGGCATCTGGACGACGGCGTCCAGGTTCAATTGCAGATCATGCGAAACCCCCTTCTCGACGGTGAAGTGATGATTCTCTGTACCGGCTAGCCAGGTGCGGAACTCTGTCAGGGAAAATATGGTGCAGACGGTGAGGATTAGAAGGGTCCATTGTCCACCACGACGGGTAGGAGTGGTGTAGGAGGGCTTTGTTTTGGCTGGAGGATTGATGCGGAATTAGTACTTTTTTTTTTTTTAAAATTCCTTTTCCATTGTTCAAGCAGATTCGTCAACAGAAAAAGTAGATGACCAGCAGACTTTTAAAAGGGTAGGGGTAAACGCACGAAAGGCATCGAATGTTTGCAGGCCTCCTTTCAGGTTGGACTTCTCCCCAAACGCATCCTCATCGAGGTCGTGCGCTGAGAATCCATTCATCACGAATCCGTGTCGCGAATTGTGCTCTCAAGGCATGAATAAGACAAAAAGACTGGAGGAAAGAAAATGATATCTACACTTGGGAAACGGAGGGAGAGCGAAAAACGCCGGGTCGTGGGCAGTAAGGCAGGGGAGGCCGAGAGCACCGACGGAGCTTGAGGCCAAGTATTCCAGAACGAACTCCGCATCAACAAATCTTCCCCCTGCTCACATTCAACCACCACAGCCTCGTCTACCATTGGCAGTTCTTGCGCTGTTTACAGATAATACTTCTGACTCCCCCTATTATGGCTAATGTACCGTGTATTCAAAGATATGCATTTATGGTCTAATTCGTAACTAAATGCGTGAATCTCCTCCCCCGCAGTCAAGCGCCGCGGGGTCGGAGTGTGTCCCAATGAAGGGCGAATGAATATACACATGCTGACCGCAGGCGTGGATCCTCCGTCGTTAAACTGGGTATATGTTTTCTTTGCCAATTAGAAATGAAGAGGCACTCAGAAAAAAAATGCAGAGTCGGGGAATAAGGTGATGCAAAACAGCGGACATGCAGCATGTATGAACTGAGGTCGTAACAATATATCACACGAAAAAATAAGGAAAAAGACGGCGACGAGAAAAACAAATAAGGGGAAGATAGAAGCAAAAACAAAAATAATAAATCTCGTCGTGGCAAGCATAATACTGATGCTCAAAGTAAGGGTATAGGACGAATTATCTTTCCTCGTCCACCAACTTGTCAACCAGTTCAATGGTAGTCATGATAATGGGATATAAAATGAAACCACAGCCATCCTCAACCTGCTATGCAACTTGGTAATCAAACAATTATTATTACAGATATGCAAGAAGTGGAAGGGGGAGAAAAACAAAAGAGATGAAAACAGAACGTGTGGCACAACCCGAGTTATTTAGTCCTCTGTGTGCTAGGTCAGCGACTTCGATCTTGAGCCTTCAGTTGCGGGCTGGTTCGTCTATTGCGCTACCTACCAAGCTTGTCGCGGCCGCTGCTGTTGCAAGGTCTGGCTTTCCACTGATACTCCTGGCAGAAACGCGAGGTAATGCCGAGCCCGGGGCAGTGGTGGTGTTGGTCCCTCGCTTGGCCGGCGTCGTCGGTGGTAAGCCACTCACAGTCGAATGACGCTTGCCACTGGGTTTTATCGGAGAATTTCCGGAGACATCGCGACTGCGGATAAAAGTGCCATTTTTCAGACTTGTTCCAGGGGGTTCTGGAAGGGGTCGACCGGTAGTTCCAGAGGATAGGGTCGTAACCCGTTTCCCTGGGGAATTGGTTGTATAGGGTTTTGACCGCGAAGTCATTCTTACCCCGGTTATAAATTCGTGTCTAAGGGCGTCGTGCGGACTTAGACGACGTGCGGGATCCCACCGAAGACACCGTGAAATGAAATCAAGGAAGGCCTCGTCGTCACATTTCAAAACCTGTCTGAGTTCCTTAGAACTTGGACGGCGCCTCCTACCCTTGGAAGAGACAGTGATTCTCGGTTTACCAAGAGAGTCAAAAAACAGCTTTTTCCGCGTACTCTTCTCGATCAAGTGCTTTTCCGGAGGGCCGAATACTTCCATGATGCAGGCGAGTTGCTCCTGCTCGTTTTCACCGGGAAAAATAGGATAACCGGTGTAAAGCTCCGCGAGGATACATCCCACACTCCACATATCGATCGGCATCCCGTATGACATACCAAGAATGACCTCAGGGGAGCGGTAGAACCGACTTTGGATATAAGTATATACCTTCTCGTTCTCGAAGCAACTTGAACCGAAATCGATGACCCGGATCTCGGAGCTCATGGGATGCACAAGAAGAATGTTTTCCGGCTTTAGATCGCAATGAATGACCTTTTTGGCATGTAGAAGAACTAGTGTGCTGAGAATCTGTTTTGTGTAACGGCGGATAAGCTTGAGGGAGAACCCTTTGAAGTCATGTGCTTTGATAAATTCGTATAGATTCATCCCAAGGAGTTCTGTCGAGATGCATAGATGACCCCTGAAGTAAAAGCTTTGGGTGAAATTGACCACGCTATGACGACGGTGCGGATCCCACTCTTTTAGTTTCTGGAGGAGGTTGACTTCGATCAATGCCTGTTGGTGAAACCTTTTCTTGTTGCGGATAATTTTGACCGCAACAAGGTTACCATTCTTGTGATCTACACATCTGACGACCTGACCAAAGCTGCCCTTGCCTAAAACATCAATTACTTCATACCGGTAAGCCAAATGATCACCTAGGACTATATTATAGTCTCCACGGTCGTCATCGTAGCCAAAGTTTGCCGCTTGTGCGTTGAGATCGCCCACGTGCTTCTTTGCATTCTGAGTTCCGCAAAAGTAGATGTCCTTGAAGTCAATGATCTCCCCACGTTCAAATAAGTTAAGATGAGCCATCCTCAGGGCTTGAGCCGGTGTGACACGGTCTTTTGGTGAAGCTTTCCGACGAAGGCTATCCAGTTCTTTGGCAGCAGTTTCGAAATCCTTTCGTTTACTCCCAAGTCTTCGCATTTCTTCATCGGCAACAAGAATATCGGGGTCTATCTTGGTGTCGGGGGATACCGGCGCGGCTGTCATGTTTGACTTGGCGGAATGGATGATTTTATGGACCGGTGAAAGGATCGATGTTGCAGAGCGATGTTGGGGAACGTCACTTTCATTGGATTCACGAGAAATACTTGGTTCAAGAGCAAGACTCTGTTCACTGCTGAAGCTTGGTTTTCTTATCGTCGGATTTGTTGCGCTTGACATGGATGACTGACGCCTTGACTTCAAATAAGATGGTTTCAGAGTGGGACTTGAATTCTTCGCCGTGGAAAAATTATTCCAAGTGGCGGATGCAGGGAGCTTAGGAGGGGGCATTTGATCATATTTTTTAGGGTCAGTATTAACCTCTGAGGTCTGGTGGGACTTCGAAGGGCTTCGTTTCCTGGTTATTGTGACCTTGTTTCGGAGAGACGAGCTAGAAATACTAATGTTATCTGCATCTGAAGGCGTAGATAGTTGGCTGATTGTCTCAGCATTGGAAGAAAAGGCAGATGATTGGGTTTGGGGTCGAGGACCGGTTAGTTTGTATGCTTGGTACGACTGAGATACTTTAGGGGATTGATCCCCATTGGCCTTCTGACGGAGATAATTGAATTCACTACTGCTCTTTGGTAAGGTGTAGGAAATGTACGGCGAAACAGTCCTAGCACCGCCGGCATTGCTATCGAAAGATGCGAGCGCACTGGAGCTACTCGCGGTCCTGAGCCCGGCACCAGAGGAAGTACTCAAGGCGAAATGGGATGTGCTACTTCGGGCATGTGGTATTAGGATCGTATCTTCGTCATCGTGAGACCAGAAGCTTGCTTTTGAGGCGGTCATTGGGGTACTTGGGGTCTTCGATACTATCTGCGCCGAAGGGGTGGATGCTTGCGTGTCGTCCTCTCTATCCATGAGCGCTTCAATTTTCGATGTCATAGGTGTCCCAAGAGGCAATAGATTTAGAGGAGGTAGTTTCAAGGGGTGAAGGTTTTTTCTTCCTAGGCCGGCTGGCTGAGGTTTTGCTTCAGGGGTTTTCATTGACCGGGAATCCGTCCGTTCACCATGTTTGGCTTCCGACCTAGGGACTGTGGCACCCGCACCTGACCTGGACTCCTGTCTTGACCTGAGAAGGCCAATATCCAAGGGGAGACTGGGTTTCCGGGGGGTCGCATAGTTTGGGTATTGTAGTTGATCAAGATCGCCTTTCGGAGATTCATACGCTTTGGGGATGGCGGGAACTGGGGGTACTTCCTCGTTGGTGGCCGCATGTTCCACGCGGGGCTTTGGTGTGGGGAGTCGAGATGTTGATAGGTTTTGAGACAATCTTGTTTGAAGAGAACCACCAGAATTTCTCGCAGAATTGTAGCTCGTGTTCGACGATAGTGATAATCCAGAGCTATATGACTTTCGATTTGGATCGGGAGTTGTTCGAGTCGAAGAAGGGGTCACACTTTTTCGGGGAATGTTTGAGGGTGATTGGGCGCATGAGTGGGGGCGAAGAGGCATAGGATCTGTCTGGCTTGGGGGCGTGTAAGGGAGGGGATGTGCTTGAGGTGCTGTTGACATGCGTTTGAATCGCCGCGCATCAGTGGGGCTGATCGTACGAGCGCCGAGGCCAGTGGCGTGCGGTGGCATGACTGATACTCTCTTCGATGATGACGACGGCGTGGTAGCCTCCCCTGTAGCATTCTTCACCGGAGTTCGGAGAGCATTGGTCGAGGAAGACCGGGAGTGGTCTCCTGCGCCAGCTGTGGTGAGGAAAGTATCTCGAGGCTCCCTGGGAGGCTGGAATGATTTAGCTTTCATATTTCGAACATTTGCCGGAAGCTTAGTGGTATCATTTCTGCTACTCTCAAGATGTTGTGTTCGAGGGCGAAGGAAGGTTGTCTGGTCACTTCGAACGGTCGTATCCGCACTCGCTTTCCTTGTCGATAAGCTCTGTCGTCTGGCGGACCCCATTGAAGGAAGTGACCCTGGCCCTATCGATTTACGTGGGGCCCGTGGAGCAGAACTGGTAGTACCTGGGGTCTGAATAAGGCTCTGTCGACGACTCCGAGCAGCTGTGTTGGAGGCAGGGACACGAGTGGGCGCTAGATCCGTTGTGTTTTGGCCAACCAAACTTTTGCGTCGAACTGAGTTGCTCCTTACTCGTCCAGGTACAGAGCTGTCCGAGTTACTATTCGCCCAGGGATTATTGGAGTGAAAAGATGAAGGTTGGCGATCGAATGTTACTCCCCCGTTACCGGGCATAGGAAAGTGGTTTAAACTCGGCTCTGCCATGATGCTATTGTGAAAATCATCGAAATTAACGGGTGCGAGGAAGTCTGTGCTATCAGGTGGAGTTTGGTTGTATTCAGTATTTGAGAAATTACCCATGCTGGTAGATCCAAGGCTAACGCGGGAATTGCTGCTTTTTATTGATTCGTTTGTGGAGTCGACGGAGGATTTGCCAGAATGGAGAAGCGAGCCGGACGTGTTGCTGCATAGACACCGCACATTAGATGCACAGAAAACAACGATAAACAAGCCTGATAGGGCCAACATGGGTAGAAACACGCTGGGAAGACGGAGGATCGGGATAGGGGTACAGGGAAAGGAAAGAAATCTTGTTCAAAATATACCTGCGGGATGGGTCCTGCGGCCGCGGGCCTTGCGGCACTTTCTGGTCGCGAATGGAGAGTCTTCTCTTACTGAGAGCACCGATTCGACTCCCGACAACACTATTTGAGGAGTGATAAGACGGGTCGGAGAGCAACGTAGTGGAGGAGTGTTTTTGCAATCGTCTGCGTGCGGGTCCCTCTGCTGGTCGAGAAAAAGTCTTGTTAGCTACTGCTGGTGGAGTCACCTGGGACACTCCCACATCTCGAGGTTCATACCCCCGAAGCTTGTATTCTCATTTCCAGAGGGACTGGAAGAGCTTGATTGCACATTGCGCGACTGCCCCTTTCCTGAGGTCTCTTGGCCTAGTAGCTTTTCTGGCATCGTCACGCCTCGACCAACGAGCTCTGAACGTGAGAATTACGTCCAGGGCGAGAGATTTATAATAGAAGATAAAAGAAACCCGGTGAAAGATCTCAATCGCGAAGATACGTAGGATTGAGCTCTCACCCAATACTTGAGGAAGAACTTTGACCAACACCGTCGCGCGACCCATCAATTGACGTTACCGGTCCATCGCGGGGGTCAAGAACAGTAGTGGCTGTTCCGAGGGCTGGGAAAAAGACGCTGAGAAGAGAATAATTCTCCGGTTTGAAAAGAGCAGCTCTTTCTAACCCTGCACGAGACCGTTTCGGGTCGGCAGTAGGGGTTGGAGAAGAGAAGGGTTGGTTCGCAGAGAAATATGCCTGGGGCAGCAGTTCTGTCGGACTTGGCGTTCGTAAAGGTTACCGGCGTATATCACCCCAAACTAAGGAAGAAGGAAGGAGGAACAGATCAACAGAGCATAAACGGAAGGCGCAGGATAAACTTCGAAAAGAATGCTGGGGAGAAATATTGTGCAAAGAAAGAAGTGAAAGGTCTCAGGATACTCTGGGGCCTGTCAAGAAATTAACAGGAAGGAGATGATGAGCCTGAAAGAAAGCAGTAAACAAGCAAGCCGTTGATCGCTTGAACAACCCGTCAAGACAAACTGCCCCCTGGCTCCTTTTTTTTTTTTTTTACCTTCTCTGACGGGCACCGTCGCTGCAAACAGCACAAACAGCTTTAATTTACTCAACGAATACGAAAAAATAAGTACTAGTACGGGGTGGGCGGGGAGGCTAATATTCCTCCATCCATACAGAGAGAGTACAGTGACTTCTGTTACCACGGAGAGCCAAAGGCGGTGAGGTAGAATTCGAAAATTACCCGTCATGTGTAAATTGGTCATTTATTTCTTTCCATTGGCAGTCAATCCACTGGAGCTTGGATATATGCTGTTCACAGATAGAGTGAGTAATGTGGTGGATGGGCCCTTAATAAGGTTCAAGAATGGGAGATGAGGGGATCTTTATTTCATAAGCTACCTCTGCTACATACCTAATAGTGCGCTGCGAGGCGACTTTCTTTCCTTTCCCAGCTCTCCTCTACCTGTATTCCCAAATCGTGGCTTATATTCATTTGTTGTGTTGGATGTACCCCGTCGGTTTCCCTCAAAACCCTTACAGCAATCTAGACACGATTGGTGGGAGGCCGGCTGGACGCAGTTGCTGACCTGGACAGTATCAGCAAGCTGGGCAGCTGCAAGATACTATATGATCGGCTGGAAATATGTGCAAGGCAATAATAGTGCCTTAATTTTTGTGGCCTCTTTTTGTTGAGGATACGATACACACAATCAGGTTGTTGTAGAAGTTCCGGAATAATCATCCACCTATCTTCTCATGGTACCTAGGTAGGATCCTCCTGTTTTGACCCTCTTTGAAGCCCTGGGGAAAGGAAATCCGCTCCCAAAGTTTAAAGCACAGGCTGATGAACGGGCCGTCTTCACCAAATAAGTGTATTGTCATTCCCCACCCGTATTTTACCGAGTTCTGCAAAATTAGACAGCTGCCGTAATCTATCAGCCACCTAAATTGCCATTCTCGGCTCTTTCCTCATGATGAGCATGTGTCTCCGATTGCAGACAACCGAGTACCTCTCTCTTCAACCCTCAGCTTCCATCGCCGGAAATGCGGTCTTTTCTTGACTTTAAGTTTGCGGTAGCATCTTGGATAAGGCACTATGGATGAAAATATTGCTGATGCCTTGCTTGGCCGCGACGTACCTAACGTATCCTCTCCCAAGAACCAGAATGTGGACGCAGAAGGTCCCAGTCACCACAAAAGATCCGGGTCCGGGGGCCATCGATTCTTGCAAGACAAGCTTCTTAACAAGTATGCTGCTATGGGGTTTCCTGAGTCGGAGTATATTATGCTGATTTACCCTTTAAGGATCATAGAGCAGGTAATTCCGGTCGAAGGAGTTAAAAATGAATCGACATCGTTGGGCGACAAGACCGTACCTGGTGTTAAGCGACCTGACTTCAGTTTGCCGGTCATGGGTAACAATTTTCGTCGGTTTAATGCCAGGTAGCTACATGTCTCCTAAGGTTACAAATTGCTGGTGACTGAGAAATTTACAGGATCGGAATTGTTTTCAAGTTTCAGATACAAGTCGAGCATTTGCTTGGTTGGAAGCACCCTTCCCATACTTTCTCGTTCCTCTTTATTTACTCTTTCATTTGCCTAAATCCTCATTTGATTGTCGTACTCCCTATCGCGATTATACTCCTCTTTATCATGGTGCCTGCCTTCCTCGCACGCCATCCTCCTCCTCCGTCGACCTCTACGTCCAGCATTACTCCCTACTACTCCTACCAAGGACCCGCGCTCGCACCTGCAAAGACCATCAAACCGGCATCTGAGACCTCCAAGGATTTTTTTCGTAATATGCGGGATCTACAGAATTCTATGGCGGATTTTTCGGACTTGCACGATTCGGCGGTTTCAGCCTTTGCCCCGTTAACGAATTTTTCGAATGAAAAGCTAGCTTCAGCTGTTTTCCTTATATGTATTGTTGCAGCTGCTGTGTTGTTTCTAACTGCCCACCTTATTCCGTTTAAGTATATTATGTTTGTTGGAGGCAATGTTGCCATCCTCGCTGGGCATCCTAGCATCAAAGAATTCTCCCGCAATATTGCCAGTGACTTGGGCACTGGGATGGCGGAACAAGCCTCAGCAGTTGGTTCGAAGGGAAATCTTGCACAGCCTTCTTGTGTGTCATCCTCAGCAGCGCCCCCCCCGACAATGCCTTTGTTGGGATTACTTGGGGAAATATCCCTGGATTCCTTCCCCGAGGAACGCGAAGTAGAGATCTTTGAGATTCAGTATCGCTCTCTTGCACCCTACTCAGAGTCAAATTGGGAAAATTTCCTTTTTAGCTCTGTCCCATATGATCCACTTTCGCCTTCTCGAATTGCAGGGGAGCGACCGAAAGGGTGTCGCTTCTTTGAAGATGTTCAGCCTCCCACGGGCTGGGCTTGGAAAAGCAAGAAATGGGAGTTGGACCTAGACTGTCGCGAGTGGGTGGTTGAGCGTATGATCACGGGAGTTGGATTTGAGGTCCCTGGGGTTTCCTCTGAAGGTGGCGCTGCGCATGATGAGATTGGGGGCTGGGTCTGGGATCTACCATCGATCTCATCGCCTAGAGGTGATGACAGTGTGGCGTCTGCGCTCGGATACGATGACTTTGCTTCCAAATTTTCTTCTCGCGGTGACAGCAGGAAGATCAGAAAGAAAGGAAAGGAGCGGGCAGCGCAAGATTTCGAGGAGAAGGGGAATACTGGGCCGAACGTGATGGGAGAATGGAAGCGAAGACGCTGGGTCCGAATCGTACATAGAATCGGTATGCCTGTAGAGACAGGAGACAAGAATAGGGCCCTTGAGGATGAGGTTTAGGTGTCTAGTAGATACCCCGCAAGGTTATTTTTAAGGAATTAAATACGCAGGATGAATTAAATTCAGTATTTTTACAATCAACCACCACGGGCAGTTCCCTGCACTATGCACATTGTCCTCTCAAAGGTGATGGTTATAATCTGGTGGGGAAGTCCCTAGTGCTGATGCCTCAGGGTGCAGAGAAACGACTGTCCGAATGCGGGCCAATCATCAGTCACGACCGCGGTCACTGGATGGGGTTGAGCTTCAATTCAGCCACCACTGGCACCTGGCAGTTCTCGACATCTACTCACTCAGGTACCTTACATCCCTCATGTGGGATACTTTCCATCCCAACTATCCCGCAAGAACCCTCCAATGGCTCCAGAAAGGGCAGATGTTTTGCTAAACTCATGCCAACTGGTGTGGGTAAGTCCACCTTGGTAGTCAAGAATTCACAGGAGCCATGTTGATTCAAATAATGCCAGGACTCGGCCAGAGCTCGATTCTCACAATGTGCCGTGGAGTACTTTTCCTTAATTCCCGCTGTCTTCCTTTTGACTTCTATATTCAACTATGTGTTGCGTCAAGTTTCCTTTGTACGGCGCCCAAAGTGGGCACGGCCCTTCGTATCGGAGTTGCCTCCCTGCCCTGAGCTTCCAGTTGAAGCGACTAAGCAACGAATTGGATGGGTTTTTTCGATATTAGCAGCATCGATTTTTGGTCTTGTAGCTGAACTGATGAAGCTTATCCTCAGTGGGCCGAATTTGGCTAACTCCGCTCTGTTTGGATCATGGGTATGTTCTACCCTTCCTGCAATCACCATACTCATGCTGAAAGATGTCTAGGCTGGAACTGTAGCATTAATTGCTACAGAGCGCCCGAGATCAAGTCCTAAATTGCTTTTCGCCTTCTTCTTATCGGGACTTGTTGTTGAAATTACCTATCTCGTAAATCTCCATGTGTACGCAGTCACCCATGTATGGACATACTGCATGGCCGGTGGAGCTGCACTGATAGGTTGTGTTTCGGTTTTGGCGATGCCTCTACGTCAAGTCTCGCTCCCATGCATGGATATTAGCGCTGTTGGGCAGACACCTTCGGATGATTATCGTAGCCCCGAGGATAATTTACGACTTTGGCAATTTTTTACTGTGTCCTGGATGACACCGTTGATCTCACTGGGAAAGATTCGACAGCTAAACGAGAGCGATATTTGGTTTCTTGGATTTGAGTTCCAACACAAAAGGCTACACGAAAAGTTTCGTCGCCTTCGGGGAACTGTTACTGCTCGGTTGCTCCAGGCAAACGGCATTGATGTTCTCATAGTTACTGTTATAGCAATCGTCAAGATGATTTGTGGTCGGACTTACCAACCCCCCTCCCTAGTTGAGCTGGCACTGATTAAATTTTCCAGAATTTTCATCCCCACTTCTATTACAAAAGCTCCTGCAAGCGATGAAGGACCAGAATCGCTCCAACCGTGTTGCCCTAACCTACGCCCTACTGTCCTTAGCGGTCCGTTTTGTGGTCGCGCAAGCTCAAGTACTGAACCTCTGGTATGGTAGAAGATGCTATGAGCGGAGTAGGGGTGAGATGATTATGATGGTTTATGAGAAAGCACTTTCGAGGAAAAATGTGTATGAAGAGAAAACCAAGCACAAGGATGAAGATGTCGACCGGCAAGAAACTTCTAACAGTGAAGGGCGGCCCAAGAGAAAAGGAGGCAGAAGGTGTGCGGTTTGGCCGTTTAAGCGAGCTCCGCGTGAGGAAAAGGTAAAAACCGTAGCCTCCATGGGCAAAATTTTCAATTTACTACGTGGGGATGTGTATGAGGTCGCCCAGCGATTTTGGGACGTTGACGCGCTTGTAAGCAAGCCACTGGGCCTGATCATTGCAATTGGTGTGGTTTGGAAAGTCCTTGGCCCATCATGCTTCCTGGGAGCTTTGGCCGCTTTAACGGCCCAATTAATCAATGTGTTTACCACTCGCATGCTTCTCCGAGCGGAACGAGTCCGTCGGACCGCAACAGATTCTAGGCTGCAGGCCTCTTCTCAGTTTGTCGAGGCTCTTCGGCATCTTCGCTGGTATGGTTGGCAAACCCATTGGCTGCGGCAGGTTATGGATGCCAGACAAACCGAATTAAAGCTACGAATCATCACGAATATGTGGCAGGCGACTATTACATTCATCAATGCCTTCACGAGCGGCTTGTTTCCGGTCATCTCTTTATATGCCTATACACTTTTGGCTGGTCACACGCTACCCATTGATGTCATATTTCCCGCTCTTCAACTCTTTGCAATGCTCGATTCCCGCTTGAGAGAGATTCCTAGTCTGATCACGGTATTGATTAATGCGTCAATTTCAATGGAACGAATAGAAGATTTCATGGCAGAACCAGATAAGGAGAGCCGACAGACAACCCCTCCCAATGTTACTGTTCCTATCAAGATGGAGTCTTGCTCCTTCGCCTGGCCTGGGAAATCTTCTCCTGTACTTTCGGATGTTAGTTTGGAAATATCTCATGGCCTGACCGTCATTTATGGTAAGGTTGGAGCCGGTAAAACCGCTTTACTCCAAGCAATTTTGGGTGAGATGGACCGAAGGGGTGGGGTCTCTCATGTTCCAACCGAAATGGTGGGATACTGTGCGCAGACGCCATGGCTGCAGAGCATGAGCATCCGCGATAACATTTTATTCTCGTCGCCGTATGGTGAGCAACGATACAAGCGGGTTATAGATGCCTGTGAATTGTTGCCCGATCTCTCCCACTTCAAGCATGGCGACTTGACATTTGTGGGAGAGAATGGAGTTGGGCTTTCTGGGGGTCAGAAGGCACGGGTTGCTCTGGCGAGGGCTGTCTACAGCACCGCTAGAATACTCCTACTCGACGATCCATTATCCGCGTTGGACCACAACACTGCTGAATCAGTTGTTCGAAAGTGTTTGTCTGGACCTCTGATGAAAAATCGTGTAATTGTCCTTGTCACCCACCGCACTCATCTAGTGCGCGATCTCGCGACTCAAACCGTCCACATAGAAGACAAGACAGCCACCCTAGAATGGAATCCCAATGCATCCCCTCAAGACAGCGGCAACCGGCCTTACGATGCTTCCCAGCCCGGTTCAAGCGAGGCCGAGATGAGCGATGAAACAGACTTTGCAGACCACTCGGCTGCCGTTCCGTCAAAGTTCATGGAAGAAGAACACCGAGCGGAATGGGGCGTCAAGGCTGCAGTCTACTGGAGCTACATAAGAGCTGGCAAGCATAAATGGTGGGCTGCTTTGATAATCCTCTTGACAATCTACCGCCTCTCAGCTGTTGGGCAGTCCTGGTTTCTCAAGGAATGGGGAGAGGCATATAATGAACTGGTTTTCATGTTCCGACAATCAACCCTAAGAATTAATCACATTTCTGGGCCATGGACACTGATGTCTGCAGTCCCCGAAGGATTAACCTGGAAGCCAACCAATCCTCTGGATGATTTTCCAACACCTATTGAGAACGTGCGACCTTGGTTACTAGCATTTTTTGCGCTCACAACCCTCCAGGCAGTTCTTCTACTCTGCAGTCAGATCCTGATGTTTGTCATTGTCTACTGTGCTGGCAAAAAGCTCTTCCAGGAAGTTATGGTGGGAGTCAGCCATGCTACATTTCGTTTCTTCGACGTGACTCCAATCGGGCGGTTGATGAACCGGCTCACATCAGACATCGGCGTCGTTGATGGAAATATCAGCCAACAATTCCAGTACATCGCCTTCCTCCTCATTACCTGGGTATCTTCCGTTCTTGTCATTGCCTCAGTAACACCAACTTTCCTTGCGTTCTCCCTCATCCTGACGGTGGCATTCGTCATCACCTTCCAGCAATTCCTTCCTACATCTCAAAGCCTCCGCCGTTTGGAGATGGTCTCCCTCAGCCCCCTAATCTCCAACTTCGGCGAGCTCCTCCACGGCCTCACCACCGTTCGAGCGTTCCACGCGGAACCACGCTTTCAGGACCGGGTTATCGCCGTCGTCGACAAGTTCCAAGGGATGGACCACTTCTACTGGTCTCTCCAAAGCTGGCTCATGTACCGATTTGAATCGCTCTCCGCTCTCTCAACTTTTATCTTGACCGTCCTGGCACTCTACACCGATGTCACCCCAGGCCTCGCTGCTTTTGTCCTCGTGGCCGCTGACAGCTTCGTCACATCCACCCACGGCCTCTGCAATCAATACGGCCAACTCCAGATGGACTTTGTGTCGGTTGAGCGCGTTGATGAACTCCTCCACGTCGACCAAGAACCACCGGGCACCATTGATCCGCCAGCGATGTGGCCCCGATTCGCGCACGACATCACCTTCAACGACGTCACGATTCGTTACGCACCCCATCTCGACCCATCCCTCCATAATATCACCCTCCGCATCCCCGGCGGATCCACCACGGCCGTCATCGGGCGCACAGGGAGCGGGAAATCCACCCTCGCCATATCTCTCCTCGGGGTTATCGCCCCAGAATCCGGGCAGGTCGTCATCGACAACATCGATATCGCCCAGGTGAACAAGCAGGAACTTCGATCACGGGTGACATTTGTCGCCCAGGACCCCGTCCTTTTCCCGGGAAGTATACGACTTAACCTTGATCCAACAGACGAGTACTCTGACACAGAGTGTGCGGACGTCCTTACCCGCATCTGTGGGACACGGCATAACTGGACTCTCGAGACCCACGTTGAGGCGGGCGGGAGGAACCTCAGCCAGGGCGAGAGGCAGTTGATTGGGCTGGCTCGGGCAGTGCTGCGTCGAAGCTCAATCGTGATTCTGGATGAGGCGACGGCGTCGATCGATCACGAGAGTTCTTTGGAGATCCAACAAATATTACGGGAGGAGATGCAGGAGTCAACTGTCATTACAGTGGCGCATCGGTTGGAGGCAATCAAGGACGCGGATTACTATGTTGTTTTGGATCAGGGAAGGGTGAGCGAGCATGGGTATGTGAGGGATAGGCAGGGCAGCTGATTGGATACTTTCCCCCTCCCACTCATTTCCTCAGGCGCTTTTTCACTATTATAAGTGGTGTGCGGAGGTGTAAAAATTGGATTTAAATACATTCGTTATGTTAAAACTCCTGCCTGCTGTGCGGGTACTTGAACAAGATACTGAAAAAAAAAAAAAAAACTACATACTTATACAGAACATAATTTCCCCTCTTCCCCCCCTCAAAGATGAGACGAGTAAGATAGGGAAAAAGAGAAAAGTAAACAAAAGAAAATAAATAAGTAAAACAATCCATCCATCTAGTCAGTGATAAGAAACCCAATACCAAACCCGATAGTTAGATCAAGAGAACCAAATACCAGACCAGACCAAACCCCATGCTAGAGCTGCCCAGCTGAATTCCACAACCCCCGCAGCACCGGTAGATATAGGTTCCAGTGGCAAGCCCGTGTCATCAACCGTCGGGACAGTCGGAATCGGGATGTTTAGTCCCATTTCCGTCATCGTCAACGACACATATCCAGCCATGGACTCGGATCCTCCCCATCCATCAGTGACCGAAGATGTCATGGCAGGAACTCGAAGACTTGGTGTTGGTATCACAAGTATAGACCTCAGAGTCGATCTGGTGGTTGAATGTAGGCGGAGAGAAGCAGTGGTTGCGGCCCAAGGATTTGAGCAAGCAGTAACATCGCCATTGGCATTCACAGGGGAAGGAGAGGAAGGAGAAGGTTCGGGGACAAAATCCACGGTGACACGGGTTGCCGGAGGGGGGAGAGGGAGAGTGATGTCTGCGGTATCGAGTTCGGCACAAGGGGCAGCGTCCTGCGCGAGTTTCTTTGGGTGGAGTGCCACGGGTTCAGGAAGTGCGTTGCTGCAAAGTATTGTTTCGGGAACAAGTGATTTCGATCCAGAGAAGGTGTATCCTGTTCCATTGAAGGCGCAGACGGCGTCACCGGCTGGAGGGGCTGACTCGTAACCTAGACAAGGAAGGGATATACTTCAGCTTTGGGTTCAGGTATAGTATTGGAATACTTGGTTTGGGAATGGGAAGGAGAAGTTACAGATTGCTGTTTTCTCATAACCAGTGGGCAGGAGGTTTGATAGCCTGTAGCGGTCAGTATTGTCGACGGATGCAGGAAGGCGATTCTGTTTTTGTGTGCGGCCGGGGGTTGTTTACTCGATATTGCAGGAACGAATCTCTGCCGTGTCGACAGATGCACAGGAGATAATAGCTGGTCCCTGGAGGGATCCACTGATGCAATAGTGGCCGCCTGGTTTCGAGCAGAGAAGAGTATTAGAATCAGTATCACTGGAAGGGTTGTCA
Organism: Aspergillus biplanus; assembly: GCA_027569045.1. Lineage (NCBI taxonomy): Eukaryota > Fungi > Ascomycota > Eurotiomycetes > Eurotiales > Aspergillaceae > Aspergillus > Aspergillus biplanus. The sequence continues at coordinate 398,050 of JAPDEJ010000039.1, forward strand.
GAATGGATTTGAAGATGAACAATAAGTCAAGAAGGCAGATAATACTATCCAATCTGAGCCTGGATGGGAAGTACTAGGGAAAGGATGAAAGAGATTATCAGATGCATTGTGGGGGCTTTGTTATTGTGTTTATGAAGCTGTGTGAAATATCACCCTGAGATAAACGAGAGGCAGATAAATGAAGAGGAGAGCATGTGGGTAAAAGAAGAGGGGAAGAGAAAGAGGAGAGTGAAGGCAGTCGATAGACATAGGCTCCTTGGAGCCAATTAACTAAAAATCTCTTGTGTCTATAACTTGAAATTAAGTTAAATCCTCCCATAACATAACTCTATCCAGTATAACAAAAACCAAAGATAAATCTATGGCTCTTCAAAGATAACTTTCGTATCACTTTTTCCTTTGTTTTCTTTCTGTTATAGCCTAAGTTTATATATGTAAATTTCATTGAGCATAGATAATCCAGGCCAGCTGAAATATAGTACTATATAACCTATCACACTATTCAACTCATATGGAGAAGATAAGTTGTGTATAAAAAAAGAAAATGAAGAATAGAAGGCTGAGAACAGTAAGACAAGAAACAATTAGATGAAGATAAGCTACAGATATAAAAACTCAAAGAATGGTAATAATAAGAATTATACCGGGTATAAATATAAGGATAGAAATAAGAGAACTTTATAAGTTAGGCAGATCTAACCCCTTGCCAGGACGCACGATCTAGTGAAAGGCTTATGGGAGTCGCTGAGAAGCCGCATTCTGCAACCCCTCGTGAGCGTGTTCCTCGGCCCTTAAGTAAACCGACATGCCCATTAGCCATATTAATGCTGATTATTCCTGCGTGGTAGCGGTGGAGAGATATTTTACATAGACGGTTTATCTGGATAATTCATTCGCTAAACGCAGGGGAGAAGAAGAAGTCGAAAAAGAAATAAAAGAGATATAAAAAAGAGTTTTCTATCTATATATCACCAGCCCTTGGTGCTTTTTCTTGCTTTGTGTCGCATTCTCTTATTTTCACGGGTAATCAGTTGCTCTAGTACTTCTGGAGCTGGAGTTAAATGGTGGCTTTCTCGTGAAGAGCGCTCTGAGGTATATGCAGCACCGGTTATTAGATAGCCACCAGCCTCTTCTAGGGCCAGCGGGGTGACTGGGCCGGGGCTGCGGAGAGGATCCAAGCGCGGGGCAGCTGGACTTGGAGAGAGTGGCCTTGATGGCGCTTTTTGCAGGGTTACGCTTTCTACCAGGTCCCTGTATTGTAACATAGCATCCCGTGGTGCCGACCCCGTGCGATATAACTGCTGTCGAGATTGCCGCGGGGAGGGTGGCTGACCGATGAGAGTCTGCGAGTTACTTGATGACTGGTAAACCGCGGGATGAAACCGGGGTAGATTGCCCAGTTGAAACGTCGGGCCTGATTTGGAGGTATTCTGAGACCGCGAGCGGGGCGGCTGCGGAGAGTCGGAGCGTCCAGATGAAGCCATCGATGGAGATGCAACGGGCGAGAGGAAGGTAGAGTTGTCTGAGCGCATGCTGGAGGAGTGGTGGTAGCTGGAGCGACGGCCGTATCTGGTACCCTTTCTGCGAGCCTGCGTGTCACAAATCCTCTCTGGGGACCGATCGCGCTGTGGGAAGTAGTTTTTTTCAAAACGTCCTGTCAGCGGCGTGACAGGAATATCGTCCTCGTGGATGCTTGGATATCGCCTGGGAATTGGAATCGGTCGTGAAGTGGACCTGTAGGTGGAGTGGGTTTCTGAGGAGGAGTCGGCGATGTCGAGGGGAGGAGAATAAGGGCGAGAAAAGGGCGATGGGGGGTTATATGTTGACGAGGTTGCAGTCAATTCCTCCAGAGATGAGAGGGAGAATCGGGTCGGACAACCGTGTCGGGCGATTAAACTTTCGAGCTGGTCACGGGCATGCGACGCTGTTTGATGGGAAGGGGACCACGATGATGAGGAGAGATTGGCTAGGAGGACAGGGATCAGCATGAAATGCGTGAAACTTGTGGTCGCAACATGTACCACACGTGTCAGGTGGGTATTGTCCGAATCAATGCCAACAGGAGAGGCGGAAACAAATCATCCACAGCAAGGATGGAGAGGGAGGCCAATTAAAAACAGAAGCACGCGAGAAAAGAGGGGGAGGATCGAAGGGATCTGAGGGAGTGGAGAGACAGGTTGATTGGCCGAGATGACATTCTCCAGATAACGGGAAGATCACCACTAGACAGGGAGGGGGGAAGAAAGAAAAACGAAAGGAAAGGAAAGGAAACTGTAGGGAGAAAAATAACAAAGAGACTTACCACTGAGCAATGGCGCCGAATGGACTGAGCTGCAGGAGGACGGATAGAGTAAAGGAGAGGATGATGTGGTCGCAGAGAAAGAAGAGGACGGCGGAGAAGTAGCCATTGAGGGGGTTTTATGAATCTTGAACCACTAGTGCTAATAGCAGTTCCTATTGGGAAGCGTCAGTGGGGAAGGTTGGGAGAACGGGGAGACGTTGGTGGCTGCGAGTGGAACGATTCAATTTCAATTTCAGGCACTCCAAGAACAATAATGGCAGAGAAGTTGCTTTCTTTTCTTTTTTTTTTTCTCTCTTGTCTGATCGATGCCCTTTGTCCCCTCACCAGGATTGAAATGGGAGACCAGAAGGGGGAGGCAAATGCAATATATGGTTGTCTCTCTCACCTCTCTATATTTATCTCTTCTCTCTCTGGCTCTCTCTTTTTTTTCTCTCCCCCTCTCTATTCGCAGATATCGCCCTCTGGTTGCACCAAGAAAAAAAAGTAAAAATAAATCAATTAAAATGGATTTCACCAAGCAATTCTATTCGATTGTTAGCTTGCGGGGAAACACAGACTACCACAATCCAAACCACCCCCATGGCGTCATGGCAAGACAATGCAGCGTTGGTATTGGATGGAAATGAGTGAAAAGAGAGGGGCACCCGGTACGGTACGGTACGGGGGGCCACCATACCAGATACCGAGAGCCTAAGTACCTTAGTAGCAAGGTACCCGCTCCACTTCTGTGCGCAAGGGCAGGCGAAAAAAGAAAAAACATCAAAAAACTGGGCAGACAAAATAAATAATGCGATGGATTAAGGGGGGAAAAGAAAAGGGAGGGGAGATAATCACAGTATAATGGACGATAATATAAGGACAGCACTTACATATGATGTGTTCGAATGATGGAGGACAGCGAGACAGACGGCCCTCCGTCCAGTCTGGGGTAAAAAGGCGGCGAGGTGGAACTTGAAGTTTGATATTTTCCCGCCCACCCAGGAGACACAACTTGGAGAGACCAGTTACTGGTACTACCAGTACCAGAGGGGTATCCGAAGTGGTACCAGGAGTACCGAGGAGGAGTGAGTGTAGCTTTTTTCAATCACTATGCATTCACTTGCATTCAACACGCAAGAAATCATGGAAACGAAAGGTGTTGTGGTTTGCGGACTGGATATCAATAAATAGAAGTCGGCAAAACGAGGCGAAGGATGGCCAACAGATATGATGCACGGTCGCCGTCAAGGGCACACATGAGGTTCTTGGCAATCCTTCAGCCTTCCAGCACATTGCATACAGCTCGAGATATCCGAAGGGGGGAAGCACACTAGCAGGAGAGTAAAACAGAAAATAATAGCGCAGTATCTTGCCTGGAATAATCGAAAGGAAAACAGCAAGAATTACCTCCGAGTGCCGAGAAAATTTGGATCGCTAAACACTCTGTCAAGATTCTACACCTTTCTGTGGGCTCAGCCCTCGCTTTTAAAGCCAGAAGGCTGACTCGTAGGCGTCCCCAGCTGATACCTTGCTCACCCGATACAGACATTCAGAGAGGAAGCCAAAATTCATTATGAATGTGTAGGGAGAATGAAAAGGGTGGCTTTCAGACAGTCGTAACCACCTGCGACAGACCCGTTGGCCAACCAGATCCCCCCACCCCTAGAAAACAAAAGAAAAAGCAAAAAAAAGAAAGGGAAAGAAAGGGAAAGAATCCAGGGAAAAACAAGGCAATCACAGCCATACAGATGCACGATACCCAGGGCTGATCAACCTTCTCTTGACCCAAATATGGCCCATGAGATATGGCTAGTCAGTTGTGGACGGGGAGATAGAATAGAAAGAGTCGTTTCCCCCTCCAAGCCTGACCTTGCTGCAGACTGAGGGTGGGAACATCGGTTGATCTTCCGGCATCAGACTCGATGATCACTGGTCGTCCTCCACACCACGCAGCACTAGTCTAAGACACCACTGGTCAACACAAATGCAGGTCATCACCCGGCGAGATGATAGGTATATTGGCAGAGTATCGCGGTCTGCGTCGCCCCTCCACGCACAGTCGATCTGTCCTGGGGGAAGCATTCACTTCCTCGACTGGCGAGTCTTTTCATCCTTCAACAACAGATCTTCAGTTTGTGTTTTTTTCTCTTTCGGATTGTATCATTGATGTGTAGAACACCAGGTGGCGACGGAAGGAAAACGATTCCCTAATCCGACCTACTTGAATACGTATACCCTCCTTTTCTCTGAGTCTTCACACATCCACGATAATCCGAAAATGTCGGTGCCTCCCTCAGGTCATCCATCAGCCACGCTAGGCGACACGATCAGACGACTGCACCCCTCCATCACACTGTTCTCAGACCCCCGCCAGAACATTTCTGGGAAAATCCTCCAAGCTTGTATCTCCGATTATGGTCGTTCTCACACTATAATGGTAAACTATGGACTGCTCTCCAATGAGGTGGAATAAACTCGAATCAGTCCTTATTCCTGCTCCTCAAAAAACAGGCACTCAGGCCCCAGCCCCTCTCACTGAGGATCGGGGCTCAGGCCTGAGAGAGGGGGGATAGGATATTCTGCAACAGACAGCCCTTGCGCTATAATGTCCGCCTGCCATCGTGCGTAATCGAAGTACCCTTCAGCTGAGAGCTTTCATGAAGGATCGCATCTCTAACCTGTCCGCTCCGTAGGTTCGACCCGCCCGAGTGGATACTTAATTTTTAAGATTCAGATACTGGTGACTGAGTTGTCCCTGACAGTGATAACGCCGCAACCAGAACTGCCTGTTAATCAGGTTCTCCATTTTCCCTGCCATCGGCCAGTCATGGGTTCCCGGTTGAAGAAAATAGTATGGCAGGAATGACAGGTCGCCCTGACCGCATGGGGTGGAGGGTTCACGCCTTCTTACAGGTCAAATTCTATTTATTTACCTCGTTTCCATTTTCTTTTCCTTTCTTTTCTTTTTCTTCCGCTTTTGCTTTTTCTCCTCCGGACAGTTGACGTGTGATGAGGGCGGTGCAACTTCCAGGTACTACTGTTTTTAGGATCCTCTTCATTCTGGGAGCAACGGCATCCGGACCCGACCACTGGGCTGGGCCGGGACTCGGATGCGAAGAAGGGCCCCATGACCGAAAAGAGTGAAGCTTAGTGCGACTCAGGGATATTCGCGGCCTCAGCCCTTCCCATTCTCATGGGAAACTCCTGGGCTTGTACAAACTTTGAACCTCGCATTAGTCCAATCTTGAGAGCTGACTGCTGCAAGATCAAGCTCCAGCATTCTGGGATTGCGGGTGTCGCAAGGGAGCAAATCTGCCAGGGCCGGGTCTGTGCGGATGCATTTGCCCATGCGGGTTACCGTCTTTCTAGAGCTGAGGGGATCAAAGCGTTGACGCCGTTGAGTCACCACCACTAACCGTTAATCGCAAGCCTGATAACACGTACTCTGTAAGCTGGTGTGGTTCCATCATCACCCACGGGATAACTGGCATCGATTTTGACGCGGCGGAAGACATGCTCTGAGTTCCAGAGGATTCCGAGTCGGATCGCTCGGGAATTTCTGCCTTATCGTGGATATCACGCGTCAGCCGTTCGAGAGGACAATAAGCATGGAGCGCCTTGCTCTCGTATTCTTCTCGTCTTCTCCACCTTATTGCTAATTCGGGAACTTGTCAATTTCCCGCCAGCCACCATTTGACTTAACTATCTCGCACTAAAATAATCATACATGAACTGCGAGTGGCCGTCCAACACCTTCGTTGGTTGACACTGCAGCTTGTGCAGCCACCCCCATATTTTGGACCAGAATAATTTCGAGATATCACTGGGGGTAGAATTCAGTGTTCTGGGCGCCTGAAACGTCTAAGAGTGGTGGATGGTCCCAGACTTGCGGTCGACCCGACGCCCAAGTACGGGAAAGGCCGCGCCCGAGGGTGCGTTCAGCTTAGTACCTAGTAGTAGAGGGCTTCGGATTAATAGAGCACCTTGCTTCTTTCTACCTTGCTCGGAGGCACGCTGCGGTGCTACTCATCTCCCAGGCCAGTACTCTCGCCATTCCTGGGGACTTGCAGTGGCGCTGCCGTACAACACTTCCCAGAGCTCAGCCAGCCATAAAACCGGTTCCGCAAAAAGCATGCAAGCTCACTCGGCAAATTTATCCTGCACAAAAGCTATGCCCAGGATATCGCGAGCTACAAGGTCCTTTTCCGCTGAAGACCGCACTGGTGCTTTGTCTGGTGGTTCAGTACATGTCGATATATATCCAACTTGGCAACAGGAAGATAGTCTCTAGAAACCCAAGAAGAGAAATAGAGGAGTTCAAAGATCCCACTTGCCTTAGCTGTCTGGGAGCCTTAACCTTTTTCCGCATGGGACAAGAGTATCTCGTCCAAATTTCTGGCCCCGTTGGGCAGAGTATGACTCCAGAATATAACTCTAGGGGGCGCTACATTATTTTGCTTTTGTTAACAGTCCCAGTTAATTAAAGTCATATTCGTTGAATCTCTGGTTAAGATACCGAAATTGTCTTCTTCCAGTTCCTCGTAAATAGTTAATTTATATTGCCAGATATATAAATTTTATTTTATGCCATCATTATCTTCTTCGGATGGCAACCTCATGTGCATATCACGGGTATAGAACCCGCCGAAGCTTTATGAATGAAAAGATCAATCCCACCTAAGTCACTAGAGGTGGCCCACGATTCGCTTGGGCTCATAGAGCTCCTCGATACCCTTTATCTCCTCCGCGGTCAGCTTGAAATCGATCGCTTGGATTGCCTCATCCACCCGCTCGACCTTGCTCATCCCAATAATCGGCGACGAGATGAACGGCTTCGACAGAACCCAAGCAATCGCCACGGTCGCCATCGATACGCCCCTCGCCTTCGCAATCTCCTCCACCCTCCCAATAATCTTATAATCTCTATCCGTGATGGAACGCCCGACGGCCGAGTCCTTCAGTGTGCCTCCCCTCTTCGTTTCCGCTTCTTCATCCTTCTGTCCCTGCTCCGATTTCAACGGCCGTGCCAGGAGCCCCATAGCTACCGGACTCCATGGGATACCCCCCATCCCAAACTTAGCACAAGCAGGAAACATCTCCCGCTCCTCCTCACGATAGACCGCATTGTACAGATTCTGCATTGACACAAACTCCGTCCACCCGTTCATGCGCGCGGTATACTGGTACTCCAGCAGTTGATGCGCCCACATCGACGACGCCCCGATGTACCGAACCTTCCCGGACTTCACGACATCATGGAGGGCCTCCATCGTCTCCCGGACCGGCGTTGATGGGTCCGCCCGGTGAATCTGTAGTAGATCAATATACTCCAGCCCCAGGCGGGCCAGACTCGCATCGACACTTTCGAAGATATGCTTTCGGCTCAGCCCATATTGGTTGACGTAGCCGGCATTGTCACGCTGCTGGATGCTCATGCGCAGCGGCGTCTCACCCCCGCGTCCCACGGGGCAGAACACCTTGGTTGCGACAACGATGCTCGCCCGGTCCCAGTTTAGGTCGCGGATGGCTCTGCCCAGGATCTCCTCTGAGTTGCCGTTGGAGTAGACATTAGCTGTGTCGAAGAAGTTGATTCCTGAACGATAGGCATGATCGAGCACGGTTTTGGCTTCTTCCTCAGGGATGGCCCATGGTATACCACGTTTCGGGTCACCATAGCTCATGCATCCGACGCAGATCGGGGAGACGCGGAGACCACTGGTGCCTAGCTGGACGTATTTCATTTTTCGGTTTATGGTCGCGTTTCGTGGGACCTGGTTAGAAGGGGGTTGAATTAAGAAAGAGACAACTAACACTGTAGGGTGCCATGAATATTATTTATTTATTTATTTACGATAACAAGGATCGGATTTAGGACGTGAAGTCTTATATCCGTGTTATGTCCATCGTTTTTCTTGCTGCTTCGTGATTAATAATTCCCAATTGATGTCATCCAACTGCATGGATTCCCCTCCCGATTCTTGTCCTTCTGCGGTAACTGAAGTACCGATCAATCTCGGGAAATGCATTTCACCAAACATTCCCCATTTCACATCCCAAATTTCGCGCTAACACGTTGCCGCTGGGTGCCTACTCAAACCCCTGCATCAAACTCTCCATATCAAACTGTCGAGCCAAATGTAATAGTTCCTGCGCGGATAACCCCACCTTTGTATTCACATCAAATATATCCCACCCGGGTACTTCATCGATCATGAGGCCGTGAGGGGTCGAATCCCTCGTTTCTATCTGGGGGAGAGAACCATCCTCTTCTGCTTCTTCTACTTCTTGCATTGCGGTTGTTGTCGCAGATACCCCCGCGCCAACAGCCGCCGAATAACCGTTATGATGATAATGAGGAGCAGGGGAAGAAGTAGGAGAATAGGGTGTCAACGGGGTCATAATCTGTTCCAGCTGGCCAAGTTCCAATTTCCTCAATGGAGCCACCAAACTGCCCTTCGAAACCATCTTGTCAAGGATACAAAGAGCATTGTCGCACCATGTATCATCGACGAGGAGGGATGGGGCCACAACGCGGATGACGTAAAGGAGGAAGGATGAGGAGAAGGTATCTTCTAACTGGAAGGGGAGGAATGCTTCTTTTTCGCCCCGTACACCATATATTAGTATGTATTTTCCTGGGGAGGTATGGGTGGGAAGGAGAGGGAAGAAAGCTGGGAGATACCGAGGAGGTCTTCGTCACCGATAGCACGAAGTGTACGGAGGACTGTCTGGGCAGAGTCGGCGCAGGATTGCATTAGGGATGCTACCGGGGGTGAAAGGGAGATGGATTGGGATTTTTGTATTTCGGGCCGTCCGATGTGGAGGTGGAGAGTGCACATTACTAGGGGTCTAGTGGTGAGGACGACGCACTTTTTTAGTTTCAACAAAGTTAGCTTTCCTTTTTTTTCTAGTTCTTTTTTCTGTCATGTTTTTTTCTTTTGGCATTGAAAGCAACCTGGAAGGTGGGAAGGATAGGACTGACATGATGATAGGAAAGGATTAGCCGCAGAGCCATCCGAGAAGTCCTACTAACTGAACCCTGGAAATGTGTATTGAGGAATGCCGTCAAGTCTTCCGATAACCACGCCAGATTGAGAAGAATAGACTGTGTGTTTGTGATGAGAGAGCCATCGAATGCTTTGCCGACGCCGTAGACCGCTGTACGGTTTAGTGTTAGCGGTAGGTGACCAAGACGAGCAATGGTAGATACTTATAAAGGTATGTTCGCTTACTGGTGAGAATCCTCGCCATTAACCGGCACAATCGAATATGGAGTGTCATATTCAACGCTTCCAGAGAGTTATTAATCCGCGAGGGCAGTTTTGCCGTGATGTCCTCATCCCGAATCGAGTTGGGAGCCCCGATCAAAGCAGAGAATTCTCGGTCGATCATGTAAACAACCCAGAATATCATGTTACAGCGACGGGAGTGTTCCTCCCCAACGACGTCTTCGGGCATGTGCCGATGCATGCCTTCCCATACGCAGATTCGTAGCGCGTGTCCGATCTAGCACTGTTAGCTTTCCCTAGCTCAGGCTACTATAGAGAAGAAGTCCGGGGAGAGATACGTGTTGAAAAGCAACTACCCTAATATCCACAGACTGTAAATAGAGCGCCGCAAGCGTCAAAGCCTGGATAGAAAGTAACGACTCATCATGAATCCCGGATAAACTTGGAAGCAACGACATCGCCCGAAGAGCATAGTGGTACCCCGGGGGACCATCGGTGTTAGATCTATTCTGGACGAGGAATGCTTTCCCAAAGGCTAGAATGAGCAAGTACTGTGCGTACCACAGTTTGGACGAGGCTGCTTTGGCCGCGGCGTTCTCGTACAGCTCGTCCAGATGGCGAAGGTAGCTGGGCTCGTCAATTAAGTAGAAAAGGTGGCCGAAATAGAACTTGACCGTGTTGAAGAGGAATAGGGCGTAGTCCTTTGGGGGGAGGTTGCTGGTGTCGGGTGCTTCGTTGGGGCCTAGTGGTTGCCATTGCATTTTGAAGGCGACGCCGTCTAGATGCCACGGGTCTGGGGGGTAGTTGGTGGCTTCCGGGATGTGTTTCCCGATTAGAGCTAGGACACGGCGACAGAAGGACCACGATGAGGAAGGGCCCATGTAGACTAGTATCATTAGATTCTCTATCCCTCTCTCTCTCTCTCCACTTGTTTCTTTGAGGGATGTTGATCGAGTGTCGGAGGTGTACTCACAATATCTGCCGTCAGGGGATTTGGCAAAGGTATAGTCGTTGTCCGCGAGCGGATTACGCCGAAAGCCAGACCCGATACCTTCCTCAGATTTATCCTGTGTGGAATATGGCCCGGGAGTCGTCTCATCAAGTAAGGGAGGTTCTGGCATTGTGAGGGTGTCATGGTTATTGATGGATGCGGCCTGAACCTCAGCTGGTAGAGAGCCCGGCAACCCAATAGATTGGCCTCGTTCGGGAGAGTATAAATCACGGCTCCCCAGCGAACCCGCCCCAGACCGTTGAGGCGGTTCTGGATTGATACTCTGGCGACGCTCTAATTCACGTAGGTAGCTAAAATAGACAGCTTAGGTTCGTCCTTACCAAAAGTAGGACCCTCTAGGATATACATGTATATCTAGCGATGCGTACCTTTCTGAGACAGAGATGCGCTTGTCCTCAGCTGCAAAATGGCAGTGCCTGTCTCGCTGGCTGCATCTCGTGCAAGGGGCGGTCCCCGAGCATTTGACTTTCATCGCCCGACATCGTTCACAACTAGACAAAGTCAGGAAAGTCCATGTTGTTTGACTTTTTTAAGGGTTACCGTAACATACGCCTTTATGACCTTCTTTTTTACTCTGCTTGGGCCGTGAGTGAGTGTGGACATTGTATAGACCCTGGGAGAAGTGATATCGGGAGACGCTTCCGATGGAGAAATATATGTGCTTTCTTGGTGGAGAAGCGGAAGGCGTAACTATCTTCCGACTCTCCTTATCTATACAATATTTTTGTATGTATTTTTACTTTTTAAAAAACTCACAGAAAATCTATGAATAGGCTAAATTATACAACGGCAATGAAATCCACCATGATATCGACGCCTGCAGGTAGATTCGACACTTCGACCATTGACCGGGCGGGAGCATGAGGGAACGCGGGATCATACACGCTGGCGAATTCAGCGTTCATTCTCGCATCTTTCAAGTAAACCTAAACCAGTACCAATTGGTCAATTGCATTGCATACTTGTGCAAGAAAAGGAAGAAGGGGGCGCTGAATTCTCACGACTACTTTCACCACCTGCCCGAGAGACGACCCCGCCTCGTCCAAAATATGGCTGGTGTTTTGAATAATTGCACACGCTTTTTCGGTCATGGAGCCTCGGAGGATATTTCCCTGGGCATCGGCTGGAATTTGGCCTGACAGCCAGACATGACCACCGGCTTTGACTGCTTGAGACTGTTTGACAATATTAGAGGGGTGGTATCATTTGGTTTGGTTGGGACGTACATAATGGGCGAATGCTACAAGTTGGTGAATTTATGGTTTAGTGAGTGATATAGAAATTTATAATGAAGAAGGCCGGATGCTGTACATACGTTTGTAGGCTTTTTCAGTGTAGACCGCGGCCACTGATGTGATAGTTCGCGGGGATGGAAGACAGAGGCGGCGACTGGGGTGCATGTGGAGAGCTGATTTGAACATGGTCATTTGTAAATCTAGGTAAAAGTGCCAATTAAGGGTATTATCAAGATATTATCTAAATAGTCACTCCTTTAGAGATGTTAACTAGTTAATTTGTTGACCACTTTTATGTAGGATAGAAATCGGAGATGTCATCCGAGAGTGAAATCGGGGTGGAGAAAAAGTCGGATACAGGCCCCGATACACTAAAAACACATAAAACATTTTGTCGCCATCATCATTGAAAAATTAGAAAAGAATATTTTTATTTAGAGTGTATAATATATGCTAAATATGATTCTAGAAACAACTCGTCTCCTCCCACGGTAAGTTTTCTAGTAGAAGTAGTACACCCCCACTAATCCAGAACAGACGCCTTATACCTGGCAAAAGGATGACCTCCTCTGCTGCTGCAGCCCAGCAAATCGTCCAAAAAGTCACCAACTTCAAAGAAACCCAATCCACCCGACCAGACTTCGACCACTCCGCATCCCCCATCCCGGTCACCAAAAGCCCACACCCAGACTGGCAGTACGGCTCCGGGGTCCCTTCAAGCTCCTCCCAACACCAACCCAATGAATATAAACACAGAGCAATCGACCCATACGACCCCTCCCGGCCCATGATCCACAACTACCGCCTCCTGATCTCCGGCATTGCTCCCCGCCCCATCGGCCTCCTCAGCACCGTTTCCGCCGACGGACAAACCAAGAACCTCGCCCCTTTCAGCTATTTCCAAGTCGTCGACCATGACCCGCCACAGTTCATCGTGGGGTTCTCCTCGCGCCCCGGGCGGGCTAAGGATACATACCGCAATCTACTCGAGACGGGGGAGTGTGTAATTAACACAGTCTCGGAGGAGATGATTGAGGCCGTGAATGCGGCGTCAATTGATGCGCCATATGGGGTGTCGGAATGGGAGGTTTCGGGGCTTCGGAAGGCAGGAACGAGGACGGTGCGGCCGGGACGAGTGCAGGAGTCGGTTTTATCGATTGAGGGGCGGGTGGTTGATGTGAAGGAGCTGGGAGGGAAACCGGAAAAGGGGATGAGCGTGGCGTCGTTGGTGTTGATAAAGGCGACGCAGTTCTGGGTAAGGGAGGATGCGGTTGATGAGGATGGGAGCCATATTGAGTTGGAGAAGTTGAGGCCCGTGGCGCAGTTGGGGGGAATGTCGTATGGGAGGATTGGGTCGACCTTTGAGGTGCCGAGACGGCGATGGGCAGATGAGGTTGGGGGGAGTGAGGTTCTGATGGGATTGAGCTCTCGGCATGAGAGTGAGAGTGAGGGGAGGGAGTAAAAGAGTGAGCAATAGAAGTTCATACTCTTATATGGCGGATGGTAAGAGCCGTATTTACTCTATTTGTGGATTTAGCTTCTCACCATCCAATTGGTGCGTGATGAACATATATGCGTTAAATATACATGGTACTGATATCTAAGCCCTCTATCAGCACGGCCGTATCCTTAGTTTAGTATATCAACCCGACATCGCCAATCCAACCACAATATAACCCCCAAACCCGATGATCTTTTGCGTTGCACCGCCTGTATCTCTGCCCTCAGTGCCTGTATAGGCGAAGGTGAGGTTGGAACGCCCCATGCAGGTGTACAACTGGTGTTGCGTATCCTTCATGGCGGTGCAGACCGCATAACATTCTTCGTCCCCATATAACTCGATATTCTCGTCCGGATCGGGGCAGCAGCTCTTTAGCTTTTCAAGTGGCTCATACGGAAGAGTGGTATTCTGCTAGAGTGGTACGGCGGCATAGTTGTCAGGAGGGTTAGGGGGTTGCGGCACGGTGCTCTCGAACCCGACGCAGCGGGAAGGACCGATAGGCATTCTCAAAGAGGTGGGATTGGCTTGTCGCTGGGGGAGGAGATGCGGGGACGAGGGGAGATAAAGTTGAATGTTGCTGGCGTGGAGAAAAAGAAGGTTGAGGTGGAGGCTTTGAGCTTGGTTATTATTTGGGTTGGGGTGTGTGAATCGCTAACTGGGTTGGGAGAAGAAATAAATATTCAAACAAGTCGGGCTGTGTAGCCCTTCTTGATTCTCGAATTAAGCGCAAAGTTATTGGTCGAGCTCGAGGTTGATATATAATTACAGGGGCCAGAGGTCCATAGCCCTATAGGGCTTAACGACTCGGCCTCAGACAGCTTGGGTTGTTGAGTATAAACAAACGCCACTGGGCACATTAGGACCCTGCGTCCTCGGCTAGCCCAGTTAGATAATTCTAGTTTGGGGGCCAAATCAGAGCGGTAAAGCTGAGCTCGGGTTCTTTCTTGTGAACGCCTTGCATTGGTGGTAGGTAGCGAGTTTTCACTGCATGTTGTAATCCTTGGCAGGGGAGTGAGAAAGGCAAAAGCAACATTAGTTGAATGAATTAATCAAGATAGCTTCACGGGGAAAAGTAGACAGGAAGGAGAAGAAGATATTTTTGTCTTGATGTAAAAGAAAAGAAAAGTGTACAAAGCTCATGGTTATCTAGAATTGGGTTTGTATGTAAAGTGGGGGTACCTTACTGGTACTCTGGGGAGATCGGAGCGAGGACCCGAGATATCCAAAGCCGGCGCAGGCCCCGAAACTTATGGACAAAAGATAGTAATGATGGTAGAGAGATGATGACACTGATAGCTTGTGTCTACTACTAGCAGTACAGAGTAACTGTTACTCGATCTAGACATGGACGGTTTGACACACTCGTACTTTCTTTGTCATAAGACCTTACTGAGTTGATCTCGTCTGCAGCCACCTCCCACCACCCATTGCCCACCGTCCCCCAATAATAGACTCAATTCACGCCATCGTCCATCATTGGATACTAGCAGCTACTTAATAAATGCAATCGCCGACGGCCCCAGTTCCCGACCAGCTGCCTTCTTTTCCCCCTTCTTATCTTTTCTTTTTTCAACTCCAGTTGCGGGGTAATGCTTCCCCCACTGACGTGTCGCTGCAAGGTGTATGTACCTGTTCTCGGTCATGCCTCCCGACAGTCGAGGATAATGCTTGAAGCCGTTCCTCTCCAAGTGTTATATAATTGGAGGAGATACCCCTCACATACATTCTCGCCCCCCTAGACTACTATGAGTTTTATTGATTTGTCTATAATGCGCGTCTTGCAATCTTCTCTCCGCACGCGACAGCGCCTCTTCTTTCCCAACCTCACCAGCTATGGCTCTCTCAGACGGCTAAACCTGTGGCAACCGCCTCCATTCGCGAATGAGAAAACGGTATAACACAACCAAAAAGATTAATTATGCATTTACTAATGGATATTGTTAGCTCCATTACGCCAAAAATTCCCCTGAGAGAACGGAGCTCACTCGGGCTATACAGAATTTGAAGACATCCCTGCCAGTTCAGATCCCAATTCTTATCAATGGCTCTCCGGTAATTCCATCTCCACCCCAAGGTTGAAGTGCTAATGCTCAAGCCAAAAAGGTCGCTACGAAACAATCCCGAGCCCAAATAAACCCCTCCCAGCATCGCCAGGTCATCGCCGAATACGCCGCCGCCACCCCCGACCAAGTGAATGCCGCCGTCGATGCAGCCCTCGCCGCTAAACCCGCCTGGGAGAACACCCCCTTCGAAGACCGCGCGGCCATATTCCTGCGCGCTGCAGAACTCGTCACAGGCAAATACCGCCCCGACATCGTCGCGGCCACCATGCTCGGCCAGGGTAAGAACATCTGGCAGGCCGAGATCGACGCTGCAGCCGAAACAGCCGATTTCTTCCGCTGCTACATCAAGGAGGCATGGGCATTGTACGCGCAGCAACCTGGAGTCCAGCCTGGAGGCCAGTGGAGCCGAATCGAGTACCGACCTCTGGAAGGGTTTGTGTACGCGGTGGCGCCGTTCAATTTCACCGCGCTGGCAGCGACCTTGGTTGGCCCCGCGGCGCTGGTGGGCAATACGGTGGTGTTGAAGCCGTCTGACTCGGCGTTGCATGCGACCTGGCTCTTGCACCAGATTCTACTAGAGGCGGGGCTGCCAAAGGACGTGATTCAATTTATCCCCGGAGATGCGGAGCAGGTGACGGATACGGTCCTGTCGAGAAAAGAGTTTGGAGCGTTAACCTTCATCGGATCGACGGCGGTATTTAAAGATTTGCAGCGGAAGGTCGGCGAGGGAATCGGACGGGGTATCTACAATTCGTACCCGCGAGTTGTAGGTGAGACAGGAGGCAAGAACTGGGGAGTGGTCCATGGGTCCGCAGACGTGAGGAGCGCCGCGCTCAACACCATCCGTGCGGCCTTCGAGTACCAGGGCCAGAAATGTTCGGCCAACTCGCGCGTGTATGTAGCGCAGTCGGTATGGCCAGAGTTTGAGCGGCATCTACAGGAGCAGGTCGCGGCGCTTCGCGTGGGCGATGTCGAGGATTACAGCAACTTTGTCAATCCGGTTATCCACGAGCGGGCGTTCGACCGGCTACAGGCTGTACTGGAGTCTGCAACCACCGATCCGGAGTTGACCCTTGTAGCCGGTAAGGGCACCGCGAGTAAGAAAGAAGGCTTCTATGTGTCTCCGACGGTGTACCGGACGACGAACCTGCAGCACGATATCATGACGCGCGAGCTGTTCGGCCCGATCCTGGGAGTGTATGTCTACCCGGATGCGGAGTGGGAGGAGACGCTGAAGCTGGTGGATTCTACGTCGCGGTATGCGTTGACGGGCAGTATCTATGCACGGGATCCGTATGTCAGTCGGCAGGCACAGACGGCGCTCAAGCACGCGGCTGGCATGCTGTATCTGAATACCAAGTGTACGGGGGCGGTGGTGGGCCAGCAGCCGTTTGGCGGAAGTCGGGATTCTGGGACAAACGACAAGACGGGGACGATGGGACACCTGCAGCGGTTTGTGAGTGCGCGGACGATCAAGGAGGAATATATACCGCTCGAGGGGGTGACGTATCCTTCCAATGAGGTTTGATTTGTGATATATTAATTCTTATAAATATATACTACCAGAAAGTTTCGCCGATGAAAAATGTTGCAGCAAGACAATACTTATACTGGGTAAACCAATTGATTTTGTTCTCACATGATAACACTTTGTTTCGGCTGTACTAGATAGAGGAACCTTGGAAGACCTCAGCTGGTACTGCCCATTGCGGCCGAGCAGTAGTCATCATCGGACTCACACTAAAATACAATGACTGTAACGGGTTTTCACTCCATCCATCCAATTTTCTCATGAACTTTTTGATGTTGAAACCTTAAGCCTCCTGACTCACATTTAAGACAGGTTGCTCAAGTGTGGAGGGGGCCGGGGGAAATTGATCTGCCGGTTTGATGACACGAACCCCTCAAACGAGTCCTAGGAGTTCGAAGATTCTATCCGCCAGGATTTGTCTCTCCTCGGGGTACACTGAATAAAACCTCACACTCAAGTGACCATTTCCAGGGTATGTATGACGCGTGTGTTCGTCTGATCGAGTCCGGAAATGCATACGCGGATAAGACGGATAAGGCGACGATGGAATACCAGAGGATAGAAGGTGAACCTAGCAAACACTGAGAGATGAGCATCGAGAAAACTCTACACCACTTCAAAGATATGAAGACTGGATCGGAGACAGGCCGAAAATGGTGCATTCGTGCCAGGATTTCGATCACTGATGCAAACAAATGCATGCGAGATCCGGTTATCTAACGGTGCAATTTCCTGCCCCACCACCGAACCGGGAGTACTTGGAAGATTTATCCAACATACGACTTCTGTACACCTTATCTTGATTTAGTTGAGAAGGTGACCCTCGCACTAAGAACTAACGAGTATCGTGATCGCAACCGGCAATACGAGTAGAGGCAGGAGGCGCTCGGTATCCCCAAGGTAGAGATCCATGATTTCGCTCGTCTGAATTTGGTCTGTACGGTGCTGTCAAAGCGCAGGCTCACCACCATAGTTGAGAGCGGCCTGGTGTCCGGATGGGATGACCCCCGAACGCCGACTGTCCGGGGAGTTCTGCGCAGAGGATGTACCATGGCTGCCTTGAAGGAATTTATCCTGCGACAGGGTCCCAGTTCAAACATTGTTAACATGGATTGGACCAAACTCTGGGCAATCAACAAGAAATACATCGATCCGATAGCTGGTCGCTATACTGCTATCCCCAAGCAGGATGCCGTTACAGCCCGGGTTGAAGGTGTTGCTGGGGCCAGTTTTAGCGAGAAGCCGAAACACAAGAACCCCGACCTGGTTACTAAGACAGTCCTATATGCCAGCGACATTGTGGTCAGCGTCAGCCAGGAAGATGCGTGCCTCGTCAAAGAGGGCCAAGTGATAACACTCATGAACTGGGCGAATGTCGTCGTCGTTGCTATCTCGTCCGACACGAATACCGGGAAGGTCTTGTCACTTGACCTGAAACTCGATCCGGGCTCCGATTTCACGAAAACACAAAAGAATATTACCTGGTTGGCCAAAGAGCAAAAAAACCTAGTTCCAGTTGAGCTGTATAGCTTTGACTACCTAATCACCAAAGATAAGATTAAAAAGAAGGAGGACATGACCCTCCATCTAAACCCCAATACTGAGTTCCGAACCGATGCTGTGGCTGATTGCAATGTTTCGAGGCTCTCGGTTGACGATATAATCCAGTTCGACCGTATGGGTTACTTTAGGGTGGATAAGGCGTATAGCACAGTTGGTGGCGCGCCAGCTGTTTTGTTTCGCATCCCTACTGGCAAGAGTTGAGCGCTGTTATGCCAGTGAGATCATTAAGAATTTGAAATTGGGTTTACGTATATTCCTGAGCGAGAATAATCACCCCTATTTACATCCCTAGCTGCTTATATACATTGGAAACATAGGTGTCTATCCCAGAATAGCAGCAGCTCCATGATCAACTGGAAGACAAGCCCCGTTAATCAACTTGGCCGCCGGACCTGCCGTCAGAGCCAAACAAACCCCAGCGACCTGGTCTAGTTCACACATGGGCACTTTCAACGCAGTCATCATATCAATAACCTTGCCCTTCCCTTCTTCATTAACACCCTCCATAAATGCCTCCACGATGTTCGTATTCATTCCCCCAACCATCAACGCATTACACCGAATCCCTTTGTTCCCATAGAACGCAGCCGTATTCTTGGTCAATCCCATAAGTCCATGTTTGCTAGCCGTATATGCCGCTCCTGATCTCATTAGCATCCACCCAGCCCAAAAACTTGTATTTTATATAAATCATTTAAAGGGAAAAAGGGGAATATACTTACCAGCAACAAATCCCGCCTTCCCTGCCGTCGAAACAATATTCACAATACACCCATCCACCCCTTCTGTTTTGGCTAACATCGACTTCACCGCCAACTTGCTCAACAAAAACGGAGCTGTCAGATTCACGCTCATCACCTTCTCCCACAGCCCTTCTTCCAGATCGCCAACGGGGTCAAACCGGTCCATGATACCCGCATTGTTGATCAGGATATCCAGGTTCCCGAACTCCTTCGCAATTTCGTCGAAGAGGGCCTGCACGGCGGCCGCGGAAGTGATATCCGTTTGGACGGTCTTCAATTTTCCTACTCCTTCTCCGCAGATTGAGGGAAGTTCGGTGGAGACTTGTGCGAGACGGTCGGCGTTGACATCACAAATTATGACGTTTGCATTTGCGGAGAGGAAGCGGGTGGCGATGGCTTTTCCGAGGCCGCTGGCGCCGCCGGTGACGAGAACGGATTTTCCGGTGAGGGTGAGCGACATTTTTTTCTTTCTGATATCAAATTCTCTCAGATTTATATGTTTGTAAAAAGTCGTAAATTAATATGTGAAGGGGATATATAGACCCAGAGAGACAGGGGTTTATTAGTGGCGGAAGCCATCTTTATAGGTAACCTAGTCGAGTAGGGAACTGGACTGACCGTGGTTAAGGAGGTTCCACTCGGCTGCACTGACTTATTTAATATCATTCATTAATTCATCATAAGACTATTCAAATGGGGGTCCTTTGGGTCGCACGGGGTAGCAGTGCAGTGGAGGGAGTGGAGATGCGTATTGCGTATTGCGTATTCCATCCGCTGGTGGCTTCCTATTTCGTATCCGAGCACCCAGGTGCCTGAGGTGCCTCAGGTGTCAAGGTGTCAAGGTGTCGAGATCGTTCGACTGCCCTAGCCCTAACCGTTATTTTCTTCAGCCAACGGAAGAAGAACGGAAGAAGGACGGAAGCAAGGATGGCAATCCAATAAAAAAGAGGAATGAGAAGAACAAATAAGAGTCTTCTCGAATGCGCCCTTTGAATGGCATGTCCCCACTAAACTTTAAAATTTTATACTCTCTTTAACGCTATAAATTTGTAAGAAGGAAGATCTTTCAGGCAGAATCAGACCCCGACTCTTTCCTCTCCATTTAATCAATTCTGCGTTAAAAACTAGTTTAATAAGTTAAGAATAATGACCACAATTCGCACCCACACCCCTTCCGATCTCCCCTGGGTCGTGGCCCGCCACGGCACCCTCTACGCCACCGAATACGGTTTCGATAAGTCCTTTGAATCGCTCTGCGCTGGCATCGTTGACGATTTTGCTAAGAACCATGACCCGGCCAAAGAGCGGTGCTGGATTGCTGAATCCACACCCACTATACATAACCAAGACCATCAAAACGAAAGACCGGACCGAGAAGTGAAAGTCGAGGCTTTAGGCTGTATTATGCTCGTTCGCGACCCAGACCCCACTTCAACCAATACGGCCAAACTGAGATTATTCCTGGTTGAACCCTCCGCCCGCGGTCGGGGTGTTGGTAGCGGCTTGCTGAAGGAATGTATCCGGTTTGCGCGGGAGGCGGGCTATGAACGGGTCGTGTTGTGGACGCAGAGTGTGCTCGAGGGGGCGAGGAGGATGTATAGTGCCCAAGGGTTTCAGTTGGTGAGAGAGGAGGAGCATAAGGGGTTCGGAGGTGGGGGGATGACGGGGGAGCATTGGGAGCTTTTTCTTTAGATCTTGATTTTTTATATACTTAATCTTTTATTCTAACCTGATTCTTCCTACTCATGGGGTGGTGGTTGGAGGCGGTTAGAGTACAGGCGTTGCAACCATCAATGCAAGCAGAGAGTGCGCTACCTCCGCCGCTGCGAGGGTCGTTGTTTCAGCGGCCGTGTCGTAGATTGGGGCTACCTCGACGACGTCTGCACCGACGACCTGTAGCCCGCGGAGGGCATCGAGGATGGAGAGGAGTTCGCGGGTGCTGAAGCCGCCTGGTTCAGCGGTTCCGGTTGCTACAAATTCTCTTAGCTCCCCGGACAAGACTTCTTGGAGTAAAAAAATGGAAAGAGGGGGGAAGAGTACCAGGAGCAAAAGCAGGATCCAAAACATCAATATCAACCGAAATATACACCCGACTATCCCCCACCCGGGACTTGATTTGGTCCACAACCCCAGCTACCCCTAGGCGATCCAGATCGCGTGCTTTGATCATCTCAAATCCGCAGCGGATGTCATTGCGGACGTCGCCTTTTGGGCGCATGACCGGGGCCCTGATGCCGACGTGGATAGAGGTGTTTCGAATGAGGCCCTACTTGGTTCGTAAATGTGCTTGCGCCGTTGAAGGGAGTCTTACCTCTTCGTGAGCTAGGTGTAGAAACGTCCCATGGTTGACACCACTGAAACGTATTAGCGGGGATTAAATATTCATAGAGAATAGTGGACTCACGCGTAGTGGGAGATTCCTCCGCCTGTAATAGACTGCCAGTAAGTATTGAACTAACTAGAATGGTTAGGGCGCAACATATCCATCTATATCAACTAGCAAGGGAAGTACCAATATGACTATCGAAATGAATCACCGATACCGGCCCCCACCTCTCATACGTTGATCTCAACGCAGACAGGGTGGTTGTATGGTCTCCCCCGAGGGCGATAATGCGGGGAGAATTTCCCATGCCAGTGGCATCGGTAGGGCGGGACGAGACAACCTGGAAAAGTTCTTTAGTTCAAAATTTGTATCTCTCACATCTACATCTTGGGAATGGCGGACCTTATGCGCAAGGTCAAGCTGCTTCAACGCAACCGTATTATCCAGCCATGTCAGTGGGGCATCCCCACAGTCCACGAGCTTAGCCCAGCTTTCAAAAACATTCTCGCCGGTATAGATACTCCATCCCCCTCCTGCGGCCATGCGACGGGAACCGAGTCGGATGCCTCCGGGTCCAAATCTGGCCCCAGGTCGGGCGGTAACGGCCTGCACCATTTCTTCAGCATTTTTTGGGAGGAGGGAAATTTTAGGGGTGTATGGGGTAAAGTTTACTGTGTCAAAGGGGGCGCCAAGGAATGCGATATCGTAGGGAGTGGTGTCGTCGTCGAGGAAGCAATTGACGTAGGGTAGGTGGGCGAAGGTGGTGAGGCCGGAGAATTGGCTTCCCGTGGTGATATCGATGGTGTTGCCTTGGCCAAGTATTTGTTGGATGGGTTGCTGTATGGCGGCGATCGGCGGGAAAGTGACCTCGCGCGCGAGGGAGGGGATGAGGAGGAGTGTTAATGCGAGAGAATACATGATTTAGACGATAGAGGGGAGGGGAGGGAGGAAGTTGAGAAAAATTGAGAAACCGGGTTGATGATGCAGATGCCGAGTATTTAAAATCCTTCCAGTGTTAAGAGGAGAAAGAGATAGGTCGATTGTAGATGATGAGATAAAGCTACCCCAAAACAGCAGTTGGAGGCGATGCGGGGAAACAGATTGGATGAGTATCGGCATCCGCGCACACATCCATCCACCTTATCACACTCCTATAAAAAACATTCAACTGGCATGGTGAGACATTCAAGTTATTTCTTCAGCCACAGAGACTGGGTATTACAGTACGAAATCAGCCCATTCACCCCCCACTCCGACCCAATCCCACTCCATTTATGTCCCCCCATGGACACATTCGGAGCCACCTCAAAGTGCGAATTAACCCAGACACTCCCCGCCTCAAGCTGATCCGCAATCCGGTTCGCACGGTCCAGGTCGTTTGACCACACCGATGCCCCGAGCCCACTCTGGGTGCCATTAGCACGGGAGATCACATCAGTCTCGTCAGACCATTTGATCAACGGAATGATAGGCCCAAAGGGCTCCTCTTGTACCACCCTCGAGTTTTCCGGCGGATTATCAATGATGGTAGGTGTGACGAAAAATCCTTTTGAGTCGGATATAGTCCCTCCAAGCACAGCATGTAGCCCCTCTGTCCCGATGCTTGAATATAGATCCTTCAGTTTATCGTATTGCATGCTATTCTGGACAGGACCAAAGAATGTATCCGGTTTCGTGCCATCGCCCATTTTGAATGCGGCCGTGTGCTTCACGAACGCATCCCGAAATTGATCGTAGATATTCTCATGCACATAGAGGCGTTTGATCATCATGCAGATCTGGCTGGAAACGAGGAAGCTGAGTAGCGCAATCTGCAATACAGACAAAGTTAGCCATCTATCCTCTTTGAAGTATAAGCATCACGATGCCGGGGCCTACCTTGGGAACTATCTCCTCAATATCCACATCCTCACATATAATAGCAGGGTCATTCCCACCCAGCTCCAAGGTCACGCGTTTCAACGTCCCCGCACTACTCGCCATCACCCTCTTCCCAGTTTCTGTCGACCCCGTAAAGCTAATCTTGCTGATACCCGGGTGCGCCGTGATCCACGGGCCAAGCTCATCACCCCCATTCAGAACCTGCACTACCCCAGGGGGAAAGAACCGTGTAGCCAGCTCTCCCAATTTCAATGCACAGTATGGCGTAAACGGGGACGGCTTGATAATAATTGTATTCCCCGTATACACGGCTGGGGCAATCTTGCCTATCGCCAGAAGCATGGGGAAGTTCCATGGTACAATCCCCGCTGCAACTCCCAGGGGCACATACCGTTGGATAACTTTTGAGTGGTCATCCTCTTTGACCGTTGTTTCTGGGAGAACAATTTCAGGGATCTCTTTGAGCCACTGCACGCACAGGGATACTTCGATGGCAGCCTGGGAGAGTGGTTTGCCCTGTTCCTGGGTTAGGAGGTTGGTGAAGGCTGACTGGTGTTCGACGAGTGCATTGCTGAAAGCGTGTAATGCGGTGCGTCTTTCTGAGAGGGAGGTTTTGGACCATTTTTTGAAGGCCGCCTGGGCGGCTGTCACGGCACGGTCAAGATCTGGCTTGGTGCAGAGAGGTACGGGGGCGTTTTGGTAGCGGTTGGCGGGGTTTATACCGTGGGTGATGTTGGACGATGTCGCAAGTTCGTTATCGATGATATTGTAGAATATCTTGCGGCTTTCATGTTAGATAGGTAGGCTTCGGTTAAAAAGAATAAAAGATTCGGACGTACCGTAAAGTCCATGGGGGTAGTCATCTTTGCGGTGAAAGTGGCCTGGGTTGATTGAGATGATGTACCCGAGTATGAGAGGATGTGTCAGAAGTCCAAGCGAAGAGCATAGTCCTGGTTCAATTTATATTCTTCACGATTCTCTCAGTCTCCTTGCATATCTTGCCATTACAGCGGCGAACGCGGGCTGTCCTTCTCCGACACGACGTGCTAACTGTCCCCGCGATTCCCCAGACCATGGCGATCCAACCTCCCCGGGATGCGATGGCGTCAACAAAACCTTCACGGCATTCTATCACGGCAGTCCAGTAGTAGGGATCGGGAATCACCCGAGCGGCGTTTGCTCAGATTCGGGACTTATCCGCAGATCAACGCCTGTTACTTTGGGTGTACGGGGCCCAGATTAACCGGAGAGAGAGTTCATAAACTGTCTTCGGGGATATCTTGCGTCTACCTATGATTAAGCGGAGTGAGAGGAGGTGAGCTCTGTAGGTGATGAAAATCCCTCATTTTCTATTCAACGCTATCTTCAACTAGATCAAGAATCCACCCCCCTCTAAGAACCCGACAGCAGTAGCACATCCCTCCCCCCAGCCCAGATTTGGTGAGATTTAGTAAGTAAATCTGAACCCCGGATGCGCATCCCCCAAATTCTCCACTTCCCTCTCATCCAACGCCAGCCTATAGTCCCTTCCCCCTCTCTCCCTCCTCCGATTTTCCCCCCATAATACCCCCAAAAATACCACCGCTGAAAAACCAGTCAGCCAAATCAACCCCAAGCTCGTCCCATACCCCGTCCGATATCCTGGTGCCTCCTTTTTGAAAAAGATATTGCTCGCCACCAGGCCCCCACAATTCCCAAACCCGATCTGAATCGCACTGGCCACGGCCTGCTTATAGTGTCCGCTCATGTTGTTACTCAGCCACCCGATGAAAATGGGCTGGGCGATAAATCCACCTCCTGTGACGGCGAAGAGGGCGAAATATTTAACACCTGTGGCAGTGGAGGGGGATAGGAGAATGCTGTAGCCGATTGTTGCAATGAGACAGCCAGAAAAGGCGAAGATGAAGCGGTGTTGGAGGCGGTCACTGAGGAGGGCGGCGCAGAGGGTTAGGATTGCGGCGGTGACGTAAATCGGGATGCTCATCACCTGAGCTTGGAGGGAGGTCCAGCCCATGTCGGCGAGGATGGTGGGGGTGAAGAAGGAGGCGGCGTAGCCGGTGTTTAGAGCTCCCAGGTACATGAGAGTCCTACCAAAAGTTAGTAGCGGATTTTCCTAGAGGTAGGAGTCAGGGGCGTACCCAAGGTATATTTTAACATCGCATAAAATCAGTTTAACGGCGGCTTTGTCTAAACGGTCCATACGGTAGGTGCCTCGATCGGTCGCTAGATGAGCCAAAAGGACTGCTCGATCCTCGTCAGACAGGAACCGGGCTGTCTCTGGCCAGTCAACAATGAAGAACTTGGCGACGGCAGCAACGACGACAGTTGCAATTCCCTCAAGAATGAATATCCAGCGCCAGGAGGAATACCCCCGGATTCCCTCCATGTACGACATAGCATAGGCCAGGAGCTAGATAAATCAGCTTCCCCATTCCGTATGCATTCTTTGTAGTGGGAAAGAGGGATTTACTTACCCCACTAATAGCTCCAGCAAGAATACTAGAACTGAAGAAGAGGTTCAGTCGCCACTGAAACTCGTAGCGTTTGTAGTACATCGATATCAGATACACGCAGCCTGAAAGGGTTAGAACAAGAATCCCAGTATTGGGTTGAGTTGACTAACCAGGTAAAAATCCAGCCTCAAACATCCCGATAAGAAACCGACAGGCCATTAAAGCACCCCAACTTTGAACGAAACCCTGTCCAATGGTGACGAGTCCTAGGGGGTAATCAGCCCAATCGTACCTAGAAGGGGGGAAGGGCTTGTGCACTTACCCCATAAAACCATAATAAGACTAAGCCAGGTACTCGGAGCAAGCCTCTTCATGATGAGATTGCACGGGATCTCACACAAGATATACGGAATAAAGAAGATGAATAATGCCAGATTGTAGTCATTCCCGCTCATATTCAAGTCATCTAGACAAAGGTTATTAGAAACCCAGGAGAAGAACTTGATGGGAGGGGAAAGCACCTTCCAAGCCCTGTAAACGTGCATTTCCAATATTGATTCGATCAAGGAACGCAAGAAGATAGAGAACCATCAGGACTGGTACAACATGTAGATCGCATTTCCGGGTAACTTGATGTTGTGCCTGGGGGTTAATAGGCTCCGGTACGGCGGTAGACTTGATATCGTCTATTTGGAATTCTTCCACTTCGTTTTTCATGTTCGACTCCATGATTTTCATAGCAGTGGTGGAAAGGAAAAAAAGAAAAAGGTGCTAGGATGAATAGATAAAAAGGATATTAGGATGTCTCGGAAGTGGGAATCAGTTCGAACAGGGTCACACAATATATGGCTGGGCTAGTCCCAACAGAAAAGATAAACCCCTATAAAATCATCACCAGATGTGCGGGGAACCCATGTAAACTGTGGGGGACCCCGAGGAAGTCTGAATGGGCTATTGTAGATTCTGTAATGGCAAATAGCTGGGCCTGTTCGGATAATAGCCGGTCTGCCGTGTTTCTCCCCGATTGTGATCAACGGGGCGTTTTTGCAAAATGAACAGCCAGTTATTACCCCACATGAATTCTCTCCCATATGTAAACGTTGGCCGTAATAAGACTAAAATAAGTTTGGCAACAATAACCCCTCATCCATCTCCTGTAGTAAATGAGCCGGGAGCATTATATCCTCTAACCCAGTATCCCAATGTGCGAAAAAGGGGTCTACGACATCTTGTAGCCCGTAGTCATTTTCAATCCCTGTGGGTGCCTGAGAGTTGGCTTGGGTCGGAGTATACTCCTCATCTGTATTCCGAGGCTGGATTCCTTCAGTAGTCTCGGATTGAATGCGTTCTTTTCTTTGTAATGCCTCCGGATGATGCCGCTCTTTAAGAGTATTTAGGGCAATAGCATAATCTCTAGCGGAGGGATGCACGTCGACCATACGACGAAGGGTTCGGATACACTGGTCCCAGGCTTTTACTCGCTGGTCCTCGCTCACACCCTCAAATTCTACTCGACTAAAGCTCGCCAGAAGTAAGACAATCCCGGAGCTGATCAGATCTAGACGCAGTCAGTGACCTCACTTCTACCGTTTGGGAATTGAAAATTACTTTAGGAAGGCACTTACAAAATACTCCATACCACCAAGCACCCGTTGCGTCTCGCACCGTCGCTTGAGATAAAGAGGCGACGAGATCACAAGCCGCACGGATACAGCTAGCAGCACAATTTGCACGGCACAAAATGGTCCAGTTTCCCGAGGCACGTTGACCCCGGCCTTCAGATCCCGTTGCTTCCATGGAACAGAATTCGCTGAATGCGGGACGGTATAAGAGGAGCTTCAGGTGTAGAAATCTGTCTCAAATGTTACGGACAGAGGTTCTCGAGCTTCCTATGGAATTGGGGGAGTACCTTGCATGAAGGACGTTCCGCAGTCGTTTGAATGTAGGATCCTCACTACTATCCAGTTCACCTCCCGAATACCACCGCAACGCCGGGTGAACGGATGACTCAAATTCCTCAAGAGAATGGTCAATATCAATAACCACTTGAAAGTCAACGTCCGGGGTACGTGTCAGCTCTCCTTCTACATTTGGCTCAGCGCTATGGTAAATCGTAGAGATGATTTTGCCCAAAATTCCAATCATGCGCATATTTTCATAGAGGAATTGCTTTGTCGATACGGTTCCCGTGGGCTGCTCGGCCCCTAGGGATAGGTACTCATCGTCCACGGGGGATGGGAGCGGGACTTTTCCAGTCGTGGGTGACATCGCCGGGCGACCCATAGTCATGCTGACGATTCTGTATATAGAGTAAGCTCGGAAATTTCCAAAGGTAAAGGTGCGGGCGCATACATATCCATCTGCACGCATCCACACCACATCCGCCAGCGTATTTCTCTTTCGAGGGCGGAGAGTTTATCAGAATGACGACTTAAATGTAGTCCAAGGCCAACGGACATCCTATACGCCATGCCCACAATATTCCAGCATCGCTTGGGGTATGGGGTGCACTGCAAGTACATCGCGACTAACAGCAGAGCTTGTACATGAGCCAGACTCCCACTGTCAAACATATCAATATTCATCAAGGTCTTCATCCTCGCGTAGAATATCTGCGATGACGCACGCTTTTCCCGCGCTGGCATGTTTGAGAATTCGCATGCGATAGCCAGAATCGCATTCAAGGCACAGAAAAATACCGCGACGGAACAGTTGCGTCCGCCTAATCCGATGTCAGGTAGCTCGGTGGTCGTTTCACCGTTATCCCCGCTAGACCAGATGAGATTGTAGGAAACGAGGAAACTTTCTTTGTGGACCCAGGGGTAAAATAAATGTGAGTTTGTAAAATAGACATCGAGTAGCCAGTCGGCCGTCTGGCGCGGTGGGAGGGAAAACTCGTCGGACAGAAGTAGCGACATCCCCGTACCGATATTGCAGGACGTGGGAGACAACGTGGATGGAGGTGTATCTAAATTCGCCAAATTTCGAGTACGCATGGAACGTGGTGGTCCTGGAGATGCCTGTGCACACTGCTGAACGAGAGATACCAGCGACGTCTGGCCATAGTACTGATCCTGGTCGC
Organism: Aspergillus biplanus; assembly: GCA_027569045.1. NCBI lineage: Eukaryota > Fungi > Ascomycota > Eurotiomycetes > Eurotiales > Aspergillaceae > Aspergillus > Aspergillus biplanus. Next base: position 426,950 of record JAPDEJ010000039.1, read on the forward strand.
TGACCTCGTCAATATCAACCACTGCAGCTCCCATAGCACTAATGGAACCCGGAAGCGTCCGTATCGCTGGGGACTCAGTCTGTACCAAAGCTTCCTGCGATCGATACGTGTTGCTTGTCTGCTCACCCCCGGAAGCTGGTAAACACCGTGTTACCGTGGACAAATCTGGAACAGGCTGGGAGAGTGCCTGGTCTGTCAGCGGGCCTTGTGGTTGTCGTATAGCACCCTCAAGGTCAACGATCTGATCTCGAAGTGACTGGATATACCTATGTTCTATATTAGCCAAATTCAATTCACAAAAAGGCCAACCATGAACCCACGCTCGTTCAGTTTGGTATTTTGCCGTGTCCGCAATGACCAGGTATTCACATTGCGCGGCTGTACCGGCTCGTCGCTGACAGGCACCGCAAACCGGTCGGACTCCATCACAACGCACCTTCCGTTCTCTACAACTCGCACAAGCAAGAGCCACTCTCCTACGTTTCGGGGAGCGCCGGCCGCTGGGGCTTTCGCCGCGGCTTATCTGCAAGAGGTCAATCTTGAGTAATTGGTCAATAGGACAATTATCGGAGAGATTGATCGAGAACCTACTCTACGGGATGGTGAGCCGGGCATACTCAGTAAGCGCATAACCGAATGTTGTGGTACTGGAAGATGAGGATAGAGTGGTTTCGGGGTTTGCGGATGAGAGACTGGGAAATACCCCGACGCCTTTTCGTTCTTGTGGCGCTCGGCTTCGGTTCTTTGGCTCTGCTCCGCACCTTCGGATAGTTCGGGAAATACCCGATCCCACCACCAAGGTAGTATACAATTTCTCATACTGATCCTATCAGCCAATCGGAGAGGCTACATGGCCTGGATGTCAAAAGAATCGCGAAAATCCACCATGGCCAAGGGAGCCAATTGGCGACGTGTGTTGTTAGGCGCGTTGACGCGAGGTACAGTGAATGGAGGTTATTTTGGATACTGTTGGTATGGGAACTGAAAATGTGCTCAGTCTAGAAGGGTTCTGCAGTGTGCAATGGGAATGACCTGTTCTCAGTTTGCGAAATGGGGGGAAATGTTGCATCGATTTTAGGAGAGCCTTGCGATCGACCCGGAGCTAGTCTTCAATTTGATATCTAACAGGCTGGGTTTATCCTCTTCATGGGTCGAAAATCTTCCCCGGGTTCATGAGCCATTCCGGGTCCAGCGCGGCTTTGATGCTTTTCATGACATGTAGGGAGCCACTGCCGACTTCTTCCTCAAGGAACTCTTTCTTGCCCAGACCGACGCCATGCTCACCCTCGAAATGAAAATCTGTCAGAGAAAAACACTGGCAGAGCCGGATGATTAGGAGTGATAACTTACTGTACAAGTACCCTCCATCTCAAGCGCACGATGCACCATATCGTGTACACACTTGGTCACCCTCTCGCGTTCCTTCTCACCGTCAAAAAGAATCGTTTCGTGGAAATTGCCATCTCCAATATGCCCCAACATACTGCCGAACAGACCTAGCTCGTTGAGGTCTTTCTTCGAGATTTCTTAAGATTGTCAGCATCATATCATGCACTCGCGCCTTAGAACAAACAAAGGGGAAGATAAACTCACCCACTAGCTCAGGAACCCTTGATAATGGCACAGCAACATCCGTCGACCACAATTCATTCCCCGATTTCCTTAGACAGAGCATACTCCACAATGCTTCCTTCCTTGCAGACCAAAGCGCAACCTGCCTCCCCTTATCCCGCTCCACTTCAAAATCACTCCCGTTATTACGCTCTACAATCTGACGAACCCCATCAATATTATCCTGAACCCCGAGTTTCGTGCCGCTGAATTTAAAGAAAAGCGTTGGGAGCGCTTTCCACTCGCGACCCGTGCCGCCCATGCGGTTGATAACGTCCATCTGCACTTCGTCCAGAATCTCCACCGCCCCTACCGGTATCCCTTCATGGATAACCTGCGTAGCGGCTATAGCTGCATCCCTCATCGTCGGGAAGGTTGTTACCGCGACTCCGGTTTCCTCTGGGATCGGGGCAAGCTTCAGTGTTGCTTCTGTCACGAATCCGAGGGTTCCTTCTGAGCCAGTGAAAACGGCATTGAGATTGTAGCCGGCTGACGACTTCCTGCCCGTATGTTGGTTTAAGGGCCCGGAAAATTCAAATATGTGAGGATTTCACTCACCGAGGCCGTTTTCGTGTCTTAAGGATTCGCCCGTCCGCTAGGACGATGGTCAAGTTGACCACCCAGTCTTTCATTGTGCCATAGCGCACAGCATTAGTTCCACTTTTCCCATCAGCTATAGCTTATTAGTGGTTGGAATGCGGACTGGGCCTACCTGCAGTTAGTAGCAATCATTCCTCCTATTTTAGCCTGAGCAGGTTAGCTTCTTTGCAGTATGTACTACATAAATATCCCCAGGGACTTACCGGCGGACCGGGATCAACAGGAAAAAAGAGCCCGCTCTCTTTTATCTGATCATTCATATCCATCCATGAGACGGAGGGCTGGACGACAATATCCATGCTATTATAGATATTAGCTCCAACCCGCCAGACACATTGTAAGAGTTAGCTTACTCCTCGGGATGAAAGGCGACAACTTGGTTCATATTCATGAAATCCACACTAACACCACCGAATGGAGTAGAAAAGTGACCCTCGACACTAGAGCCTCCGGAATACGGAACTTAGAGTCCCCTCGGAGTCAGCGAATATTCCTTTACGATGTGTCGCGCAAACTCACTCATCGGAACCTTGTATGTGGAGCATACTTTGGCTATCACAGACACATCCTCTGTCCTGCTAGGGTACGCCACAGCCACAGGGAGACGATCGATATTGATTGACGACCATTCGGAGTAGCCGTGTGCTTTCAGATCTTCGTCATCCGTGCTCACCGAATCATCCCCCAGAACTTGACGGATCTCGTCAATCGCCTATTATTTATTAATCACCGAAACTAAACGCTGGGGATACTTTGGAGGTTTACCTTCTGCATTTCAGTGCGACTGGCGTACACGGGGGTGTGCGTTTGTCGGGGATCGTTTGTGCTGGCTTTCCTGCTCGAGTGTTGGGCGACGGCAACGCCAATACCAAACCCAATGCCCGTTGCAAGCAGTACCCATGGCCATGGATTTCTTTCTTTATCCGGTCGCCGCGTTGAGCGTGTTGTGTAATATCTGGATAAACGAGGATGTATAGTGCTAGAGAGCTTTGGAACTGTAGCTTGTGTCCGAGGTATGAGCGGACGGGTTAGGGTATACCACCGTAATGACGGGGATCTGGGGGCAACTCTCAACATTGGATAGAAGGACATTGTGTAAGGGGAATTCCTAGCCCAGCCTCTTCGCTCTGCCTTTCACCACTTGACGCCGCGAAAGCTTATATTTATTTTGAGCTTGCCTTGTGGCCACGCGTCCGATGTATGTAGGTATATAGGTCCGGCTCCGGTTAATTCCCGACAGGCCCTGGCACTTGAGTAAGCCAGCTAGGCATAGCATCATTAATTTTTTTTCTTTCTTGCCATCTTGGGTCTGGAAATTTGTTTGATCTGGGTAATTCCCGATCCTGTAGCCGGACAACCGCCCAAGAGGGGGGAATAGTGAGGTTACAGCGTGGATTCAATCATCCGATTTACCCGCTCATCAATTCTTGACAGTGATTTTGTGATTGTAATTAAATGAGGTCAAGTGCCTTGTTCCGAATGGCGCCCACGCCACTTCTTCGGGGTGTCGGGAAACACCCGTCGGCTGCGTGTGAGCAAAAGCCAAGGTTATATATAACGGCGGTAACAAGAGACACTCCAGAAGGACCAAAGTATAGACTCAAGCGCAACTACAGGAAACATGTGAGTTATTTTTTTTTATTACACGGCTCATTAAAAACCATTTTGTTTGTTGACATAGTCCAAATAGGTATACCGCATCATATGCATTCTTTGAAGCCCTATGGGAGCTCGGGGTGAAGAACTGCTTCGTCAACCTGGGCTCCGATCACCCAAGTATCATGGAGGCCATGGCAAAGGGGTTGAAAGAGCAGCCGGAGAGTTTCCCGTCCATCTTTACATGCCCGAATGAGATGGTGGCTCTGTCAATGGCTGATGGGTATGCGCGAGTGACAAATGAGCCACAGTGCGTTATTATCCATGTCGATGTTGGCACATCCGGCCTCGGCGCAGCTATCCACAACGCGGCTATAGGGCGAGCTCCTGTGTTGATCTTTGCTGGACTGTCACCTTTCACCCTTGATGGCGAAATGAGGGGCTCTAGAACAGAGTATATGTAAGTTAACGGGTAGCCGGATCAATAATTTTCGCATACAGTCCATGGCTAAGAATCATCAAGACACTGGCTTCAGGATGTCCCCGATCAGAAGCAAATCGTCGCCCAGTACTGTCGATACGTGGGTGAGATCCGGACCGGCAAGAATATAAAGCAGATGGTTGGCCGCGCTCTTCAATTCGCTACCAGTGACCCTAAGGGGCCCGTATACCTTATGGGCGCCCGAGAAGTGATGGAAGAAGAGATTAAGCCTTACCCCTTGAACCCAGAACACTGGAGACCATCTGAGGGATCTGCGCTACCTGCCCCGGCTGTCAGCCTCATTGCGGAAGCGCTTTCCCACGCCAAACAGCCACTTGTCATTACGGGATACAGCGGGCGAAACCACGACTGTGTAGGTGCGTTGGTTGAACTAGCAAATACGACCAAGGGCCTCCGGGTACTCGATACTGGGGGCTGCGACATGTGTTTCCCAGCAGATCATCCCGGATGGCTTGGTATGAAATACGGCTCGGACTCCTCCATCGAAAGCGCAGATGTTATTCTGATTCTGGACTGTGACGTACCCTGGATCCCGACACAGTGCCGTCCGCAGGAATCTTCACGGGTGTATCAGATCGATGTGGACCCATTGAAAAGGCTTATGCCACTGTCCTATGTACCAGCGCTGCGTAGATATACAGCCGATGCTTTCACCGCGGTGACCCAAATCAATTCCTATCTTCACTCCAGCACCCTCAAAGGAGAATCCAATTCTGTCGAAACAGCAGACAGATGGGCCATTATCCAGGGCGAACACAAATCCCGACTCGACACCATTGACAAAGCGTGCACTACCTCCCAGGATACCAACACGTTCAACGCCTCTTACTTGTGCCGTACGCTAAAAGGGCTCGTACCACCTGAGACCATCTTTGCAGTCGAAGCCGTTACCAACTCAGTTCTCGTTGCGGATCAAATCCAAGCCACCCAGCCCGGCCAATGGATTAACTGCGGCGGAGGAGGCCTAGGATGGAGCGGAGGTGGCGCCCTAGGTATCAAGCTAGCGATTGACGCAAAGAACAAAGCCAAGGGGCTCAATAAAAGCCAAATGGTCGTTCAGATTGTGGGAGACGGAACATTCCTTTTCAGCGTTCCTTCAAGCGTATACTGGATTTCTCATCGGTACCAGATCCCCATTTTGACCATCGTTCTCAATAACAAAGGCTGGAACGCTCCCCGGAGGTCGATGTTACTTGTCCACCCGGATGGACTCGGATCAAAGGTTAGCAACCGTGAATTGAATATTTCCTTCGAACCAAGTCCGGATTACTCAGGGATCGCACGCGCGGCGAGTGATGGACATATCCACGCAGCACGCGTTTCGGATGCGACGAAGCTAGAAGGCGTGCTTAGGGAGGCGATTGAGATTGTACAGGGTGGCACGTCGGCTGTGATTGATGTTTTTGTCTCATGAACTTGAGGGTTTCTGGAGTTTTTGGCTTGGTGGTCTGATTGATGGATAGAGAGATAGACGATAGATGAAAGACCAGTTACGAGAGCTAACTACCTACCCCAACACAGCAGTTGGAGGTGATGCCGTGGGCGCTGCGGGGGAGCACACTCCAACCCCATTCGATTAGCGATGACGGAATCTGCGGACACAATCATGACATCCTCGTAGCAAAACAGCCAAAATAAATGTCATGCCTTTAAAACAAAACGAATTGCCGTCAATTTGACTTCAGACTGTCACGGTGTTGAGATAAGAGAGTTTAAGAATCTCCCCGCACCCCCCACTTTTTAATTTTTCTTTTCGCATCCTCAACCATCTCAACTCCTCTCTTACAGGACACTCGTCGGCGACATCAACCATGGTAAGTACCTCTCTCTGAACAAGAGCTGCGAAAAAAGAAAGAACAATGAAGCTAAGAAACAGCCTCACGCCGACTCCTCCTACTTCGGCCCTGCCGCCTCCAAATCCGAAGTCTACACTCAAGTCCTCGAGCAGGCCAAGGGACTCGTCACTGGACAGCGCAATTGGGTAAGTCCAAGTTTCTCCTCTAGCTACTTAGTATCTAAATAACGTATACCTAATTTCAAATGACAGGTTAGGTAATTCGTCCCTCTCTCCATATCCCAATCCATCAACCTCATGATAAATTGACAAATGACAAAGTAACTTCTCCAACGTCGCATCCCTCCTCTGGCACGCTTACGCCGCTCTCCCTTCCCCTTCTGCCTCTGTCAACTGGACCGGCTTCTATATCCGCCAGGATAAATTTCCCGTTCTTTCTTCTATCTCCACAGAAACATCCACATCCACAGCCACGACAAAACCTGGGGTTCTGCTCCTAGGACCTTTCCAGGGTCGGCCAGCGTGCCAGGAGATCCGTTTCGGGCGGGGTGTATGCGGTACAGCGGCGGAGAAGAGGGAGACTGTGGTTGTGCCCGACGTAGAGAGTTTCCCGGGTCATATCGCTTGTGATGCAAGTAGTCGGAGTGAGATTGTGGTGCCGATTTTGGTTGGGGGGGAGGTGAGTTTTGTCCTTTGTTTTCTCTCATTTCTTTTTTTTTTGCTGCGGGCAAGAAGGGGAGAATCTGGAGGCTAATTGATATAGACTGTCGCTATTATTGATATAGATTGTGCGGAGCCGTCTGGGTTCGATGACGAGGATAAAAAGTATCTAGAAGAGTTGGCGGCGCTTTTGGCGGAGAGTTGTGATTGGTAGACATTATTGAGGGATTTGGATATAATTTTATACATATATATGGGTACGTGTATATGCAACTCATTGATATCTATCGTAGCATAGCATCTAATGCTTGTATCATCGGTATATCTTCACAAAAGAAAAACAAAACGTCTCACCTTGTTGTGTGCAAGGCTCGCAAACAGTCATATCAGCTATTCTAGTAGTCCGTCATCAGGTAGGGTGAAGCGTATCCCCGTCCCCTAAAGAAAATCGGAAGGAAAAAGAAAAATCTAAAAGCCGAGTCGCTTGTAAGACAAATGAGTGATCGTAGTCATGACCAGTAAACCAAAACCCGAAAAGCGCCCCAATCCGGTCTCAAAATCCGGTATGCCTCAAGAAAAAGTACTTGTTCCGCACAGTGTACATTAATAAAATATGGGAAAAATAAAAGGAGAAAGGACGAGAGAGAGAAAGAGACAGCTACATGCTAAGCAAACTCATCTGTCGCTTCATCGGACTGATCGAGCCGGCGTCGCCGTCCTCGCTCGGGCCGAATCCACTGTCGGTGCCGTTATATCCGGCATCGGTGTCAATGTCCCACTCCTCGTCCTCGTTCTCTTCTTCCGCGGCTCCCACGGAGAAATCACCCCCGCTGTGCCAGCTTTTCTGCACGGCGCCCCGGGTGTTCCAACGGAGAGCCCGTTGGATACTCTGGAACCACTCGCCGTTGCCAGATACCACGGTCGGGAAAGGGTACTGACTTGCTTCGACAGTGACGTAGTCACCCTGACGGAGCTCTACACGGCCCTTACCGTCGAAGGAACAGTACGCCGTCGAGCGGGACCCAGCGGGAACAGCAATGCGAAGTGAGAGGGAGTCAGAGAGAACCATGGGACGGAAGGACAACGTATGTGGGCAAATGGGGGTGAGGAGAATTCCAGGAATAGAGGGATGGATAAGTGAACCACCAGCCGACAATGAATAAGCAGTCGATCCTGAGCACGTTAGTCTTTTGTGGCCTTCCTAAGTGGGCGGCGATACGAAGGAAAAACATACCAGTGGGAGTGGAGAAAATGCACCCATCAGCCTGCACCACGGTGAGGAGATCATTGTCCGCGTACAACTCTAGATTAGAGACGTAGGGAGACGGCCCTCGATCAATGACTAGTTCGTTCAGTACCTCGAACTGTTCCCCCTCCTCCACTGCACCTGCTTCTGCCCCCTTGCTGCGGTCCTTTCGAAAGACCGTGCAAGTGAAACGCATTCGAAGATTTACCCGCATGCCTACATCCCCCATAACCGCGTTGAGATGGGTCTTGTAATTCTCGAATTCAAAGTTGGTCAAAAATCCTAGGCTCCCCAAGGAAAAGCAAAGGACAGGAGGGACAATGCGTTGGAAGAGCCAGGACGTGAAGAGAACAGTGCCGTCGCCGCCCAACGTCAACACGAGATCGAATTTCTCCGGAGACGTCCAGCATAGGTCAGGGGTCCAGTAACGAAGCATGCGTTCGAATTCGGAATGCTTCTGGACGAGGCCTGGTGCGTCGAACCGCTTTGAGCTCCGAAGCTTAGCGTCCACATACACATTAACCCCCAACTCGCTTCCGTAGCGTGGGGTAGAAAGCAGCCACTCTGCAAGTTCCCGAGTTAAATGCACTAGGCTGTTGTCGCGTGCTTTCGTCACAATCATCACGTTTTTCACGGCGCGTTTGATAGGCCGCCGCTGCAGCTGTTTTGATACCTCCCGCACCCCTGTCGCGGTCTGTAGCAGACGGGAATGCGAGAGCCATTCATCATCGGTGATCTCCTCGAGGACTTTCTGGAGATTCACGGCATCGTCGAATCTTTTGTGGAAAAAGCATGGGGATTGCATCACCAGACGCGCCGTGGAAGGGGCGCGATCCAAATATGTTCCGAGTTGTAGGTTTGACAAAGCGGCCGAGAGCTTTTGGGATGAGCTAGTGCTGGAACGGCGCTCCTTATCCTCCGGAGGACTGGGGCACGAGCTCGTGTTTTGAAGACCCAGAGAGGCCGCCAGCGGCAAGTTAGGGCTGTGATTGTTGGAGATGGACTGTCGTGACGCGAGGGCTTTCATGATGGTTTGCCGGGGGATTATATCACTCGATAAGGCGTTTCGGTTCTGGCGCCCACGAGACGCTGTTGCACGGAAAGGAAGGAAAGGAGTGGGAGAGGTTGCTGGTGGAGTACCGTCCTCCCGCGCCTGCTCTGGACGAGACAAGCCTGCAGCGGGTTTGGTGGACGACTCCGGGGAGGTAATCCTCCCGTGAACTTCGTTTGATGTTTGCGATGGATCTATGTGGAAGGCATAATCGCGAAGAAGGGAGGCTCCGACAGTTGAGGGTGAAGAGGCCGAGTGAGAGGCGAGGCAGGGAGGGTCCAATAGTGGGGCTGCGGAGTCCGGCGGTGATGCTGATGACGGGCACGACGCTTCGGCAATGTGAAGTTCAGAGGTGTTCGACAGCTTTATAGAACCATGGTCAGCGGCTGGGGAAGCCATCGGAGATAAAAAAACAAAAACAAATAACAGTAATAGTGACAATAATATTAGAGGGAAATAAAATAGAAAAAAAAGATGTCTTCGAAGGAAGTCCGTGTGGTGAAAGCGGGGCTACGCCCAGTGAGATTTTTTCCCCTTCACCACCGAACTTCTGAAGTGACAGAGGAGAAAAATCGAAAAAGTCCGTCAGAATGAATAATCATAATCACGAACGGGGGCCCGCCAGCCGAGTTCGGATGTAACGGGGTTTGGCCCGGACACCCCTCTCGCGATTTGGTAAGGGTTGCTAAGGGTGAAATAAGAACGACTAATAATCCCCAGAAGAGGTAAAAGCGGCAGTAGTAAGCTGACGGGGAACCAACCGGAGTAATTATTGGTGAACCAGATCTGGGATAAACCAGGTTGGATCCAAGACGAATAGATTAACGGGACACATGGTCGGGTGCTCCTCGTATCTGGGCTCGTGAGGTGAATAAATAATCAGAGCAGCAGAGAAATTCAATCTCGGGGCTTATCGCGAACAGCACATCCCCCACATTAGAAGGCGGCGGAAGTTGGAGGACGGAAAAGAGAGACGGCGCGGAGAAAGGAGCCGGCAGTCCTCAGGATGAGGATGTCAGAACCCCTCAGTTCGGCGACAGACTTCAAAACAGCCTCCACTCATGATTACCAACCCAGTGACAGATTCGAGGAGCTTAACTTCGCATTCCTCACCTCCACCCTGCATAGCTCGACTTATCCATGCTACGTATCAATGTACCACCCTACTGCTGCAAGGAGAATCCCCGGTGCCAGGCTGGTATTATTGACCCCGAAGTATCCTCGAGCCACGTTGATCCCGTCAATCATTCAATCCATTTGCATTTGCTTTTCCTTCGTTTGCTTTCGACAGCTATCTATTCCCCCTATTCTGACAAGGGCTACAGACTGGATACCACGATTTTCCATTCCTTTGCAGAGTTAGTGTTCTGCAGCTGGTTCCTTCCTGCAATTACAAGCCCAAAAAGTGAAACACTGCATCCTAATTTCCCTTTTTTTAGCCATTATTTTTTTCTCCTCCCCCTTTTCTGATTTCATGCCTCGTCTCGTTATCAGACTCCGGGTTTGTTCCTCACCATCCCAGTTCGGCCATTGTTTTCTGCGGTTTCTAGTAGTCCCCACCCAATCTCGGGAATCTTACCCCCCTCCCCCATTCGATTGACTCCGGATATCCATCTACCCATAGCCCAAAAGGTCAAGTTTCTGCGTTGGAATAATCTCCGTGCGCACCAATCAACTAGCGAGGATACAACACTGTTTGTCACCCGCCGAGTGCCAAAGGAGGCTCGAGTTTTAACGGAAATTTTGGTCCTCAACTGTGGCTGGCTGGCAACGAAAAAAGGACTGACGGCAGATTTTATCGCAGGGTACAGGTAAAATTCCCCGTTTGTAGCGAACTCGTTGCGGATTTGATCCTCGTAACCGATATATTAATTTTACTTTTGTTGTGCGTCCTCAAACTGCATCAGTTTTCCAAACGTAGTCACGATGTATTTGATCTTCGACAGTTTCGCGTACGATTCCCTCGACTGGCTGTCCATCCACATCCTCGACCATCGCAATATCACCATCCGAACCAGGAACTAATGTCCCACGGCAGATAGCGGAGGCACGTTCGCGGGTCATTTCCCAAGTATCAAAGTCAAATGACCCTTCACTTTCGTTCAATAACAAATGTCCTTTGGAAGTAAACGCTAGAACGTGCAAAGACATCGCCTCCCTTGCGTCCATCGGGGATGGCTCACGAATAATATCACCGGAAGCATTCACCGCTAGCAAAGTCGCAGAGAGGGTCATCGAGAGAGGAACTGAAGCTGACAGGAGAGCTAAAAGGCCGGTATGGAGTAGTGCAGGGAGTACATGAAGATACTATGTAACCGAGGGAAATTGGTTAACTATGAGTCAGCCTTTCCCCATATGCGAAAAGGTATCTTGGGTATCTTGAAAATGGAGATGGAAAGGAGAACAGGGTACTTACAGAGCCTCCCCGAGCCACACTCTCACCCCCCACAATTGCGAGTGTCAACACAACACCTCGTCTTGGGTACCCCCTTTCCCTGCCCAGAATTAATCGCCCCAGAGCACCTTTTAGAACACCCTCGATGTATCTTTCGCCTACACCTCCCGGCGCGGTGCCTGGTTTCACAAAGATTTCGATGGTCGCTTCCTCCGGTTTCAAGGTGTCCCGTCGCCCGGGAAGCTCAACTGGAGCATTTACGGAGCCCAAAATATTGGACCCCGTCGAAGGACATTTATAGGAAGCAGATCCGTCAGCGCGTCGAAGCGGGTGGAGAGAAGCAGTTGGTCCGACCATCGTGCTAACAATTGCTGACGGTCGTCAACGGAAACGGAGGGGAGGTCGTTCGAGGTGTCAACAAGGAAGGCTGCAGGTAAGCTCCGGACTTCAAGCCGAGCAAAATTGAGAGGGGGTTGGCTATCGACCTAAGCTCTGCGTGCACAATGCTGTTGGTTGTGTTTTCACCTTTGGTGGGAGATTTTTTGGCTGCCATTCCATGGAAGTGCGGGCTGGCTGCTCATTGGCCGCTTTGTTAGAATAACGTAATATCTGAGTAAGCGGCGGCCAAAAGCCGAAGGTTCCCCTTCCATTTTTGATCCAAAAGTGTTCAATTCAGCAACAAACCGAATTACATATTATTGTCATACTCGAGGGAAATATTTCTTTTGCCTCCTTACACATTCGAGGCTGATACGGTTTATCGACTGACTATAGCGAAATTTTAGACTAATTCGAGCTATTGACTTCTGAAACAAGTCAAAAGCTCTCGTTCCTCAAAGACCCGAAGAACAGATCGCTACATGGCTGTTGTGTTGTGGTTCATGTCCAACGCCCTTTAATCCTGCTTTCAACTTAGCTAGAGCAAAGGCCCTCAACCATCTCTGATGTTCACCAATTAACTATTATTGATGGTAAAGACCAAGTGTTTATTCAACCATAAAAGGACAAGATACAAAGGCAAGGTGATTTGAGAGAGGGGGGATATTATATCTAACCTTTTGTTATATTTTCTCTGTGATGCGAACTTGGCTATCAACTCCACCTTGCAGACGGAGGACCTGGGTCTTCATTCTGCTTCCTAACCCCTGTACCCCCGTCGGGTTGCCCGAAAGCCTCCTGGAGCTGTAGCTGCACTCCACCCGACACCAAAGCCGGCGCACTCGCACCAGATTTCGAGGCAGTGCCATCCTCCCCGGAATCTTCAAGGGCGCGACGTTTCTTCTTGCGATCCCTCCCCTAGCACCAAGTGACCCCCCCTACCCCGGCGAGGACTAACACGCCGGCAACTATGATGACTACAATCAGTAAGATCGAGGGAGTCGTTGGCCTCGTTGCAGAATCCGCTGCCGCTGAATTTCCTTCGAAGGCAGTGGGGGTTTCGCGGGTGAGTCTGCGGTGGGATATTGTGAAGCGTGGAAGAACTCCATTTATGTCGGGAGTCATATCCAACTCAATAGAGATGGTATAGTTGGGACCGGTTGGAATGCTAGATGGCGGGACACATGTATTAGTCCCTGTGTTGGGGATGTGTTTTAAATTTGGCTTTCAGCATCAAGTGAGAAACTCGTAGGGGGGATTAAAGAAAATCTAACCTGCGATGGGAGTTATCTCTAGGTTGTTGGGTGCTGCAGAACTTTGCTGCAGTTCTAATGAAACTGTCCCTGGTGAGGTTGGTGACCAGTTTAGGGTTGTAGGACACCCTATGCTAAACTCGTAGCCCTCTTTAGGTACATGAAAGATATTCTCGGTGGCGAATGCCAGGCCTCCGAATACGCAGAAATGCAGGTGGAGACTCAAGAATATTGTTGCTAAAATAAACCTATTCATTGTTCTCAAACCCTAAGTAGGGAAGGGGATGCTGTCTAAGCTCAGCCGCGGGGGCGGGCGAACAGGCATCAAAGGAGGAAAAGAAACTCAAAAGCGTTGGATAGGCAAAACATGGCCTGGGAAAAGGGAAAGAAAGAAAAAGGAGCTGGATGGAGGGGAGAGGCAAGAATTGACTAAAGAAGACTAGATACTGTATCACACTTTATTCACTTAAAGACAGCCAGATATTCGGTGAATTAAATCCCAGAATACATGTTGGCATGGGTCCGTGAAAGAAACGAAAATCTACACTGAGGCTCCAATCTTGCCTTTGGGCCTCGAAGCGACCACCAGTTCGAGGCTAGCCGGCCACTTAAGCCTTCGGGCGTTGTTAGTTTAGAAGGGTCAATCTATTTGCTCCATCTGATTGGCCCATCTAGAATGGACACCCAAGGTTCCTGGGATGAATGAACCTGTCTTTATTGCGTTTTTTTTGAACTTGTATGACTCGGAGAAGAAACATGGTAGAGGAGTTCAAGCCGGCTTAGAATCTACTCTAGTAAGAAAAAGCCCCGGAAACCACCTGGCAAGCATAGAGACTTACCATTTCGGGAAAAAAAGGTGAGGGGGTGAATGGATTAGGTACTTTTTGCTAAATTCAGTGTACGGAATCTGTTTCATCTATGCCTTTCTAGGATAATTCTTTGTACTAGGCCGTAAGCTTGATTTCCAATTCGGAACTCCCAGCATGAGTTACTTCTTGAATAGTGGCGGGTTCTGGGACATTTTGTTCTGAGAATGCATGGTACCAGATATTAAAAAGTTAAGAGTGAATAGGAAATAAGTGTAGTATTTTTAAACTTCTCTATTGATATCTAGCATCAGGTCATAGAAGGGTCACGCAAAATCACAACCACAACCAAATATTAGAGGAGTACGGATATCTATAATCTATGTGGCTCTCAGTAGGGTCCTCAGAATCTAGCTTAACCAAGCCTAATGCTTTCCATGTACTATATCCTCGTTATTGTGAGTCCCCCGAACTCGCGAGCCAAGTCCACCATGAAGCTATTATCCAATGATGCCCAATTCACCCAAACTGCCACGTTCATTGTAGTCTCTATTTAAGCGACAGACTAATCTAGCCGGACAGACCCCTCCTACAGAACTTAGCATAAGGCTCAGGATGGAAAACACCCTAAATACAGGTCCCTATTGGATAATAACAAAATTCTTTTACGACAGTGCTAAATTAGCTTAACATCAACTAGTCTGTGAGGATGGCACCTGCTTATCTGTATCTAGAAAAGCCTGCCTCAGACATTAAACGATTTAAGAGGTTGGCCGGACTTCAGGTCATCCGCGTCTCCCTGGGAGTTTACCCCGGGTGTCCGGTCTGGGAGGATTAGAAATAGAAGGGAATACCTATACAATCCTCCTGTACATTATTCCTCTTGTGGTTTCATGATTTGAACGATAAGGCTACCGAAAAGATATCATTCTTCTCTTGGAATTTGACAACACTGGTTTAGTCTATACCCATATTGGATAGTTGTAATAACATCCATCAATGTCAAAATCCTCCCGAGGGCCTCCCCTGTTGGTAATCTCGTAAGTCATGATTCACACCTATATACTATGCATATTAACACTTTACCAGTAAATCCAGTTTAAGGCAAGGCAAGGTAAGGTGCAGTTATTTGTTTTTAATTGTGATTTTTCTGAATGTGGAGGGCCCTAAAAATAGGGTCGTGCTGATGAGAGGAATTTGCGTGGATATATCTTACTTTGTCTTGAAATTTGGTTTGAAGAACCATGTCGGGTGGGGAATGAGAATGGTTCTAATAGTGAGAGGGGACTTGAGATTAGACCTCGCTCAACAGACTTTTTTTTCTCTCGTAGGGATTGAGGTGGAAGAGGAGGAAGAGGGCGATGCACTCATCAGCGGCTTCTGGTGAATCTGAGTATGAAATTAATTTATTTGGTAGACTAGAGAATTCGAAAGTGAGATTTGCTCCTGGAAACGACGCGTAAATTTCATTCCAAATGAAGGCACTTCTAGTAGGTAATTCATGTGGAAGTTGCCCATTAGGTATTGCTGATATTAACAAAAAGTGCCTCTTCTTTATCAGATCTGGGATACCGGCCCGAGGAGGCAGACAAACCACCGATCAGCAAGACGGGGTACCCGGAACAAAATAAAGCTCCATAGCATTTTTGGATGGTCCAAATCTTTGATAACAAAGTCTCCAACTGCTAACACAACAGCGTATGAAGTTGGAGCTTACTTTCGCTGTTCGTCGCCAATGTCCTCAATTTCCACTTCCTTTCTCAATTTCTTGGCCTCTCCAGCCCCACACCCAACGTTGCTCGGACTCATCTGCAGCAGTAATCATGATGTAAGACACGGTATTTGCACTGCGCTCAGCGTTTGAGAAGAATCACAGGCTTCTCGTAAGTTGCATAATGGCCCCAATGCATATTGCAGTGGGGTGTGGGGTCAAGCAATTCTCGTGAAGGAATGCATGTCGGGTGATGTTTTGTCAACATAACCCAGATGTTCATCCTGATAATCGGACACCGGTGTCCGAAATGAAGGGCCAAAGAAAGGGAGAGGAGAATAAGTCTGGGGGGGGGGGGGGGGGGGGGTGTAATAACGCCTGAGGGATAAAATGCCAGAAAAGGAACGACCAACAAAAAATAAGGATATCGGGAACATGAAAACTCTGTTTGTGAGTTTGCATGCCCGAGGGAAATGGTGGGGCAATGT